>JAJJWW010015681.1:0-235795 GCA_023531295.1 Papaver armeniacum
AGTTTTCATGTAAATTATGTATCTTATGTGTGAATTTGAGTTTGTTAGGTACTTTGGAGTCGTTTGAAGCAAAAGAAGAAGAAACATGGCGAAAGGTGCAACTGATATTTCATAGGCAAGTGCTAATGGGAGCTCGGCCGAGGATAAGGGGCGACCATCTGACAGATTCGCTAAAGACAGACTGAAGTTCGTTAAGGGGCATCTCCTCCTTTATAAAGTGCAGTCTCATCAGTCATCACACAATTATTTCCTTCTCCCTGAGCCGAGAAGATGCCTCTGCACCAAGTTCTTTTGCCGCCTAACCATGGCCACAATAGTTCGTGCTTTGGTCAATATGGGCTGTAGGAGTTAACATGGAACAGCCGGTCTGATAAGTAAGCTTAAGTTTTGTTTATGAACGGAAATACAGGAAGGAAAACGGTGTTGCTGCCATTGATTCCCAGGTAAACGGAGGAGATGATTCATGAGTTTGAGAAGAAATCGAAGATGGGTTTTGCTCGAACTTGAGTTTGTGAATGTTAGACGAACTGCAAGCCGAGAGAAGTCAGTGAAGAAAGTGTTTGCTTAGTTGAGTCGGTGATGAACGGAATGAAATTAATGAATGTTTGTGAGTCTCAAATGTGATTGCGAGAGAATGGGTGTTTGTACGTATCTCAAATGTGCGGGGAAGGAGGCTGTGAAAGGTACTAAATTGCTGCAGAGTTCTATCCGGCTCCACATTGCGGGACGCATACAGAGTGCTCGACTAAATGCTTGAATGAGCGGCCGATTTTCGCAATTTTATTGCTCACTGAACCAAGCTGCACTATGAGTCTGTGATGGAAAGGGTCGAGAGCTTTACTTGAAATCTACAAGGGGACGAGATGGATGTGGTCTGTTGGGGTTTAGTTCTTGAGCTGAGTTTCAGTTAGATGGATCGGAACTGGTTATGAAGACAGGGAAGAAGTATGATGTATGCAGAATTCAGTGAAGCAGACAGTAAGAGATGATCGTATTACAGCTGGTCGGGATCATGGAATGGAGTTTTGAGCTTGTATTGATGCTGGAAAATCAGTGGACTGTTGCCATGGGGTTAATGGTCGAGTTAGTGATGGAATTTTAGCTCAGCTGTGGCCGAGAAAACAGCGAAGGACCTGATGTTGCTGCCAGGGTTCGATGGCAGCTTGAGACTTGTTTTGCTGTTGTAGCCATGGTTGAACTGAATGTGCAGTAAAGAAGAGAATGGCTGTGCGTTGCTGGGAGCGATAAGGAGACACGGATCTTTGAAGCGGTGAGATGTTGCCGCTTGTTTGCATTCAATGGAGTTAATGAAGCTGGAATGCAATTGCAGGTCTAGAATGTGCAATGGATCTACCGAGAAGTGTTAGCTTTGTTCTTTTGCCGTGGGTTGAGTGATGTTGCAATGGAAAAATGCGGTTGGAGCCGTTGTTATTCTTTGGTGCTCGGATGCTGAGAATGGGCAGCAGACTTGTGAGTTTTAGAGGAAGAGTTGGGTACTGATGGAGGTGGATGGTTGCAGTTGCGGTCTCTGGCGATGTTTGGAGTGCAGGTGGCATGTCAGAGAGGGTGCACTGGAGTCGCAGAATGCATTGGAAGCATTGCAGTGAGAGCTAGTGATGTTGCAGGGATTTGCAGGTGGAGATTATGAAGTTGTAGCTGGTGCAATAAGGTTGTGAAACTGAACCTCAACTGGATGAATGAGCTGGTGTCACAGAGGTGGTGGTAAACTGGAAGAAGACCCTGATGTTGTCTGTGTGTTGGTGAGTTGTGGCCATTGATTCATGGTAGTGAACTGGATATGAAGGTGGCATTGCAGGTGATAATAAGTATGTAGTGCTACCACTGAGAGCAAGGAATGGCAGGGTTAGCTGTGTGGTCTAGGAGTCGCTTCAACATCTTCCTTGAAAGCTGCACCAACATCCACTTCGGAGTCCGCTTTAACATCTTCTCCAGATGCTGCTCCTATACACTCTTCGGAGGCTGCCCCTACATCCCTTTCAGAAACTGCTCCAACAACCTTTTGAGGATGTTCCAGTTCGTCCACGTCAGAGTCAAAAATTATGACGCCATTATGAATAGGGTAATTATGCTTATTTTCACCTGTAGTCTGCTTATGCTCAATCCTTCGTCGCTTTAGCCAAGCCACAAATCTTTCAGCTCTGGTGCTCGTTGGCTGAGACGCTTCATCGTGCCTCCACTTTTCCTCCATGCTAACCGAAGCCAGGAAAGCTTGAACACGCTCTCGAACGATGCGTAAATGTGTGAGAGGCATACCCTGTATGGCATGACCATCTTCACGAAAAGGAGGATCAGTTTTAGCTAATACCTCCTCGAACGTGGAAACCCTGGGTTTATAAACTTCAAAACTCTTCTCCGGAGAATTAGAAGAATAATCATCGCCAGGAGTCCCCATCATGTACTGTAGAGAAGCATTATGGTTATATCAACAACCTACGTAAAAAAAAAAATCTACAAGAGAATATGAAGCAATACCTGGAAAGAAGATGAGTGCAACTCTACGATGATCAGTATGAAAAGAAAAGCTCAAGAGCTCCCTTTTAGATTCTGCAAATTGATAAGATCCGGGAAAAGAAAGTATTCCTACCTGATGTATATAAAGGCCTAATGCGGGATATCAACCGGTCAGATACTTATCTACCCGAAGACAGTTGACGTGTGCTAGGAGGACGATCACTGCGTTCTTTGATACTCCATTAAACGTGTCTTGCTCAAAGACCGAGCCGGCCTCTATCCTGGTAACATCTGTCTACTCTGCCTCATAAGTTTTATCTTTATTTGTCACCATCTAGTGCTTACCCCGCAACAATGTCAATGTTACGTGCTAAGAATGGGACTTAATGTTGATGGTGGTTTTTAGTTCAGGGCTAAAATTGTAAAACATGTATTTAATGTGCCATTGTTCTGCAAAGAAGCTGAGCTATTTAAGAGTGATGAGTGCACAGGCCTCCTTACTTACGTATGTATTGAGCAATTCAGTATATTTATATATAAAATTTACCCAGAATGGTGCGTGTAGCAACAACCCCAAATATTCAGAAAATTTTATCTTCCACTGCATTATTCATTAATGTATGGCTTATTGAGTATTTTTCCTATGCTATGTTCCCCGGCTGAACCCTTAACATTGGTATGACATGACAATTAGTGTTCACTAGCAGCTGAGTAGCATGAATTTTTCGAAGTATCAAGATTAAGGTCTGCATGAAAATACTCAATCAGAAGACGCGCTAACTGCTCTATGAGAATAAAAGAATTTTGTGTTAACACACATAATTTATCAAATTTGTTCAATTTTGTGATAGTTCACAAGATTCAAATTTTGGCCTAATTAATTTGCAAAAATTAGTTTTTGCGCCCTACGCAATATCTCGAACCCTATTGGTCGAGACCAAACCTAGGTAAGCTAGGAAATTGATCCGCCACGGACTAGTGGGAGCAAAGTCCTACCAATAATAAAAAAACGAGAAGTAAAAGAGGAACTGCGGCAAACAGAAGCAACATCAAGAGGAGGCGCGGCCACGCCACTTGGCCATCCAATTCGCCCTAACAGGCGCCACCCGTGGCTCGCCGGCCACGTCCCATAAGATTGCTTGCTGGCCCTTCTTTCCCATCGACCAATCAGATCGCTTTAAATGCGCCACACACACTTTTAAATAAAGTTGGAAGTTGGTTGGTCGACTGATAGGTGTTGAAAACACCTTAATTACTATCTATTATTTATGCTTTCTTAGCGAGTTTTCTTGTAAATTATGTATCTTATGTTTCTTCTTGAGTTTATTAGGTGCAATGGAGACATTTGGAGCGAAAGGAGAGGAAATCACTCATTTAGAGCGAAAACGACAAAGAGGTCAATTCACAGGCGAGTGATACATGGAGTCAGCTGAGGTTATGCAGCAAACGAGGTGAAGAATGAGCTGTCAGTTCCTCACAACTTACGGTTGAGCAAGAAAATAATGGACTTGTCAGTTCTCTGGAACCGACAAGCCATTTATGAACTGGATCCCATATCCAGATGGTGGGATTCCCATAGCATTTCCAGTTTTATTACAAGCCTAAATCGAGAGATTTCCTTCTCTCAAGTCATTCATTTCAACGGGTTCCCAGAAATTGAGAAGGAAAGCAGCCGTTGTTGTTGTTGTGTCCGAGAACATCTGAGAGAGATCAGATCGAGAGATTCAAGGAAAGAAAATGGAAAAGATTGAATGGGTGTTGAGTGTAAATAGATTTGATTCTGGTTTTGGGCGATTTGATGGAGAAATTGATGAGAGAATTTGGGAATTAGAGTTTCTGCTCTAGTGGAATTTGATGATGTTGTGACTAGATGAGATGGAGAGATTAGGGAATAATGCAGATACAGTTGTTGAAAAAATTTGAAGGACGGGTTTGCCTCAGATTTGAGTTCCAAGTGAGATTGAAGTGTTCATAAGGGGTTTTGTTTGAATTCGGTTTTGGAGAGATGGGTACTGTTGTCTTGAGGAAATGCTGCTGCTGTGATATTACAGATGAACTGAAGATGGGTTTGAGATGGAATTGCTTGTGAATTGCGGTTATGGGATTAAGAAGATGCTGATGTTAGTGTTGCAGAGAAGGACGAAATTTCAGATCGAACTAGAACTGGTATTGGTCAGGGAATCATGGTCGGAAATCAATAGCAAGGAAGAATTAAAATAAGGGTTTACTGGTGGTTCCAGATGAACTTGAAGCAGATGAAGAACAAGAGAATATTTAGAGGTTTCAAAAGCTGGTTGTGGTGAAGTGACGCGGTGAGAGAAGTTGAGCTGAAGCAGCAATGGTGCTGATGTTTGGAAGGTCAAGAAGATGGAATTGCGCAGGAATGGATTACAAGCTGCAGGGAGGTGATTGAAGCAATAGCAGGTGTTGCATCCAATGAGAAACTGCTGGCCATAAAGATTCAGGTGCCATAGATGAGTTTATGAGCAGATGGGAGTGTGCAAAATGGATGTGCTAGTGATAAAGTCAATATAAGGATGATCAAGGAGTTATGAGTATGGCTGTGCAGAGATGAATAAGGGTTGCATTCTATTGATCTAAATTGAGTGGTATTTAGCAGAAGTGGAGAACTGTACACTGATGAGTGGTGTTGTTGCTTAGCAGCTGAAATGGCTAGAGGAGAAGCTGCTGGTCATTGCAATAATTGGATTTACAGGGCTGGAGTGTTGGTAGGATATGAAGAAGCTACAAAACAAGGTCTACAATGGCATTACAGATGTTGCAGGTCTGAATTGCAGGTGATGGCTGAGTAGTTTTGGGATTGAGGCTACAAAATACATGAGTGATGTTGCGTGGAATGGTACATATGGTATTGGTTTTGGCTTAAGTTTGTGGCTGAGAAATTGCAGTCAGGAAGAAAGTGCAGCTGCAGTTCTGGTGGTTATGTAGAATGTTTATGGGATTAGATGTTGGAATGGCATGAATAAAGAATGATGTTGCAGCTGCAGAAGATGGCATTGGTTCTGCAATTGTTAAGCCGATAAGAGGCAAGCAGTGGTGGTGTGAGCCATGGTGGTAGCTGTACTTGGGAGAATAACTGGTGCTGGTGGAGATGCAAAAAATTAGGTTGTCAGTTGTCTGCAACTGACAAGCCAAGTATTGGTGAGCTAATGGGCTTGTGGGCTGTTCTGAGGTAGAAGCCAATTGGGCTGTTGTTTACTGTTGGCCCGGGATTTAGAAATTGTTGAAACAAGAGAAAGTACATATAAGATCTGAGACTTCTTCTCTAAAAAAAAAGGAATCATTTTTACTTCTACTTTTTTCTAGGGTTTAGAAACATCAAACTTCTTTTCATCCTTGTGATGAACTCCTTTAACACGAGTACCTAGTTTTTATCATTGGTTAAGGAATAAATTGGATTTCCAAGCATGGGTTTTGTTCAATAAATTAGTTTTGTCTCCATACTTTGTCGCTTATGATTCACTATTAATATTGTTACATGATTTGAATGCTTGTTTAGTCTAGTCTAGAATCGATAGAGTTTGTTTTCATTTCTAAAGCTATATTAGGGTTTTCAATACGAAAAAGTTGTTTATCCCTGATTCTAAGTAGCATAGTGTGGTTATTACTTGTAGTGATACATCTCAATAATCATATATGAATCATAACCTTGGTTAAATCGAATTAGTGCTTTTACACGTTTGATTGCCTTGATTAGTATTATTCCATAGAACTTAGTGCTTTTAGGGAGTTAAACTTAATTGTGCTTTTACACTTTAGGTTGCTTTCTAGGAAGAATTCATATATACATCTTTTAATGTGGTTGCGATCAAGGTATCCTAGGACTTTTAGTAAATGAGAGATTAAAATACCAATTCTAGTCATTGATGAAAATACATGTTTGTGAATGATACTATCTCGTGACCAATATCTTCTTCTTATTGATTACTTTCATATTTTATTGCTTTGTTAAAACAAAAATCCCCCCTTGGTTACTAAGAAACTGAAATTTTATAACAACAAAAGCCTCTCTGCGGGAACAAACTCTTTCTTACCACATACTTCATTTAAATTTAGTTGAGTGAGAAAGTGAAATTATTTTTGATGCATACGACAACGATCAAATTTTGGCGCCGCTGCCGGGGAGGCAGCGGGTTGTTATTTGTTTTTGGTTTCTTATTTTTGTTTTGTTTTTAGTTTTTGTTTTATATTCTTATTTTCTGTTTTTTAACATAGTTTTGAGAACTCTTATTTCAGGTACTTATTATGGAAGGAGCATATTGGAACAACGAATACGGTTTTCAACCTTCTCAACATTATGACAATTGCCCACCAACTTTGGGATACAATCAAAACCAATTTATTGGCTATGATACATATCCTAGAGAACCTTATGGTGATTTTCATACATACCAACAACAATCTTGTAGTGTATGTAAGTCAAGCACCTAGGTGGGACAATTCTACTTCCAATTGGCTTTATCCGAGATTTATGAATGTTATGAATGAACAAGACCAATTTGACCGTGATAGAGATAACGTGGCACAAACCAATTTCTGCAACACTTTTTCTTACCCGACTTTAGATCGTAGTTATGATCATTCACCCATTCAAAGGGAAGGGTCATGGGAAAGAGAACCTATTGTAGCCAATGGTGGTAAGCGTGTGAACGTTAGAAAACTTGCACATAAATTATACAAGTTGGAATATGATGGAGCCTCGGAAGAGCTTGTCGCTGAAATTAGTAGGACCATTCGTATGGAGCTTAAACGGCGTCGTGATAAAGGTTGGGAAACTTACAAAGATTCTTATTACGGTGAGTCTGAAAATGAAGACGAAGAGGAGTGTGTTGAGAATGTGGCCGATTTGACCAATATTGTGGAAGACCCAATTGAGCTTGCAAAGGATTGTAACGATGATATTTATGTCGAGACTTTGGTTAAGGTAGAAACGGACGAAGAATACGTGCAAGGTTTGATAGAGGACCACAATGTGCAAGAGGTAAGTAATTCACTTGAATTCTTTATGGATGAAGAGGATACCATAACACAAGAGTTGCAAGGTTTGTCTAACCCTTTGCCTATTAATTCTTCTCCATTACCTCTTATTGGATTGAATATATGTGCTTCGAGAATATTGTTAAATGACTTTTTTTCTCGATATCCGCCATTGGAAATATTTGATTCTCATACTATGAGTGTTTGCAAAGAAGAAACCATAGAAGTTCCCGATTTCTATGTTCTTTATACACTTCCAAGTGTAGAAAAGAATAAGTGTGGGGGGAACTTCTATGGGGCGATATCTTCACTTCTGTTTTCTTGTACTAATATTTGTGTGAAGCGAGTATTTGCAAAACAGGTTAAATGGAAGGATCCCCAACTTTTCAGATTATTGGTGTATGGGGAATTCTTCTTGCAAGTCGGGCTGACGACATTAAACCAAGCGCTAAATGGGAGGCAACCCATAAGATGAGTATTTCTTGTCTTATTTTTATTTTCTTGTCTTGTTTTTAGCTTTTTCTTGTCTTGAATTTACTTTTTCTGATTTCTTGTCACATTATCATGTAGGATTTCCCACCTTGACTTACTTTGGATGACTCAATTTACATTGAGGACAATGTAAAGTTTAAGTGTGGGGGAGTGGTTAAGCATTTGCATTTGCATTTGCATTGTAAATTTTTCATTTTTTTCAACTTTTTTGTAAATTAGTGCATGTAAAACTCCAACTTGTAGTTAGTTTAGAGTCACATAGTATACATGTCGCTAAGGTTACATCGAAATTCTCACAAGAGTGACTGAACTTAGAGATGACAGGGAACGTAATCGGGTTTCTTGCTTGTATGAGAGTTAAAGTTGGATTTAACCATGCCAGTGGCAAATAAGGTGCAGACTGAATTTGGTATTAGAGTTGTGATCCCCTATAGTGGAGACTACCCATGTTACATCATGAGAGGCACCGACCTTCACTTCTTTGTACGTGTCTAAATATGTGCTTTTAGAGTGTGTGTCACCGTACGTAAACTCCGGGTAGAATGGTGAGCTACCCAACCTCCCACCAATATACGCACTATTTTGATCTCTTGAGTGCTATTTTATCAATCATGATGGTGACATCGAATTGCTAACTTGCATACCACTTGTAATCATGTTCGCAGTTAGCACCATCCACTTTATCTCTCTCTACACCAACAGGTCCATAGAAACACCATCATCATCAACAAGCGGAGCATCACAAATTCGAGGGAAAGTTGAAGACGTTCAAGGTTTACAAGCAACAGTACAAAAATGAGCAGATTTCATATTCAAGTAAAGCAACAAGACAATGAGCAGAATTTTTACAAGTTGAAGACTTTTGTACAAGAGCGAATATTATCAAGATGAGATTTCAAGAAGTTTGTGATATCAAGACATACAAGTTGTGAAGAATCAAGTGGTAAAGTACTTACACCATGGCCTTTGTACTTGCATTTTTATTTTATCTTTATTCTTATTTGTTAGTTTTTATTTTATTTTCTCTTGTATCAAAAAAAATAAAAAAAATAAAAACAGAAAAAAAGAGAGACAAGAGAAAAGTTTACTAGGTCCATCATTGGTTTTAATATTTTGTTTGTTTTAATTTTTTATTTACTTTATTTATTTTGCATCTTACAAAAAAAAATTCAAAGAAAAAAAAAATATATATTCATTGCATCATATTTTGGTTTGTTTAGTTCATTTTTAGTTTTGTATTCTTTTAATAAAGCCAATGGAAGAAGAAATATTCATAATGAAGTTTTAAGCAACAAGGAATTAGAGGAAATAATCACATTATCAAGATACTACGAAGTTCAAGATTTTATCATCAAGAGTTGAAGACGAGATGAAGACAAGGATTGAAGACCGAAGACGTTTATATGGATGTTGTGAGAGTGGTGCTAACTGCACGTTGAACGGATAACGAGGTAAGTAAGCATATTCCCACCTTCGTTAAGTGGTTGATTTCCTTTCTTAGAGATCGTCAAAAAAAGGGTTTTCAAAAAGATAAAATATGTGGGTTTTCAAAAAAAATTCGGAGGGTTTGGCCTTCCTACTATTTAACGTGTCACGGGATTCTCTCTTCATTCCTACCTGGACACATGTATGATCCATAAAAAGCTATTTATTATTGAGAGCAACTTCATAAAACCTTTTCTTGTGAGGCAGAGTCGAGACTTTCGATCACTCCGAACCCGAATTTCTTTCGATAAGGGATGGTTATTTCTCTCTCAACTTTTAAGGATGAGATTGTGTTCATATATATGTCTAAATTCTTATGACTAGTGTGCAGAATTTCTATGTCTTCTTAACGAGTTGGATGCTATCATTTCGAAGAACTAGTAAGTTGGGAAAGTAGACTATAACTCGTCCACTATGGACACCTAGGGGTTTAAAGGCTTGTTATACTTGCTAAGTGTGACCGTAGCCTCGACGACACGGAGTTGTATGTATGTTTTAGAATTGTTTTGTTTGATTTGCTTGAGGACTAGCAAAGTCTAAGTGTGGGGGAATTTGATAGTTGTTGAAAACACCTTAATTACTATATATTGTTTATGCTTTCTTTGCGAGTTTTCTTGTAAATTATGTATCTTATGTTTCTTTTTGAGTTTATTAGGTGCAATGGAGTCATTTGGAGCGAAAGGAGAGGAAATCACTCATTTAGAACGAAAACGACAAAGAGGTCAATTCACAGGCGAGTGATACATGGAGCTAGCTGAGATTATGCAGCAAAGGAGGTGAATAATGAGTTGTCAGTTCCTCACAACTTACGGTTGAGCAAGAAAAGAATGGACTTGTCAGTTCTCTGGAACCGACAAGCCATTTATGAACTGGTTAGCCCATATACAGGTGGTGGGATTATCATAGCAGTTCCAGTTTTATTACAAGCCTAAATCGAGAGATTTCCTTCTCTCAAGTCATTCATTTCAACGGGTTCCCAGAAATTGAGAAGGAAAGCAGCCGTTGCTGTTGTTGTGTCTGAGAACAGCTGAGAGAGATCAGATTGAGAGATTCAAGGAAAGAAAATGGAAAAGATTGAATGGGTGTTGAGTGTAAATCGATTTGATTCTGGTTTTGGGCGATTTGATGGAGAAATTGATGAGAGAATTTGGGAATTAGGGTTTCTACTCTAGTGGAATCTGATAATGTTGTGACCAGAGAGATGGCGAGATTAGGGAACGATGCAAATGTAGTTGTTAAAGAAATTTGAAGGATGGGTTTGCCTCAGATTTGAGTTCCAAGTAAGATTGAAGTGTTCATAAGGGGTTTTGTTTGAATTCAGTTTTGGAGAGATGGGTACTGTTGTCTTGAGGAAATGCAACTGTTGTTGATATTACAGATGAACTGAAGATGGGTTTGAGTTGAAATTGCTTGTGAATTGCAGTGATGGGATTAAGAAGATGTTGTTGGTGGTGTTGCAAAGAAGAACGAAATTTCAGATCGAACTAGAACTGGTATTGGTCAGAGAATCATGGTCGGAAATCAATAGCAATGGAGAATTAAAATAAGAGTTTACTGGTGGTTCCATATAAACTTGAAGCAGATGAAGAATAAGATTATATTTAGAGGCTTCAAAAGCTGGTTGTGGTGAAGTGACGCGGTGAAAGCAGTTGAGCTGAAGCAGCAATGGTGCTGATGTTTGGAAGGTCAAGAAGATGGAATTGCGCAGGAATGGATTACAAGCTGCAGGGAGGTGATTGAAGCAATAGCAGGTGTTGCAGCCAATGATCCACTGCTGGCCATAAAGATGCATGTGCCATAGTTGAGTGTATGAGCAGATGAGAGTGTGCAGAATGGATGTGCTGGTGATAAAGTCAATGTAAGGATGAGCAGGGAGTTATGAGTATTTTTATCTTTATATTTAGCATTCATAAAATTTGTCCACTCTACCTCTTTTGTTTTCATCTTCCAGAGTGCTTTATTAATTGTCTCAAATATTCTAATTCCCAATCCAGCCTCAGTTACTGGAGCACAAATTTCATCAAACTTCACTGTAATAAGCTTCTTAACTGCAAGATCTCCAGACCATAAGAAATTCCTTACAATTTTTTCACATTCTTTTATGACATTCTTAGGCCACTTATACACAGACATGTTGTAGACAAGTACATTGCATAACACAAACTTCACCAAAGTTAATCTATCAGAGAAAGATAGCATTTTTCCCATCCATCCAGCTACCATTTTATGCATTAATTCCACCATATCCCATACTTGATAGTTCTTTACTCTTCCAGGACATAGTATCACTCCCAAGTATTTGTCAGGAAATTCTGAAAGTTCCATTTGTAAGCTCTCGGCTATTATTCTTTTTCTGCTTTCAGTTACTCTACCAACAAAACATTTACTTTTCATCTTGTTTATCACTTGACCTGATGCATTCTTATAATCCATCAAAAGTTTCATTAAATTTTCCAATGATTTTTTTTGTCCATTACAGAAAACAAAAATGTCATCTGCAAAAAGCATATGTGAAGGTTGACAACCATTCCTATTAATCATTGGAACAATCTTCCCTTCATGTATAAGTTTAGAAATACTTCTACTCAACACTTCTTCAGCTATCAAAAATAGGACTGGTGACAATGGGTCACCTTGTCTAAGTCCTCTTCCCACATTAAAGAACCCACAAGGTCCTCCATTCACTAATACTGAGATTTTTGCTGACTCAAACAATATTCTAAGCCATTTAATTCCAGTTTCAGAGCCAAAGTGTCTTAAAGTTTCAAAATGAAAATCCCAACTCAATGAGTCATATGCCTGTGTAATGTCCAATTTCAAACCTATATTCCCTCCTCTCCTCTTTACATCCAACTCATTCACCATTTCAGAAGCTAAAACTATTTTCTCATGAATATTTATGCCTTTGATAAATGCTCCTTGCTGACAAGATACTATTTTTTCAATCAAAGTACTAATTCTTGATGTTATAATTCTTGTTATAATCTTGAAACTAAAATTAGCAAGTCCTATAGGTCTGAATAGTTCTGTTTTTTTTTTCTGCACCTTGAACTTTAGGAAGAAGAAATAGGAAATTTGAGTTCATACCTCTGGGAATAAACTTGCACCTCCAACAATATTGAATAGCATTACTTAAATATTGTCCAACAATATTCCAAGAAAATCTGTAAAAACTTCCAGGAAATCCATCAGGACCTGGAGAGCTATTTGCATCCATTCCATATACAGCTTCTTTGATTTCTGCAGAAGAATGAATTGCATCAAGAAACATATTGTCCTCTTCAGATATTACCTTTGGGATCACCTCAAAAATTCTTTCATCAAAGCTCACAGATTGATACTCAATTTTTTTTTTAAATGATTAACCAAAATATCAGCTATTTGAGCTTGATTAGTCACCATATTTCCATTTTCATCCTCCAGTTCCACTATGTTATTGTGAGCTTTTCCGATCTTCATAGAAGTATGAAAAAAAGATGTATTTGCTCCACCCTCCTTCACCCATTTGATTCTAGCTTTAGCTCTCAGAAGTTCATTAAATTGTTGAAAAACTATTTCTTGCTTTCCTCTAGCTGTTAATAAATGATTAAGTAATTCAATATTTTATGGATTTGCATCAGAAATCATTGCTGCTTTTTCCACCTCTTCTTCATCTTGAGACATTTTTATTCTTAAGTCCCCAAAAATCTCCCAGTTCCATTTTTTAACAAATTCTTTGAACCTTTTTAGTTTAGCCATGAACACAAATACAGGATTACCAGTTATACTTTCTTCCCAAGAACTTTGAACCACATTAAGGAAATCAGGATGATAAGTCCATACAGCTTGATATCTAAAAGGAATGTTTTTTGATTTAGGAATCCCTACTGTATTTCCCATTATGGGACCATGATCAGAAGTCCCTCTAACACCCACCTTATACTGCCATCCATCAAATTTTTCCAGCCATTTAACATTAAAGTATGCTTTGTCTAAATCACATAAAATTCTCTTCTTCCCAACTCTGTTATTGCACCATGAGTATTTTATACCAGTTTTAGGAGCTTGTATTAGATCACAAATGTTTAAACAATCTCTAAAATCTTGTATAACAATTCTTAAAGGTCTTCTACCACCAATTTTTTCATCACTACACAAAACTACATTAAAATCCCCAATTGCAAGCCAAGGAAAATCCATATCATGAATCTTCTCCAACTTATCACGTAATTCTCTTCTATCCACAGTTAAGCAAGCTGCATGAATTCCAGTTACAAGTACTTCTCCAACTTTAACAGTAATTGCTTGTGCTGTTGTTGATATAACAATAGGTGTAGAGAGAGAAGAATGCCAGAACAACCATATATTAGCCTTACTACCATCACAAGCATTATGAATTATCATTTGATTCATTCCAGGCAGCCTCAAATTCTTTACATATTTCCCAGAAGCTTTAATTTTAGGTTCAGCTATCCAAAGTAAAGAAGGATTAGATTGTTTAACTAAATTTCTAAGTTTATCTTTGGATCTCATTCTCTTCAAGCCTCTGATATTCCAGAACATGACTCTCATTGATGTAAAATAGTTTGAGAAGTTCCAGGACTCCTCACTCCTTTATTTTGCTTAACTAAGTATTACCAGAATTTTTACCTTTAACTGCCTTGCTCAATTCAGCTGTACTTGTCTCAGCTTTTTCTTTATTCACACTTATCTGCTCTTCAACCACATCAACCAACACATTAAATTTACTTGGAGACCCAAGTGCAGTAAATTTTTGTACTTCAACTCCACTGACATTTATTTGTGTCACTAAATTTTCATCCTCTATTCCATTCTGAGAAGTGTTAATACTCTCCAGATTAGGAGGATTACTCTTTGCTATATGAAGTAATTTCTCAACAGATAATTAAGGGAAATCCTTTTGAGAATTAATATCACCAAAGACGGAATATAAGTTCGGGTTATCAATTGGTTCCTGTTCACCTTGATTTATCAAAAGACGGAACAAAACTCGTAGGTATTCCTGTGGGAGACAGATTTATCTATTCCTGTAGACTTTTCTGTGTGATACAGTTTTGTTTATTAAAGTCTTCGACTTTGGGTCATAGAAACTCTTAGTTGTGGGTGAGATCAGCTAAGGGAATCAAGTGCGTAGTATCCTGCTGGGATCAGAGACGTAAGGAGCACAACTGTACCTTGGATCAGTGTGAGATTGATTGGGTTTCAACTACAGTCAAGACCGAAGTTAGTTTGTAGTAGGCTAGTGTCTGTAGCGGCTTAATACAATGTGTGTTCAATCTGGACTAGATCCCGGTGTTTTTCTGCATTTGCGGTTTCCTCGTTAACAAAATTTCTAGTGTCTGTGTTATTTATTTTCCGCATTATATTTTGTTATATAATTGAAATATCACAGGTTGTGCATTGAATCAATCAATTGGGAAATCCAACCTTTGGTTGTTGATTGTAATTGATTGATCCTTGAACATTGGTCTTTGGTACCGTTCAAGTGATTCTCTTGTATTCAATTAGACTCGCAGATTTCTATTTGCGTGAGTAAGTATTGAATCGAGAAATTGAGATATAACTCTTTGATATACTTTTTATTAAGATTGAGTCTGACTGTCTAGTTGATTCTCTTAAAAGTATATTGGAGTTTGTCCATACAGATTGCTAAGCGAAATATTGGATGTGGTTGTTAGACCCCCGCTTTTTCACAAATGAACTTTGGAGAAGTAATAATATTGTGTTTCTGTATAACGACAATTGAGAATATTTGTTTTCAAAGTTGTTATCTCTATGGATACGGATCTTCAGCAACAACGATGCTGAGTTGAACATGTTCAGAATCATTGCAACCTGAAAGTTATGTTATTAACTAGGAAAACTAAGCTTCAGACACCAAATGGTATCAATATCAGTGTTTGTGATAAATGGATACCTCCCCCTTTGGTTGGATAAAATGTAACACATGGATTTGATGATATATCTATAAACAATGGTGCAGCGTATGTGATGAGGGACTCTTTGAATAAAGCCTCCTTTTGTGCCGCTTTGGTGTTTGATGTTTACTTTGCTGCTCGAGCTGAAAATAGGGTCATTCTGGCAGTCCTAAAAAAAGTTGTGGAACAAACGCTCACTCACATCATCCTTGACAGTAATGTTAAAGATTTGATCCACCAATTTTCTGCTGGCTTGTTTGATGGTGATCAAAGAACGGATGTTATTTTCAAAGACATTTCTTTTTTCTCTTCTCAGTTAACTGTGATTGTGTAATTCGGTAGCTCACGCTTTAACTCATTGGGCTAAAGTAAAAAATTTCACCACTATCTCCAATCTGGATTAGGCCGGTTGTTGAGGAGGATCATTAGTCTTTTTGAAGGCTTTCGTTTATTAGAGAAGAGAAAAATATATATAAAAAAAAAAGAATTGAACTAAAAGATATCTGGTTTGCATTCCCCAATCTAAAACTTACACTCCATTAATACCATAATCAATTCACAAAATTGGTCAAAAAGACCAAAATCAACAATTCCTGGGTGAAAAAGACACTTAGGTTTTGATACTGTTTAAATAGCCAAAAATTAAAAAGATACTGTTTAAATGGACAAAAATTTAAAAATAGGCGGGATGTAACCCGGTTTCATCCTGTCCATTTTCAAATATTTTTTCTTATTTTTATTTTACACAGGATGCATCCAGTTTCATCCTTGCTATTTTTTAAGTATAAGCCAGGATGAATCCAGTTTCATCCTTGCTATTTTATTTCTGGCTATTTCACCCGTATATTTTTTTACTTGTCCATTTGAACCGTGTTTTAAATTTTTTTGGACAAATGATCCATTTTCTCTAATCAATTCCTTTCTAATTAGACTACGGATTAGTTGAAATAAATAAATCAATGATAATGAGTTTCCTTCTGCCAAAGTCAAAAGAAATAAAACAAATTGATTTTCTTTTTTTGTCATGTTTCCATATTAAAAAGGTAAAATTCCAATCTTGTCATTTTCAGGTATAAGTCGGTGCGTATCTCCTGTTCCTTACTTGGGGGTCAAGAATCAAGTCTTCCTTTTCTCCCTATATATATATATATATGAAATCATCATCAGTTAACCTTGACCTCGTCTGCTTTGTTTTCTTAGTTCTCTATCTTAATTAATTATTTTAAGTTTGTTTTCTCAAATCATCTTAGCAAGGAACTACAACAAAATATGGCTTATTATCTATTTCGTGTTCTTTTCTTTGCATTAGTTTTGATATGTTCGTCGGAGGAAAGTTATTCATTCTCTTTCGGATGGCGGTCGCCTACTTCTTCCTCCGATGAAACCAAAACTAATAATATTGATCACATGAGTGATAAAAGATCTGGTTCACCGAGTGGGGTTGCATTATTCTCAATGGAACCTCTGAATGAACCCAACGGAATTAAGTTGGTCGAAGATGCTAGACAGTATCTAGACAGTCCAAATTCTTGTTGGCGAAATGCTTATAGGAATCTTTTTGCTACATGCCCTGCAATCCTCTCGGACAACGAGAAGAAATCTAGACTTGCATGGGAGTTAAGTGATTGTTTTCAAAAGGGTTCTGGTCGGCCTTCTTTTCCTAAGTGTGATTCTCGCGCTTCGATGCAGTCATGTTGCAAGAAATTGGACGATTCGGCGCATAAAATATACCATGGATACTATCTTAAAACAGATTCGATATGCCATCAATTACAGTAAGTTTTCTTTAAGTGGTTCCCAAAATCAGTCTTTCCATCTTGAGTTGAGTTTTATTTAGACTAACAATCGTTTGGGGTTATTGCAGGGCGGACGCATTTAAGTATGAAACAGAAAGACTTGTGAATGGCTTGAAGAAATCTGCAGAATTGGCCGAGGAAAAATTAGAAAACATCCAAGAGAAATCCGAAACTCTTGTGAAAAAATCAGATGAAATTGATAAGTCGATAACATCCTTAGATCGACAAACACAACTAGTAGCCGAGACTACAAAAACAGTTCAAAACCAGATGGATGTTCAATTAAAACATTCTAATATTGTTCTGGAAAAATCAAAGGAAATTGTAGCATCTCAATTAAATTTACTAGAAGGACAGTCAGATATGAGAACAGTGATGGCAATGATTCATGAATCTCATGAGAACTTAAGCCATAATGTTGATAAATTAAAAAATGAGGCTGTAGAAATAGGAAAAGAAATTAATCAAGTTAGCAATTCAATGTCTATAAAAATGGAAAATCTTCAAAACAAAGCTGATGATGTTGGAAATGCTGTGGAGATATCTTTAGATAAACAAAAACAACTTCTAGATGGACAATCAACAGCGCTTGAGCGGCTTAAATTCCAATCTCAAGCGCTGAAAGAAAGCGGGTAGGAATAGAGTTACAACATATTATAAGAAGTCATTGAGCTCGATCCATTTTTTCGCTGCTGGCTAATCTTTCTTTTTGTATTTTCAGGGCTACTTTGCAAACACTAGCTGATTTTAGTCGTCACCAGCAAGAAGAACTCTTGAAAGGCCAAGAACAACTTCGACTAGCTCAGGATCAAATAGTTGAAGAATCAAAATCGATATTGGCAGCTCAGGTACTTGTCATCATCTATTTATTCAAATTGCTATTTATTCAAATTGTTCAAATTGCTATTTATTCGATAAGTAAGTTCATTTACAAATTCGGTTAACTATGTATTAATTTTTGACTGAAACCTTGATGAAAAAAGTATTAAATCTCTATATGTGGAGAGGAAGCATTCAGAGCGAAACAGGCTAACATGCTTTTGGAGCTGGACAGACACTTTACCTTGATTAACCGTATTTTGCTTGATACAGGTTTAATAAAAGCTTGTCTGTTTTACCCGTTTGTGCTCTTTGTACTCAGCGTGCTAACCAGTTTTAAGCGAACGTATCACATGAGGGGTTGGCTTTTATTAGGTATGTTTTTCTTGTCTTCGATTATTTTTTTTTGGGATCATTTCTGCCTAAAAATATTTTTCTTGTACTTAAGCTTGTGCATTGTTACAGGACTAGCAGTTACATTCTTCGTTGAGATCAGCTCCAGAATGTATTGGTACGGGTTGGATCTAGATAAACAAGTGACGATGGGTAAAAATTCGTTCTTAGTTGCCGCAGTTCTCAGGCTTCTGTACTCCGCTTTCACTTACAGGTAATTGCCAAGTCTCAAATTGCTTAAGATGCGAAGTTATGTTTCATTTTCTTCTTTTGGCTCTTTACTGAGAAGTCTAAATTTGTGTGTTTGCAGGGATAAGAAAGTGCTAGACCATCAAATGATAATGAGTCTGATTGAGAAGCTCGATGCAATAGAAGAAAGGAAGAAACAGATGGGCTTGGAAATGGAGAGCACTGACGATGATAATGATGAAGATGATGACGATATCGACTTTTTAACTTGGATAGATGAAGATTTACCAGAAGAAAACTGCATGGATCTTGATTTCATGTTGCCGGAAAGAGTTGCGGAAAATTCAAATACAACAAGTTCCTTTTCAAGAAAATATGATCTGCGGCCTCGGCCCTCATCTCCGCCGATGAAATACATTCACAAATACTAGTATTGTCAAAATAATTATCTTGCTGTCAATCGTTTTTTTTTCTTCGTATTGGTAGGAAGTATGTTTGCTTTCGTTCTGTACATTTAGCTACTAATTTCGATCTTGTAAAAATTCATTGGCTACTGTTGTTTTAGCCAATCAAAAGAAAAAAAATATGTACTGTTTTACTTTCTTTAACTAAAAGTTCTGTTTATGACAATGCATAGCAAATGAATTTTAATTAGCTTTATTAATAAGAATAATCAGCATGAACAAGGTACAAATTAAGAGTTGTACTCGAGCTTTATTTATTAAAAAGAACATTGATAGTAATCAATTACGTGGAAGAATAGCAGTAAGGCCAACAGCGACTCCGAAGAGAAGGATGATTAGTCCGGTGAAGTTTACAACAAGAGCTTCAGGACCACTGACTAGATCTAGCCCTAAAAATGTCTGTAACAAACCCGTCTCGGCAGTGCAAATTGCAAGGAGGAAGATGACCATACCAACAAAAGCATGCCATGGTACTAGTCTTGCCCTAGTTGGCATTCCAGCGCCAGGGTACAAGAAGGAGAAAAATGCAAACAACCACTGTACAAACAATTCTTAAGTATAAGCAACGAAAGTTTACATAGAAAGAAGGAAAAAAAAAAAAGATGGTTAATCAAAGATTAGTGTAATATGCGATAATGCTTAATCCACCGTGAGCTGGGCACTGGGATAATCCCGCGTGAGACAGTCACGGTGGGCCCCACCCCACCCTAACAGGCCTCCCTGCTCAGTAAATGGCGTCAGGGATGCTTGTAAAGAATGAATTTATCCTGTTGCAGTGCTAGATCCTGGGGTAGCTTGTAGAATCTTAAATAAAATAAAATAGCAATATGAAAAATAAAATAAAAGAACAATCTTAAACGCAAATGAAGTCATTACCTGCAGACCAAATAAGCAAATGGTGATCATGCCAAGCCATGAATGCAGTGTGAACATATTTTTAAGTCCGATTTCATGGTGAAACTTGAAAACAACAAAAAACCCCAAAATACCCGAGACAAGAGCAATCAGAAGAAACGTTAAGTGTACCAACTTTTGCACCTTTCTCGAAGACGGAACTGTTTTATACGCCATTATTCCTGCTCGGGATAACAAAAATTACAGTTGTCATCTTTTTATATGTATGTATATGTTCTTTGCTGTTTTGCGAAGTTAGAAACACCAGTCATATCTTTCGCTTAATGGAACCAAACAACAGACAAAGCGCGAACAAAATCAAGGGAATGCTAGTTCAAATCAAAAGTTACCTTCTCCTCCCATAACAATGAAACCAATCACCATCAGAAATGGATGCAACTACAAAACCAACAAACAATGACAATTAGGACAACGAGAGAATACACATGATAAGAATGAAAAATCCTGAAACTCAAACGAAGAATTTATGTTGAATATGTCTAGAACTTAAAATTAGAAGTAAATTATTACGTACATTGAAGATCTTTTGCGTTGCATCGGACTTAAAAGAGACACCTCCTTCAAAGTGAAATATCCAAACACATACAAGTGTAATAGCTGCAATGGCTAACAAATGTGCGTATATAGAGACGGGTGTTGCAGATATTAGGAAGCTCGAACGGTTTTTGGCCATTGTTTTTCCAGAAAGAGAAGTAATTGATGTATGAATCGAAGATATTGAGAGGGGTTTTACTGAATGTCAATAAAGTTATCCACTTATATATACACAAATTACAATGCATTGTAAAGATTAGCTGAAAAGAATAACCGTCCAGCCTGCACATCAAAGAAGACATACCTAAAGCCTACCAAAAACCTTCTTCATTTGGGTATAAGTTGTCAAGTAGTACGTCTTGCTACGATGTTTCTTCTCTGAGTATTTCTACATTCACACCTAATAGAAATTTAATTTCTTGTTTACTTAATTTAACTTTTGTGGTATGAACAAAACCAAAAGAAGTCCCTCATTTCAAAGTAATAAGCATAGAAATTGACGGTAACATATTGTTTTAGCTGTCTTGCTTGTATGTTTATTGAAAAAAAAAATAAAGGTAGTCCCCGTTGATGATTCCTCTTTGAATTCGACTGTCTTGAACTCACTTATTTATTCGAAACTGCAATCGGCAATTCGGCAGTATCATAAACATCCTTTAATGGACCCGTGCAAATCCCCCTAAAAAATCTCGCCCTGGACTTGAAAAGGTTGGGCCAGCTATCCGGACTTGTAGGGTTTGTTGGACGTAGAGTTCTACTCATGTGGAAACCTATACTTTCTAGGATTTTAATCAGAAACCTAATTAAATTGTTGTAGTTAAACTGGAAGACTCTATTATTAGCATGATCATGGTCTCTTTTTGCACTGCCATGCACTAGACGGAAATTATTTCACCGTCACTGATAATAATAGTCATGGGTAAATCATTCAGTTGTTTGAAGCTGAAACTTAAAATTACAGATCAGAATCGAAAAGAAGATTATTGCACGGAATTACCAGAGGATATTTTGACGGAGATTCTATTTCGTCTTCCTCGGAAATCCATCTCCAGGTTCAGGTCCGTTTCAAAACAATGGTACGCTCTTCTCACTGACCCTGTTTTGATTACCAAGTCTCAGTTTCACAAATTCCAGCATTATTCTCCATGGACTCTCTTCTTTCAGTTAGATGAAAAAAAAGACCAGGGAAAAATCATTAATAATAGAAGTCCGCCTCGTCCTAATAAAATTTCGGTTATTGAATCGATTTGCATGGAAGAAATAAACACTGACAAGTTTTATTGGAGGGATGGTCGTCTTCTTCCGAAGAAACCTCCTCGTCGTAGAGATCACTTGCAGTTCACTTGTCATGATTTTTCCTTTAAATTCCTTCAAAAACAACTAAAGAAAAGAGAGCATCTGTATCTTGTAGCTTCGAACAATGGTTTGGTTCTTTGTTCAACAACCAAAAGGTTTCAAAGGGATTACTTTGTTTGTAATCCACTCACCAAGAAATGGGTTGCACTGCCTCGACCCAGTAACTGTTATGAGTGGGTCTTGAATGGTTTCATCTGCGAACAGGAAACAGAAGCGTCATCCTCAGGCTCCGTTGTTAATCCCACAGTATCATGGTACCCTCGGATAAAACTAAAAGATCAACTAACCTCGACATTGAAGTATTATCTTCGGAGTCGGGGAAGTGGAACCGCTATGTCGTTCCATGCCCTCAACCAATTGTATGGTGAAATCATTGGAGAAATCCGGATCAACGTTACAATGGCGTGATCACTAATAACGGAGTCTTATATTGGATTGAGAGTACAAGTAGAATCATAGCATATCATCACAACAGAACTGGTGCTGGGCATTGCCAGTTGATCAATTTACCTAGCGATATCAAACCAAGTGAACAAGGACGTTATGATATTTGGAGTATCCTTGGTTCGTTCAGAGGATGCATAGGTTACTGTGAAAGTCGTCGCGGACCGTCAGGCGAGTATTCCTTGAGTGTTTGGTTACTCGATGTCGACAGTGGACCTCTGGTTGGCATTTGATTCATTAGATTGATCCATCAGATATGATAAAGAGACTTGAAGGACCGTATAACCGTAGCCCGTTGTTGCCTTTAGCTTTCCATCCAGTGAATCCGCATATCATCATCTTGGATTCAATGGTTGTGTTGTTGCTTGCGACATCAAAACAGAAGGATTTGAAATAGTGCTTCGTCGTCTTCCTCAAATTTATTTTGAATACGAAGGCACATTTCGTTGGAGATACAGGGTCTTACCGTTTGTGCTGACGTCAAGGCCAACAACAGTCCCACCACCTTCCTGGTCAGAGCCTTTCAATTTCGAAGTATGATTGTAGGCAGCGTAAGTATAGTTTTATTACTGGATCACTCTTTGGTTCACAATCAACCGTTAAGATCTTTAAATTCTCACCTCAGTGTTAATGGTCGTACTGGTTGTTTAATTTTTCTTATGGCAAGCCAATGTGATGGTAAATATATGTTCTTCATATATGGTTAATGTGATTGGTGTTTGTTATGTGTATGAAAGACGAGCTAGGCGCTCGCCTAGGCGCCAAAACGCGAGAAATTACTTTCCTATTTTATTTTTCTGGTCACTAGGTGCACCTTCGCCTCGACTAGCGCCTTAATGAAGCAGCTTCGCTGCGTTCTTGCTGATGATCCTTATTGGTATGTTCAATTTCCTAACGCTTATTATGTCAAGCACTACTAAGCTAAGTTGAATAAGTAAGGCGCCACTGTTTTCAAACGATTTGTTCATGATAAATGACTATATATTACTGGTAATTTCCCTACAAAATTCTTTCCTCTTTCTTATGATCTTATTTAGAACATATCATTTGACTAAATAATCTGAAAAATAATTTTGGCATCAACAATATAAGCAAAACACACTGATTGCATTAGACTTCATCAAGGTATTTGGACTTATAATGCCTCTGGAATCGATTCTTGCTTGGCAGAGAAATTTGAAAATACAACTGAGTAGTATTTTCATGTATAACTACTACAACCAGTACTTACTTACTTCTACCTATTCGATCCAAGGATCGATGGTTATTTCAACACTGCAAATTCAGCTAGAAAATAACATTAGAACTCTTAATAGAATCCGAAACCGAACGTAACACTTTTAGATAAGATGAGAAACGGTTAGCTTTATTTTCCCATACGTAGTTCCTCGCAAAATCGCTGTTTCAGCTCAATTTGATGTTTGAGCAGCTCGATATGGCGCCGAAGTTCAGCATTTTGGAGCTCTCCCATCCGTATCTTTATCTTCAAAATTTCACATTTCTGCTTCAAAAGCATTCTTCTAAATTGGCGATCTCGCTTAAACTTTCGTCTCAGAAGGAATGCTTGATACACCATCCTTTTGGAAGTAGAGATTAAAGAATGTAGAAATAGCTACCTTCATAACTCATATATATACACATCCACAGTGTTATGAAGCTTGAGAAAAAGAGAGCAAGTACAATAATGAAAGTTCCAAGAAGATTTTGTGCTTCATATTATTATTGAAAGTGACTCCTTCACAAAAGTCTAAAATTTGATTAATTGAATTACTATTTGGGTAAACTATTCCTACCAATTATTGGTTTCTCTGTTTAATTCGTTTGCTCAAAATCGCAATTTGGTAAGCATTATTTTACCTGCGAGTCCGTGACACTCATTTATGAACTTTTTTCTTTTATTGTAACAAAGGAACGACAAGCATTGTTGGAGAAAAGTAGCACCATATTCTCTACTCCATTTTACAATAAAGGGAAAGTGGCCAGTAAGTTCACAGCACATGCCCCGCTTCACACAAATTGATTTGGTTTTGTTAACTTATGCACCCATAAGTTAAGAGCCTTTTC
Organism: Papaver armeniacum; assembly: GCA_023531295.1. Taxonomy (NCBI): domain Eukaryota; kingdom Viridiplantae; phylum Streptophyta; class Magnoliopsida; order Ranunculales; family Papaveraceae; genus Papaver; species Papaver armeniacum. The sequence goes on from JAJJWW010015681.1 coordinate 24,340, forward strand.
TTTGTTTTTTTATTCAAATTCAATTCTGAACTTCCAAGTAAATTTTCAAATGTGAAGGAGATGGTAAACACGTTTTGGTAGTATAGCTAATGGATAACTGGTAACTCGAACAACCAGTAAGAATGAGATATCTAGCGTGCACACATTTCATACACAAAACATAACACCCTATGCGTAACATTTAACACTATAAATACAACTGAGTACTGTTTTTCAAGTTATAAAAAACCTATCGAGGCGGTATCTTTTCATGCTTATTAATATCAACACGAGAAAAGTAGTACAGAGCTCTCAAAAAATCAGAGCCACGGACAAATGATTTGTCAATCAGACTCAGAATTGATTCCAGGACTTCAGAGCTTTAAAGAGTCGCTAAACAGAATCTTCATATTTGTTCAAACCCCCCCAGACAGTTTCTTCAACTTCTTCCCAAGATTCAGCAGTTCTAAGCTCTTTCCATAAAGCAAAAATGGCTCCTAATATATTCTCTTTGTGCAAGATAGTATAGCACCTGAAATAAAACATAGACAAGTGTAAATCCTGAGAAATCACTACTATGCATTCCATCAAAATTCCACAATGACATGGAAAGTCTGAGGGAAACTTTGGTGAAACACTTGTCAACAATAGGAGTTTTGTTAACCCTGTTGTATAGTGTCCTCTTGGGCTTGAGCTATTTATCAGTCTGCCATTTTTGTGTTCTCTTTCACTTGTCAATGAGTATATTTTGGGATCACGCAAAAAAAAAAAAAACTGACCCACAGGTCATGCAGGATTCTCACCAGATCCTATCCTTGGATGGTCGGTACAGCAGGGTTCAAGAAACAGGGTAGAATAAGGAAACCATCAAGAAAGGATAAAACATGGATATAAATGTCAAACATACTTACATGGCATGGTAAGATAGACGACCAAACTTATCTCCACTCTCTTCTGGTTTGTGTGATAATTTTCTTCTCAGAAGGGGAGATCTATAGCTTTCTAAGAACCGCCTAAGCAACTCTGAATTTCCTCTAAAGATATCAATGTGCATAGGAATAATATCCAATATAGGATCACCTAAAATAAAGAAAGGAAAACAGTTTAGTGGAATATAATGTAATTCATCTACACAACAGAAATAGGACTAGTAATCAAAAGATATTTCCATGATTAAATGATTGAACCGAACTTTTTTCAATCAAAGTTCAATATGACCATCTGCATCAGCATTTCGAAGGCAACAACATTTGCTAATACATAGATAGATCATGAAAGAAAATGCAATTGATTAAGAAGACATTTACCAATAGACAGGTCGCTGAAGTCGAGAATGTGGCTAGGAAGCCATTTCCTTTTCCTGCTGCCACAATTACCATTTGTCAAACTCAAATCATTAACAATTGGGCTAGTAGTTTGAGGATTCTGGCGTGAGCAGTCGTTTGGATCACATGGTAGCATGTGAACATTGTCATCCATGACATCCGAGTGTACCCAAACGGGAGATTTCAGTGCCTTTGACAAGCCATTTTTATCCTGAACATGGCATGGATGTCAATTTAAAACCCAAACACAAAACCATAAATGATCGTAAAAAGAAAGGGAAGAGTATCGAAGTGTTTATAGAACCTTAGAAAGGACGAGCAACTTTGATAAATCATCTGGAATGTATTCCTCAAGTTTTTGAACAAGGCTGCTTGGCACTGGATCGCCCCTGCAAATTGTAGCTGACAATGTCACAGCATTCACATTGATAGACTATAATTTTCTCAACTTACAAAACCCCATAGACGGAGTTCAGGTTCTAAATCAATAAAGACTGACACAAACTTTACATCAACATATTCAAATCCCAACTGTTTATCATTAGCATCAATCTTATTCAAATACTTTATAGTAGACATTCTACCTAGTCAGATGGATTGAAAGAATAAACATTATATTTGCTTTCCTATTTTGACCTGCATATTTTGGAATAATTTCAAGATTTACCAGGTACAACCTAACTTCCGCAGTCATGCACCACAACAACCATTCAACATTTGCATGTGAACATTAGCATCGATAACGACAATAAGATTTACAATACAATTAATTGATAGGAAAGCATATCTCCATTGAACTGTTCTCTAATAATTTTGCAGTAGAGAGCTTACCACTCAGTCAAGGTGCTTGAAATAGCCTTCTTTCTCTTCACCAGAGTTCTGAGAAAGAGTTTCCATTCTTCTGGCACACTACACATCTCCGCACCTGCTTCCGCGTCGCCATTTGACTGATGCAGCTTAGCCTCCATCATCTGCTTGTTATAGGAATCCGTGGAACTATGTAAAGGCGGCAAGGGCAAGAGGTGAAGATTTTGCAGTTGTTCTCCCAGAAATGATGCTAGGTTTAGGCTATCATCCCAAGACAATGAGTCTCTTCTGCAAATACATAAAATTAAAAAACAAAAAACAGAGTTGTTACAAGTCTAAAACCACTTGATTGTGCCATTACTTGCAACTAAGTTACCACCGAATCTCCAAACTCAACTGAAAAACAACAACAAACTAACTTACAGATGAGCATAAATGTTTCCCTTGCATCTTGTCGTTATTATATACGGCCAAATTGAGCACGCGACAGCACATATAGATTCATTTGTTGGCTCTCCGACATTTTTATAGTCGAATTTTGATTTGCTCCATACTCCAAAAGGAAAATCTCCTGCAACATTCTCTCCTGAAACCAGTTTGCTTGTAGCAATTATATCTGGCACATCCTTTCCATCCCACGAAACAGTTTTGTAAGACCCATTTTCAAGGTAGAGAATTCCACAAGCTAAAACATCAGGAATGTGATCCTTTAGGGGAGAGCCAGCTTTATGAAGTAGATCATAGAACTCAAGCTGCACGTGTGAGGTTGACAATCATTCAGTACAAGATTAAAAAGACTGAGAATGAAGTAAGAATATATTTACTAGTTATATACAAAGTCAAACTGTACCTCAGTGCCCAACCCATAGATGGATGACTCCAATCCTCCTTCAATACAGATCTTAATTACTCGATCAGCAGTGAGATACACCTATTAAAAATATTGGCAACGGTCAATGTGACAAGTTTTTAGTTGGTCCATTACAAAAGATTTAATTCAGTGAAATTTCGTCACTGTCCATGATTCCATGATCATAATCACAATCATAATTGATACTAATAGTTTCTTTTCGATATGCTTCCAAATTTAAAATCCTAATTCTAATTTAAATTATTTGAAGTTACTTTGGTGAAGTGGCTTTGATTCAAGGGTGGATTCTTCAGAGCATGTCTACCATTACCATATTATGACCCGACAGTAAATTGGTGTCTCACTGTCTACGGAAGCACAAAAATAACTGCCACCATGCATGATAATTGTGACTATGATCAGATCATATACAATATACTGAGACCAGCATTCAACCTAATTCCGATAATCAATTTCTCCATGCCCTAGCTTTGTGTTAAATAACTTAGTTGATTACCTACCAATAAATTTAATTGAAAAATACATGGAACAATAGTTGCATGTAAATGTAGTTTAAATTCTCTTCACTTTGAAGTTACACTTTTAAAAGAGGACAGAATTCACTTACAGGATTGCTGCCTGTGCCAACAGGAAATCTCTCATCATCTGATGGAGAGGGGAAGTTATGGAAAGCACAAATCTCCGCCATGCGAGCAGACCATTTCTCCACATTTAAAGCTAAACAAGCTCCCTAAGGCATTTGAGACCAAGAAATAAATATATTATGGTAAGAGTCTAAGAGATAAAAGATGCAGCATTTGATAGAAACAAAGCATAACCTTAGAAAAGCTGGTTCTTAAAACATGATAAGGTCTTTCTATGGTAAGAGAAGATCTTGGGCACAATTTGTGCGTCCATGTATTCAGAATGGTTAACCAACTAACTCTTTTATCGTAAATGGATGTTCACAGTTGTTTCTACAACGGGTATCAGTAATCTCTAGTTCTCAGAGGAAAAGTTTACCATTTTTATGGTCCTAAACATTAAGGAACATGATTCTTTCTGGTAGTTTTCATATATCCTTGGCACTCTGAAGTATTGAACTGTTAGATGGTATCACTTATATGTTGTGGTTGACCATTCTACCATTTATCGGATGGCCATACAAATGGAGATTCATCATTAGATGAGCTGCAGTCTTGCACTGATAGTAAGAAAAATATTAGCAAGTGGCTAAAGATCAACAGAGAAAGTAAAATACCTTCCATATTAACTCCCTCATTTCAGGTTTTGCTGACCAAAGCTTGTGCAACCACTGTCTCAGTTCTCTTTGCCCTAGAAAATTGCTTGGGCTCCAAAAAGTGTTGTAATGGTCTCTCTCCTCGTCTAGAAACTTAGATAAAAAGCTTATATCATAACTGAAACATTTATCTTCCGGAATGTTTTGACTTTTTAGGTCACCATTAGCAGCATCATTCTCATCATCAACAAAACTGTCTTCATCAACAGCAAGCAATCCAGCACGACAAAGTCCTCTATGACAACGACCAGGAGCCATATCCAGACAAACATATTCGAAGTTTTTTGAATTGACAAAGTTCTGGGTAACAGCAACAGTGGCTTCCAAGTTTAGTACACAATGCCACCATCCACTTGGGACAAATATTGTCTCTCCAGGTAGCTGGGTACACTCAATTGGCTTGTCGTGATCTGCAAGCAGGGGATAAAAATCTAGCCACCACTGTGACCATGTAAAAGAAAATGTTAGAAAAGATTTACAACGAACCAAAGACAAGCTAATAACTGCGTCTTATACCAAGGAAATGTGAGAGTACCTGGAGAGATGTTGGAGTCTCAATATTGATATCACCATCGTCTTCATTTTCATGTACTGTAACTCCCAAAGGTACTCTACCAGGAGGGTACAACGCCCACCTATTAAAAGTGTAACTCCCAAATTACTCTATAAGCATTATTGTTACATAATGAAACAAGCAAGCACCAAAATAAACATTTTAGAAACACCAGTATTTCAAACTTTTTGTTCTATTTCTCTGTTCCTTAAAAATAAAGCTAATGGAGGGCAATGAGAATTTTCAGGTGTCATTGAATTAGAGATATCTCCACCAGATGGGCAAAACTATGGGCACTAAAACTGAAATGATGACAAAGACTCAAACGGGGTTATGTACTTCACATGACCGTACACAAATATATATAAGAAGTAAAAACACAGACACAGTGAAGCGATATGTTAATGGTCTGTCAAACATGCTGAACATGTACAACAATGAAATGAAGTAAATGTAGGCAGTGGAATTAGAAACATAAGAATGCTTGTACAATTATTACGTAGAAAGAAGCCTTTACTGAGTTGCTCATACAATTTGGTCAGAGTGAATGTAGGCACTGCTCAAGTGACACAGTTTTCTTTAGGGACAGACATTGGGAAGTAAGAATATCCTTTATATACTCATGGTCTCGTATTTTCATATTATCATCTCCAATGGCAATTAGGAGATACAGAGAGCATTCACACAAGAAAGTGTTCATAGCACGGACAAAATAACTACACAAAAACTTAAGCCCTTGTGGAGAAGACTCACCTCTTTCGCCCGCATAGTAGAGTGTTCCACGCACTGGTGAGACCTGTATCAACGTGCCAAGATGCACCAGACCTTTCAGGACCAAGAACTAGCCATCTGTATGGTGGTCGTTGATCTACATCCAAGACATCAAAAAGGTCCTCTTGGAATAGATGAGGAACACTATAATCCTTCAACAAACCCGGTGCAACCTCGCCGAACTGTATGATAGTAAAACTGAATAAATGAGGCACATTATTCTGTACTCTCTGATATCCTAAATATCAGAAAGCTCCAGATAAGGGATAAAATTTTGAGAAAATAAGCACCTTATCATCAAAAATATAAAGAGGGTCCTCGTCATGCTGCGCATTCATATATGATACATAATCCTTGAATTTCATGGTGACTTTCTTGGAGCTCCTTTGAGATATTTTGAATGCTGTGTCACCATAAGTGTTCACTAATTGGTCCATTGTCCAAGAACTTCTTGCCGGCCAAGTTTCAGCCAATTCAGTGAGCAGAACCTGAAACAAGGGTATAATATTATCCTACGCGTAAGTTTTTCAAGAATGATCCTTAGAAGCAAGAACAAACATCCTTGCAGCTCTCCAGTGTTTAGCACCAATACTTCTGCTAATCCAAACAAATAGACTTATGAAATGTTTACCGGTTTCTTAACATCGTACTCATTTTGAAACTCTTCAAGTGAAAGGTTCTTCTTTCTTTCTATATATCCTTGATCAAAGGAGTACGCAGCTAACGTGGTATTATTCCTGTACCATCTTCTATACAGGTAAAATGAATTGAATCCTGAAGAAATAAAAGCAAAATGTATCAATAAATTACCAGTCAATCAAAATCGCCGGTAGTAACAGCAACAAATACAGGAATATTAAGTAAAAGTAAAAGAATATGTTACCATCAAAATGCAATGGTTTCCTGCAATACTCGACGAATTTATCAGCTACACCTTGTCTAGCAAAACAGCAAAAATCATAGAAACAAACAGGTAAGAAACTAGCACAAATTTCGAAGTTTCCCCAAATTACAAAATGAAAAATGTTAACATACCGGCGCAAAGTGGTCTTTTTCCAGGAATCTTTATACTCGAGTTGACCCCTAGCTTCCTTAAGACATAATGTCATCCATAACGGTTCTTCATTACACAATATGTACAACACACTACACAAATAGTGAAATCAACAAAATTAGCACAATTTCAGTTTAAAAAATTAATCATGTGGGTAAAACAATACAAAAGATTCCAATAACTTGTTCAAAACAAAATTAGTTTAATCAGAACTACCTGCTAACGCAAGAGATACGGGCAACATCATTAGGAGATAGATATTCAAGAATAGAGCATATGATTTCATCTGGCATTACTCGGAGTTCACCAAGAGCTTCATATCTTCGATCTTTTGGAACCATATCAGATGTTGTAGCTGTTATTGATAATTCAGATTCTTCCTCCATTCTGATGAACGAATGTTGATTTTGGGTGGAGATTTTCTAGATATTGATACCCTTGACTTGATTTAATGTGGGAAGAGGGAGAATGAGGGGAAGGGATAAAAAGTTGTTGCCTGGGTCAAAAAAGAGAGGGAGGAGGAGATTCGGGGAAGGTGCCTGACATGACTACTGCGGAACACATACGCTACCGTGTTCTTTCTCACCGAGTGAGATACGCGTACTTATTGTTTTCTACTAATAGCACAACTGCTAAAGGCACTTATCTTGTTTTAATTTTTTCTTTTTTGTAGAAGTAGAAAACTTGACCAAAGAAAGAAAGCATCTATATAAATATTCGTATAAGTGGGTACATACCGGAGCTGGTGTAGTGGTATACGGGTTACCACTACTCTTCCGGATAGAATTTTTATATTAGCCTTGGGGTACATTAGAACCGGGGTACATTAGAAAGTGGGGATATGAAAACTAATTGGGGGATATGAATTACTTCCTGTTGATGGTGGATTTTCGTTTAAGGTTAAATTTGTAAAAAACCATAAAAAATCATGCGTTGACATCTTGTAAAAGATAAAGCCATTTATAAGTGTTGATACTCCTCACTTAATTCACCAAGAATGGAGCATGTAGCAACAATCCCATTCTCGTGAATACATGAAATTCCTCCAGGTTGGAGCATGTGGCAACAATCCCTTCCTCCCTTCCTGTGAATTTCATATCGGCCTTGTATTTCCAAGTACTCATTATCGGTGTGGCATGACGACCGAGTGTTACTCTTACTGAGTAACACGAACCTCCAAGCACTATAATGAAACCATGTACGAAATACCCGTACAGCCGATTCTCGGTGTGTTATACTAGCCCGAGCCCTCTCGGTGTGTTATACTAGCCCGATTGAGCCCCTCTCGGTGTGTTATACTAGCCCGATTGAGCATCGGGACTGACCAGTATCGGTCCGGATATGATTCGATCGCAGTCATCCAACTCCATAAGCATGATTGGATGACCCGAGATCAATTCCATCACCCCCAAGCGGTATGGAATACCCACGGCCGACCCCGCATGGTCGGTCATTGGCCTAGCCTCGCCAAGAAACCGTTCATACCAAGCATTATGGATGGAAAACCCTAAATTAGGGTTTGCGGCATATTACATGTGTTGCAAAGCAGTCTCAACCATCCATCTTCGCGGTATAGATGGAAGGTGTAGATGTAGACTCAAATGGCCCCGAGCATGTCAACACGATCACCGTGGGCCGCCTACACACTTGACCAATCGGTCAAGAACAACGATGTTTGGCCGTGACAAAATCATCACCCAAACAAAAGATGGCGCACGGCTTTGAAAGCCAAAATTAGGGTTTCAAGTCATCACGCGCATCCATCTTCTCCCACGAATGGAGGGTCACGGATTAGATTAAACAAGGGCCGGTCATACCAAAGCATGACCACCGTGAGCCCATCTACCCCCTCATGTGTTCGGCCAAGGCATATCATGCCCGGTCAATCCAAAACGTGCGCCCAAACTAGCATGGCCGCGCCTCCCAAACCACGAACCGATCTCGGCCGCTCAACTTCACTTAGGATGATTTGAGTGGCTTAGATCACGTTTTCATGGGATAGTCAAGTATAGGTGTGAACACCAGCATACCACCTACACGCTGGTATGATCGACCAAGACCGACCAAGATGGGTCGTCTTGAAACGCGTGCCCAAACTAGGGATGTCACGCGGTTTCCATCCCTTTGCGGCATCAATTTCTGCCGCAAACCGATCTCAACCACTCAACTTTACTCTGGTTAAATTGAGTGGCCTAGATCACGCCTCCATGGGACGGTGAGGTGTAGGCGTGTACATCGGCATGTCGTATACATACACGTCCGGTCGGTCCTCTCCAAAATTCTTCCCATACTTGGTTTCGACCAAGCTGAAGAGTCATGCTTGCGCTCCTCTTCAAAAACCCTAATATTCATTAACGGCCGCAGATGAGTGTCTCAAAGATCATCTCATCCGTCCAACTTCACCAACTTGGTTATACAACCCCGGTCGGGAGTTATTTGGTCGGTGAGGCGTCATTACCCATCACTTTACCACACTATAATGCGCACTGCATAAAATACACACGATACTTCACAAGTATCGACTTCCCGAATAACACGGTTATTCAATTCAAAGATTACATGCTATCTTTCGTGGATCCACGATCCACACATTCCGACATCAATCATGTCACAAACTCGGGGATACATCTTTGGGGTATTGGTCGGCGGTTTACGGCGTGCAACAGGCAACGCGCCATCACAAGAACGTGTCGGGAAGTCATGGACGGTTAGAGATGAACGGGAGAAGTGGGCAAGACTGGTCGACGCACAACTCCACTACTCCATCACTCCACTTCCTCCACTTCCCACGAGAGACGTGAATGAGGCTCAATGACTTGTATAAATAGGTTCTCCGCCCTATTTCAAACAACAACACAAGTTCGAGAAACAACGAGACAGAAAATCAAGTGTTAATACAAAAACGTATTCAAACACCCCGAGCTTGCTTGCATCAATCACAAGCCTGCTCACCTTTCTTACAAGTCATAAGCAAGCCAACACCTTCACAATCTCAACACCTTCTTCGCTTCCCTCCCTAAGATCAACCCCATCTCCTTCACTTTGTGACCGAAACAAGTCCTGGAACGTCCATTTCTTGGTTTAGGCCGGACTTGCACAGATTGATCTCTCGAATCTACAAGCACTCACCACGCAAAGTGCATTTGTTTAAAGGTTTAAATTCATTCCTCATCCACACCCCAAATTACCAAATTCTGCAGGAGTAGTTTTCACCCATAAACAATTGGCGACCACAAGTGGGAGATTGATCTCTCGGTTACAAAAAATTGAACTCTCAATTCTTCGGTCTTCATCTCACGATGTATCCTCACCGGAGACCAAGGTGGTTCAGATATCATGGGAAGCATAGCTGGAATGTTGGAGGATGTCTTGGCAAATCAAGCCAAGTATCACTGAAGGCAGAGCGAGACATTTCGCCTTTTGAATGATATAGCAAAGACAATTACAAGGAGGGTCGATAGGCATCAACTCGGACAAAGGTAAGAAACGTTGAATCCTTAGTCGAGTCACACCTTTACAAGTGGAGAAGCAAAGAGAGCACGCATCGAAAACAAATCAAGAAAGATGGACAACACGGTCCTGCATAGGGAAAAGACTTGTCCTGAGTACTACAATGTTTGCCGGATAAAGAAAGGGAGCTCGCACCTATGGAGCCTCGCTAGAGGATTTATATCTCAAAACTTCTTGGCCGGAGCCCTAAGATCGTCCAATCCGCGTCGACTTTTCAACCGATCAAGAAACGCTTGAGGAAGGAGAAATCAATCAGAAATACCGAATACAGAGGATGGGAGCGTTCAATCCGATCACTCAAAGCAGTTGACATCACGACACCTTCCACATCCCTTTACCTAGGCAAGCGATCCGCAGATATGATGGCACTCGCAAATCTTCCAACTTCATCTCCCGTTCCACATCAAAGCCACGGAGAGACGTTACAACGCCCACCGACGCAGAAAAGTCGACACAACGTACTTACATTTCCCCTTCCCGATGAAGAAGATTCTCCCGAGCTACCGGAGGCGTGGGCACGAAATGGAGAAGTGGGGCTACCCCCGGTATGGCGTCCGCCCACTGATCAAGAAGTAATGGACCCGAGGTACTGTCATTACCACCGGTTCCTTCATCACCCCACCAGTGAATGCAACGCTTTGAAGCGCATTGTTCAGAGAAGCTTGGTCCGGATCGATAACTCGAGAAATTGGTGCGGAGGATTTTCTTAGAAAGGCAACCCGGTTCGATACAAGTGAGGCTTCGAAAGCAAGTAAGTTTTACTCAACAATTTTACAAGAAAGATAGTTTGTAATCCACGGGGACTTGGCATCCCGCACGTGGAGAAAGAGGCTCAGTGATCAACGCCATGTTTGTTTCCATCCGTACCTCCCTTTTGCATAACATTTACAATTTCATGTGATATGTGCAATCATTCATGACCAAGATTCAAATTTCATTTAACATAATCTCTTTCAAAAAGGTTGTTCACAAAACTATCTCAAAATAAGCCAATTCAATCACCTATCAATCCAAAACCGGAGATCAAAGAAAATCCTCACTATCACTCAAAAAGAAAAAACATCTAAAAGAAGAGACAAGTATATAGCATGAATACTTCAAGGAAAGTCCTTCAGCAACAACTCGTCCTTCTGGGCGAGAGAGACTTTCATCCTTTGAAGCACAGCCTGCTTCACCCAGTTCCTTAGACAACTTCTCAACCTCTTCTTCCCCGGGCGAGCAACACACCGCAGTAAGGGACTTCATCCCGTAATTTCGGAGCTCCCGAATCTTGGAGAAACCTTTGAAGAACCAAGGGGCATTGAAACCGCATCGCGCAAACACGTCTCGATGGCACTTCCAATCTTCAATCATCTCCTCGTAAACCGCTCGACCCGCCGTGACGCTCATCCCCTCGGATAGAAACTAAAGCTTCTTGGACGCGGTTGACCAACGCAAGACGACTTTTAAGTTTCGTGGTGGTAGCAATGTGACCGTGCTTCTCCCATATCATTTGTGTACAACTCTTTGAACCGAACCGCACGTGAATCCACCGACCAACACATGGCCTGGATAAGGGATGGTAAAAGGAGGATCGAACAAAGCCCTGTGTCGCATCACCAGAATTCACTAACCGCGGGAGCCTTGTCAGTTGCATGAGGCCTTTCAGAAGGAGTCACCACAATAGCCATATTGACTGGAACCTGTTCTGGATGGATCTCAATAGGAGCCGCCTCAACTATAGCAGGCACTGCCTCTCTTACATTCCTTCGGCATCTATTTCGCTCGGGGTGCTAATTTCCATCACGACCCATCAAGAAGATCACTAAGGGAAGCACCTCGTCCAACCGAGCTTGCATCATCCCCGCCATGGTCTGAAAAGAAGTGGTTTCCCCGCACTTCTCAAAGGTAAAGATCAAGATGTCGCCGGACTTCTCAAGATGAAGATCGGTGCCGCTGACTTCTCAAAGATGAAGATCGGTTTCTCCGACTTCTCAAGATGAAGATCAGTACCGCCAGCCTTCTCATTTTGAATGTGCGCCAACCTGGTGAAGACATTCTCTTTCGAAATTCCCTGATTTCAAGCAAGGATCGTTTTTAGAAGAGTTTACACTGGAGAAATGAAAGAACCGAGGGGAGGAGATTTAAATACCCGCATATTGGAGGAATTAAGGATTACCGGACCGCATGCTTGCCTCTTAGGTCTCTCTCCTACTTGGGGACCGCAACCCTCGGCCGGTCCGTTTGGGAAGTGGCTTCAACCGGAAATGCTTCGTCAAGACGTCGAAGATGGCTCACTACGGGAATTGTCACAACACTCTCCGAAAATTTCTCGGAAAACCAACAGCTTGTCTCCCCCAAAATTCCTTATACTTATCGCTATCACCGGGTTTCTCCCAATAGGCCGTAAGGGAAGGCTCACCCGTTCTACAAACATGCTAGCGTTAAGAATATTCGGGAGAGATTCTTTCTAACCCTTGGTGAACGAATAAATGGGACACCCCGATCAAATCCCATTTGGCGAGCAGCCCTGTCAATATTGTATGGAGTCACGTAAAATTCTCCGTTAAATAGAGACGGACATATCCCGGAATGCAAAACAAGCAGTAAATAAGTTCTCCGATTTCATAGTTTCGACATCGGTACACAACACAAAGATCGGGGACCGTCGTGCGATAGCAAAAGTCTTTGGATGAACAATGGAAGGGTGGACCTGCCCCCACGGACGGAAATCTACGTAAGACACATTGTCAAATACGTCCACAAGTTTCGCACCACCTCTCGGGACGCCTTTTATTCCAACGAGTATTCTCGAGCCACCATATAAGCTATTGAGCGAATTTCAGGGAGCAGGAGCGTAACTTTTGAAGTGTTCCCATAAGAGTGCCTCGAAGAAAAGCAAAGTGAATGTGCGACTCCACCTTCTTTGTACCCGTTAGAAGCATGCATATCCATTGCTAAAGCATCCAAATGAGAATACAATGATCCAAGAAACAATGAGCCCAGAGGAAGAACCTCACCCTTCGCCAAAATTTTATAGCAATCTTAACAAGGTCATTTCTAATAGTCTTCTTTCCGTAACCATCATCGAATATATCTTTGGATAGTCATAAAGACAGAACGCAATCACACCGAGCTCATTCTCCAACTCTTGATCCGGCCTCGGGTCCCCAGGAGACCACTCGACACCCACCAGGTGTAAAAGCATCTCGCATCTTTTTTTCTCTTCCTTGTCCAGTGCCGAATTTCGCCACTTTTTCAAGTATAGCACCATAGTTACCTGCTCCGTATCGTAGAGCTCGTAAGAGAGACTTCCAAAGAAACAGTGTGTTCATTAATGCAGCCACACTCTCCAAAGTAATAGTCATCTCTCCCCATCTAGATATGGCTGTGTGAGTAGAAATACGCCACCGAGAAATGAAGGTAATCAAACCCGCGATGTCTTTCCTAATTTCGAGAGTAGCAGATGCCATGACCGCATTGAGGATCTGCGCTTTGGTCAAATTTTCCTTAATGCCCTTATTACTCAACATGCGTCTCATCCATCCTTCATAAGAACCCAGTGGAGCATGGCAAGTCTTGAAGTCAATAGGAGAAGGCGGATATTCGTTTCTCTGGAGACAAAATCTCACCACAAGTGCTGAAGAAGAGAATGGATCAGTTCCCATATTTTCTGAATCGGAAAGCAAGACTATCTTATGAGAAGGATGTCTCCTAATGCTTGGGAAAGGCGAGGTGAACAACTCATCATCAATGTTCGGCATATCTTTGAAGCTGTCAACACTTCCTGACTTGGCACCAACATTATCTTCAGAAGACATCTCAACAGGGATTCTTTTCTTCCACAATGAAATAAAAGACAGGAGTTAGAACTTGTAAGAAAAGCACATGGGAGATGTAGTCACACGCAAGCAAGACACAACTCACGTTCTGAGCACACAAAACCGGCCCAAACACCGCTTAAGTCTAATTTCGTCATTGCACAAGTTTTGTCCTGTATTGATTTCAAGTCGTGCAAAGTTTCACTGGTACAAGTTTCATCTGGGTATTGATTTCAAGTCGGGTGCAAAGTATTGATTTCTGGTACAAGTTTCACTCTGGTATTGATTTCAAGTCGTACAAGTTTCAATCAGGTACAACTTTCACCGGGTATTGTTTTCAAGTCCCAGACAAGTTTCAAGTTCGGTGAAAATTTGGTCAAGCATATATGAGTAAGACCCACGTTCCGCATATATGGCGGGCCCACGTTCATTCTCACGCATCATAACACGATTTTCTTTATTCATGGGAATCGTGTATGCGAGATTTCAAGCCAAGGTTTTTCCTTTTCAAGATACAACCTAAAAGCTAGGTTTTGCATGTAATGGTGGAGAGACTAAGCATATGCACATCTTACCAAAGGTGTTTACCTAGCAAGCTAGCAAAAAAAAAAAAAAAAAAAAAAAAAAAAGACCGAAACTCACCTTGACGGACGGACGAAAGAACCTAAGAACGATTCCCGGCAACAAGCTCAAGGACAAAGAAGAAAAGAATAACGGTTGGCGGCGGCAAAGCTAAGGTCTGACGAGAGCAAAGAAACAAAAAAAAAATTCGTGAGAAAAGAAAAAGGGTTTTGTCTCTTTTATAGACAAAAATTAGAAGAATCCCAATAGAAGAAGGATTCCTCCTTATTTGGTTTCTTTTGATTCAAATACCCAAAGAAAGAAACCGGCCCCACCAAGGATTCCATACAAGCGTGACGGCGTGGGAAACTAGCGGTTGGCCAACACTCTTCCTGGTAAACTCCTTTTATCCTGTCTTTCTCACATATGCATGTCACCATCTCATGCCTACCACACAATAGTGTAACCATTATGTGCTAGGCGGGGGACTTAATGTTGATGGTGGATTTTCGTTTAAGGTTAAATTTGTAAAAAACCATAAAAAATCATGCGTGACATCTTGTAAAAGATAAAGCCATTTATAAGTGTTGGATACTCCCTCACTTAATTCACCAAGAATGGAGCATGTAGCAACAATCCCATTTCGTGAATACATGAAATTCCTCCAGTTGGAGCATGTGGCAACAATCCCTTCTGTGAATTTCATATCAGCCTTGTATTTCAAGACTCATTATCGGTGTGGCATGACGACCGAGTGTTACTCTTGCTGCAGTAACACGAACCTCCAAGCACTATAATGAAACCATGTACGAAATACCCGCATGTGCCGATTCTCTGTGTTATACTAGCCCGAGCCCCTCTCGTGTGTTATACTAGCCCGATTGAGCCCCTCTCGGTGTGTTATACTAGCTCCGATTGAGCATCCGTGATCGACCGTATCAGTCCGGATATGATTCGATCGCAGTCATCCAACTCCATAAGCATGATTGGATGACCCTGCATCAATTCCATCACCCCAAGCAGGTATGGAATACCCACGGCCGACCCGCATGGTCGGTCATTGGCCTAGCCTCGCCAAGAAACCGTTCATACCAAGCATTATGGACGGAAAACCCTAAATTAGGGTTTGCGGCATATTACATGTGTTGCAAAGCAGTCTCAACCATCCATCTTCGCGGTATAGATGGAGGGGTGTAGATGTAGACTTAAAGGGCCTGTGAGCATGTCAACACGATCACCGTGGGACCGCCTACACACTTGACCAATCGGTCAAGACCAACAATGTTTGGCCGTGACAAAATCGTCACCCAAACAAGAGATGGCGCACGACTTTGAAAGCCAAAATTAGGGTTTCAAGTCATCACGCGCGTCCATCTTCTCCCAAGCACGAATGGAGGGTCACAGATTAGATTAAACAAGGGCCGGTCATACCAAAGATGACCACCGTGGGCCCATCTACCTCCTCATGTGTTCGGCCAAGGCATATCATGCCCGGTCAATCCAAAACGTGCGTCCAAACTAGCATGGCCGCGCCTCCCAAACCACTTAATCGATCTCGACCGCTCAACTTCACCTGGGATGATTTGAGTGGCTTAGATCACGTTTTCATGGGATAGTCATGTATAGGTGTGAACACCAAAGATACCACCTACACACTAGTATGATCGACCAAGACCGACCAAGATGGGTCGTCTTGAAACGCGTGCCCAAACTAGGGATCTCACGGTTTCCAACTCCTTTGCGGCATCGGATTTCTGCGCAAACCGATCTCAACCACTCAACTTTACCTGGGTTAAATTGAGTGGCCTAGATCACGCCTCCATGGGACGGTGAGGTATAGGCGTGTACACCGGCATGTCTTCTACACACATGCCCGGTCGGCCCTCTCCAAATCCCTTTCCATGCTTGGTTTCGACCAAGCTAAAGAGTGATGCTTGCGCACCTCTTCAAAAACCCTAATATTCATTAACGGTCGCAGATGAGTGTCTCAAAGATCATCTCATCCGTCCAACTTCACCAGCTTGGTTATACAACCACGGTCGGGAGTTATTTGGTCGTGAGGCGTCATTACCCATCACTTTACCACACCATAATGCAAGATCGCATAAAATACACACGATACTTCACAAGTATCGACTTCCCGAATAACACAATTATTCAATTCAAAGATTACATGCTATCTTTCGTGGATCCACGATCCACACATTCCGGACATCAATCATGTCACAAACCGGGGGATACATACTGGGGTATTGGTCTCGGCGGTTTACGGCGTGCAGCAGGCAACGCGCCATCACAAGAACGTGTCGGGAAGTCATGGACGGTTAGAGATGAACGGGAGAAGTGGGCAAGGGCGGTCGGCACCGACGCACAACTCCACTACTCCATCACTCCACTTCCCACGAGAGACCTCAATGACTTGTATAAATAGGCTCTCCGCCCTATTTCAAACAACAACACAAGTTCAGACGAGACAGAAAATCAAGTGTTAATACAAAAAACGTATTCAAACACCCAGAACTTGCTAGCATCAATCACAAGCCTGTTCACCATTCTGTTACAAGTCATAAGCAAGCCAACACATTCACAATCTCAACACCTTCTTCGCTTCCCTCCCTAAGATCAACCCCATCTCCTTCACTTTGTGACCGAAACAAGTCCGGGAACGGCCATTTCTTGGTTTAGGCCGGACTTGCATGATTGATCTCTCAAATCTACAAGCACTCACCGCGCAGTGCATTTGTTTAAGGTTTAAATTCATTCCTCATCCACACCCCAAATTACCAAATTCTACAGGAGT
Organism: Papaver armeniacum; assembly: GCA_023531295.1. Taxonomy (NCBI): domain Eukaryota; kingdom Viridiplantae; phylum Streptophyta; class Magnoliopsida; order Ranunculales; family Papaveraceae; genus Papaver; species Papaver armeniacum. The sequence continues at coordinate 41,650 of JAJJWW010015681.1, forward strand.
AGTTTTCACCCATAAACACCAGGGATTAGGTACCTGAAAACAATTCTCGCAAACAAGTGAGAAACAAGACAAGAAACAAAAAGCAAAGATAAAAGCAGAAATTATAAAAAGACAAAACTTAATAACAAGCCATATGCCTCCCCGGCAACGGTGCCAAAATTTGACCGGTTGTCAGCCGAGCAAAAATAATTTCACTTTCTCACTCTACTAAATATAAATGAAGTACGTGGTAAGAAAGAGTTCGTATCCACAGAGAGGCAATTGTTGTTATGCGATTTCAGTTTCTTAGTAACCAAGGGGGGATTTTTATTTTATCTAAGCAATAAAAACAATTGAAAGCAATAAAATAATTTGAATAATCAAGAAGGAGAAGATATTGGTCACGAGATAGTATCATTCACAAACATGTATTTTCATCAATGATTAGAATTGATAATTTAATCTCTCATTTACTAAAAGTCCTAGGATACCTTGATCGCAAGAATATCCCGCTAATTCCCCCGATTTAATCACAACCACATTAAAAGATGTATATGTGAATTCTTCCTAGAAAGCAACCTAAAGTGTAAAAGCACAATTAGATTTAACTCCCTCAAAGCACTAAGTTCTATGGAATAATACTAATCAAGGCAATCAAACGTGTAAAAGCACTAATTCAATATAACCAAGGTTATGATTCATATGCAATTATAAAGATGTATCACTACAAGTAATAACCACACTATGCTACTTAGAATCAGGGATAAACAACTATTTCGTATTGAAAACCCTAATCTAGCAATAGAGATGAATGTAAATCGGATTGATTCCGGACTCAACCAAACAAACAATCAAATCATATGACAATATTAATAATGAGTCATAAACAATAAAGTATTGAGACAAAACTAATTCATAGATTCAAATAACATGTTGAGAAATCAACTTTATCCCATAACCAATAATATGTATTTAGCTACTCATAGCTATGGAGTTCATCATAAAAATATTAATTGAATATAAGAAGATGAACAAAAGCAAACCCTAGAAGCGTAAACAAAGGCGGTTCTCTCCAAGTTCCAAGAATAATACGTGATCCTCAAAATTGTAAAAATCTTTCCTTTAAATAGCTCTCTTGTTTCCAAAATTAGGTCTAATCTCAAAGGTCCAATAGATAGAAGTCCACCGAGCCCATATGTGAGAAAAACCCATGTAGAAAATATACCCCAAAAACTGTCGCCGGAAAAATGGTATTATGGCCGGAAATCGGCCGGAGAAGTGACCGTAAAATAGCGTAGGTGACCGGCAAAGTCCGCCCGGTCACCGGTCAAACATAACGGTCAGCTGTTAAAACTAACAATTGACTAACGGTTAAATACCACTGAGTCAGACTCTAAGTCAGCTGAGTCAATTCTAGTCGGAATGCCCGGTCTTGCAATAACCCGAGTTGTTCTTTGTTGCCTGTGCGATAACCAGTCATACACCATGATGACGCTTCATCCAAGCAGCTGCAACTTCAGAACTTCTCTAGACTGTAGCTTCAGCAGCTCCTACTATCTCCTTGTGCTTCAATCATACTTACCATTTTAGTTCCCTGCAATTGCACATTCTCAACCTAGGCATACATTTATTATTTCGCAACATGACCTAATGCACCTTGAGCCATTCTCGTCATCTCGGGCCAACCAACACCACTTGACCAACACCATCTCAAACACGCCTTACATCGTTGCACTCGAATCGCTCTCAATTGTCGATCCTTCCTATACATACATCTAAACCTACAGCCCAACCGCATTTGCTCACAACCCGCTGCAGAGCCAACCTCCACTGCAATCAAAGATCATTCCAATTTCACACATTCAAACACGACACCCTTGTCGGTTGCTCAACCCATTTGTAGCTTCAATTCCAGCTGCTCATATACTTGCAACTCCAACCACTAGCACCATCAATTTTGCAATTCAGATACCAAGCACCTGACCACCAAACCTTGACAACAGCATCTCCTTCATAGCAGCATCTCATATTCAAGCTTCTGCTATTCTCCCAGCTGCTCCATTGCAGCCAACACTTTAAAGCCATCAGCTACTCAATCCCTTGGCGGCAACAGCTCCAGTTCAGCTCAACTGCACAGCACCACTTCCTGCAATATCTTGCACCCTGCACTTGAGCTAACACCACCTGCATCATAGCAACAGCAGCATCATCTCAACTCAGCCTACCACATCCATTCTGCACCAGCTCAAGGACAAGAACAATTTCTTTCCTACAATAATCCTAAACATTCATCTAAGACATTCTTCATAAAATCACCCATTTTCCCATCTACTCCACTGCAAAACATCAACAGAATCACCATTGCTTGAACCACCAGCAAGACTGCACTGCCAGTTCCTTTGTACAATCCAGACCTGCAACTTATCATCACTCCCAGAGACTCACAGCTCACACCCTTTACAGTCCCATTCATACCACCTTTCATTCTCGCATCGCATCCGAATCTACTCAATTTCATTCCTTGTTGACCACCAACATCGTGAGAGTTCATATCAAGACCACCAACGCTATGAACACCAATCAACCTTATGAGACCATCATCTCTTACTTTTACTTGCTCCAAATCAACATCAACAGCTCCCGTTCTTCTCTACTTCCGATCATAATCCATAGCTCAGAAACCCCATCAACACAGCATCATCATCATCTTCTAAAAATTACAATTCAAAACCCTAATTCCAACGATTCTTCTCAATCCTCCAACCAAACACGAATTCAGGGCCAACCCATTCTCCATGACCCTGCCAGAACTTGAAAATCCCACTCAACCACTTCATTCAACACCAAATCACGGCTTCAAATCTACTTCCTTAACTGTTCTCTTCCTCTTTCTGAACTTATGATTCTTCTTCACCTAAACAAGTTCATCCTTCGAACCAGTAGCATCATCTTGTTTCACTACCACTAATTTCATCTATGAATTTCTCAATATCTCAGTCTCTCAGTAGTAACAGCAGCAGCTGCCGCTTTTCTTCTATGGATTAGGGAGAAATGATTGAGAAATCATTTTCTCTGATTTTTAGGTTTGTTGTAGGAAATGAAAGTGGATATCGCCACCCCAGGTGACTTCTATAAGGGGTACCCTGGATGATTCTAGGCACCCACTCCTTAGATAAGGACCACCAAAGATGTCCCCCTATCGCTTCTCTAGACTAAGCTGCAATGGTTGTGCTTGGTCCGGCTCTGCTCCCAATAGCAATTGCGCATGAAATGACGCTTTTCCCATTTTCACTCCAAATCAATGAATTTTTCTTCTTTTGCTCCTAATGACTCCAAAGTACCTGATAAACTCATAACGAAACATAAGAGATGAAATTCACAAGGATAATAGCAAAGAAAGCATAAATACTAGATATAAAATTAGGTGTTTTAGACACCTATCAATTATACTCTAGTTAGACATAGTATTAAGGAATTACAATACGAAGTATAACGTCATCTTTTGAACTTCGTATATAAGACATCGACATAATCGTATGAATGCTATTGTGATTATGTATGGGTATGGGTGAAGATTTCGTCCTAGGAAACAATATTTTACATTCGTTTAAAGGAAGTACAATTCATAAACATGTTTTGTGAATTGAAAGGGAAATCGGTAGGCTTATTGATTGTTATTCATTGCAAATCTTTGGATTTCCAATATGTGTGTTTAGTATAACCGCTCATAACTTTTTTATGTATCTTGGTAAAACTATTCACAAGGCCTGAATTTTGTATTGGTATGACTTTTATTAGTGAAACCGATCTTAAGTAATCACCTGAGATGGTATGATCGATATGTTGTAATTGGTATGACCAACTCTAGACATTGGGGAACCGATCCTAGTAAGAGGTACAACCGATCACAAGCAAGGGGAATCGATCCTTGTAAGAGGTACAACAAGTCTTAGATATTGGTAACTGATCCTATGACTTGTGCAACCGAATACAAGTTAGATACCATAAATATGTGGTAACCGATCCTAGTATCTAGTCAACCAAATTTTGGAAAGCTAGTGTGGTGATCCTAGTACCCACATGGAGGTGGGAACCGAAACTTGTTTTGGTAGAACCGTGAAACCCATGATTGGTGATTTGATAGGATAATCAATCACATAGTTCTTGGAAGTCAGATGAACCAATTCTAAACTTGTTTGGAAGTGTGGCAAATCGGTTCCAAGATTGTAAATATGAAAAAGGAATTACAAAGTAAAGATGTCGACATACTTTGAACATGTGCAGTAACTCTTATCTTTTATTGTTCAAAGATATTCCTTAAAAGCTAAAGGAGAATCCCGGATCGCATTAAATTGAGAATCTTTTAATTAAGGTTTTTAGTTTTATATGCTTTTAATTTCCAGCAATTAAAATGCATATCTTTAGAAAATAAAAATTGGTAATGTGCATTTACTAATTGGAGATTTTCTACTGAGATTTCGGTCGATATTTGGACAAAGCATTTCCAGGAATTATGGAAACCGAATTTGGAAATATATTGCATATCTTGAGAATATTTTCGGTTTTGGAAATTCCTTGGTGTCCAAACTTCCTTGGTCTATAAATATTGAAGTTTGAATTTCGAGCAAACTAATCCTCAGAGCCATCAAAACTACCTTGTTGTGTTGTTACTGGCAGAGCCATCTATTCGGAGAGGAAAGTACCCTAATTAGGCGAAATCTCTTAAGACCGCTCGTTTTAAAGACTTCTTTGGGATTGGGAAGCTCTACGAGTACCGTTGATGGGAAACTAGATAATTGCAGTTTATTATTATTTTTAGATTGATTTGATTGACTAACGGTTGTTGAACTTTGATTGCACCTAGTTTGTTTATGCTTGAGAATCTTCTCTTCTGGTATAAGATTCACTCAAACTAGGTCGAAATTTCGACGGGGATCTTTAGACTGTTTGTAGTTCTATCAAGTTGATTGTGTGCACTGTGTTTATTGAAGATCAAAGAAGATTTGAAGACGAAGAAGATTTCTGATTTGGGTTCATAATATTTGGTGTGCACAAAACTTGATTGGCTGGGGATCCAACTATAATCGGTTTATCTTTGTGATAAATTTAATTGATTAGTTGAGTAGATCGACATCAATACGATTCTTTGTGATTAAGAGTATTGATTGCATAGTCTTAACAATTACTTTGGTGGTTGTTGAAAAGATAGATCTAAGAACCTAACAAAGGAGTTTATTGGGATAAACAGAAGAGCCTTTTGTCAAACTCATATCACGTTGTTTGAAAAGAGTTGTTACCGAACAGATTTGTTATTCCTTTATTGTTTGGAATACGAACTAAAGGAATTGTTCCAAGTGTGTGACTTATTACAAGTTAGTGGAGCAGGGATACAGACGGAACTAGGTGAACTATAGGTTTAGTTGCTTGGTCTCACTATACGAAGTTGGTTTAGATTTTGTATATCGGCTTAATCACGGTGTTTTATGTATCCATTACTGCGAGAGTATTGATTGGAAAGGTCCAGGGTTTTTCTTCGCATTTGTGGTTTCCTCGTTAACAAAATCTTGTTGTGTCTTTTACTTTTCTATTTCCGCAGTTATAATTGTTTTTATTATAATTAGAAGTAAAATACACAAACGTTAATTCCTATTTACTTGATAGCATTCCTATTGTGTTTGGTTAAGTCCTAACCTATTATCAAGTAAACATACATCGTTGTCATATTGTCTCGATCTTGTATCCATAGACGATCACACAAAGTGTGAACCGATTAGTTGTATTGTCTCGACTCAGCCCATAGACAATCACTTTCGGAGAAAGGACTTATAGGTGGAAAAGTTTTAGATTGAGGTATATTTGGGTAGGGATGTCAATGGATATTCGATATCCGGTAGCCATTTCCGAATATCCGGATTCCGTTAGGTTAATATCCGACATAACGGTTATCCGATATCCGATAACCTTAACGTAACGGATATCCGTTTATTAACATAACGGTACCGGTTAAGGGAGTTTCCGTTAGGTTAATATCCGATACCGTTAGTGTATAACTATATCATAAAATTTTTGGAAATTTTCGATACCTAATACCCTTTAGGTTTACTATTTAGCCATTTGATTATGTCTCTCCTAAGTAAATTTCCGAATATTAACGGAAATTATCGGAAATTATTGAATATTAACGGAAATTATCGGAAATTATTGGAAGTTTTTTGTATCATGAGTAGATAACGGAAATTATCGAAATAATATCCGATATCCGATAGCTTATCCTTAACCTTATTGATATGGAATTTTTGAATTCCGACGGATATTATCGGATACCGGATATCCGATAACCCTTAACCTTAACCTTATCGGTATTGCCAATATCCGATGGATTTTTATCCATTGACAGCCCTATATTTGGGTACCCTCGTCTTTTCAATTGGTATCTGAGCAGGAAAACACGAAAAGATCTAACAATCTATGTTTGATGCGATCCAACCTATAAGACATGAGTCAAAGTAGAGTTAAGCGAGAGAGAAAACAAAAGAACGACTCAGTTAACGTGTCACAAGATATGTGCTCAAAAGGACATAGTTCTTCAATTTCAGGTTGCTCAATTGATGATGACTCTAACGAGATATCTTTGAGTTCTATACTTGAGATTTCTGATGAAAGATCAAGTGTAAAAACATCTGAACTAAAGGAATTGAGCAAACAATTTCTTATTTATTCTAATGATCTTCTTTCAGCACTTGAAAGAGAACGAGACTTAACTTCAAAGTTTGAAAATCTCGATGAAGAGCATAACTTGCTGAAAAAAAAATTCTCACAACAAATATAGAGTCTTAAAGACAAAATATGTGCTAGTCTTTCTCAAGCTGAGAAAGATCGTAATGAAGCTCTTGAAAAAGTACATTTGTTGGAAGAGAAACTTGTTGAATCTGATGCAAGGATTAACTCTCAACAAAAGAACTTTGAAGAGAAATAAGGAGAATATCTCACATGAGAAAAACGCCTGGAGGCTGATCTAGCTAGTGCTCTTGATAAAATAAAGACGTTGGAAGAAGAAAATTTGGACCTTAAGAAGTTCAATGTTAGCTCAAACAATTTAACCTCAATGTTAGAAGCAAGTAGAAATCATCGTGATACACGAGGATTGGGCTATAAGGGAATAGATGCTTCACGTATTATCAAGGAGGTAAAATTTGTTAAAGCTACAATTTCTTCTAAACCAGAGGCTTCTACTGATGTAAAAGATGCTCGTAAAGAAGGAAAACCAGTCAAGCCTAAGAATCATGTTCAACCATACTCTTCAAGTACGACAATCAAAGAGAGCACTTATGCTAATGTCAAGAAAGCAACAACGTTGAACAAAGAGAAGAAGAAGAAGAAAACTCGTCGAGCTCCAATGCAAGAGGATCCACAAAAAGGTATCATTAAAACTCATACTTCGTATGTTACTAAGCTTTGTTGTTATTGTGGTAATAAAGGGCATGTGGAATGCGGATGCAAGATTCGTAAGATAGAAGATACACTTTCTTTTGTATCAAATAAAATGGCTAAGATTGATCCCCAAAGGAACTCAGATCGATATTGTACAAAGTTTAGGTAAAAGAATTATTATAATGATAGTTCAAATTTTGCCTATCGCTCGACAAGGTCATCTTATAAAAGACCCGAATATAGAAAGAGAGATGGCTTTGTAAATGCTAAACAAGATCTGATGTTCCAAATTGGAAAAAAGTTGTTTTGCAAAGTATTCAAAAGGATAATCGTCCTAATGGTATGAAGGAGAAAGCTGCTCCTGCGAAACCCTCCTCTAAATGGGTCCCAAAATCCTTCATATCCAAAAAGGGACCAAAAGTTAGTCACAAGAATGACTCTCAGCTGTTAATTGTTGGTGACAATAATTACAAGAGTTTTCTTGAAAGACTAAAGAGAGACATCATGTCTGAATTCTCTTGTACTAGTGGACATTGTGATAATGACACTCTTCATCACAAGTCAAAGAAGAAAAACAAGAGATGGAATAAGAGAAAACAAACCAAGCAAGAGGTCAAGAATGATGATTCTGTCTTAGTCACTCGTGACGATCAAGACAAGGATCAACTTAAAACAACCTAGTTGTGTTGAATTGTGCATGCTCACCTTTGTGCTCAATCTTATGAAGGGTGAGGAAGCATGTCAAACTGAGCACATGATCTCTCGGTTATTATACACCTAATTAACATCTTTACGGAGATTTATTTTCTTCTATACTCATACTTTCTCTATATATATTTGAGCTTTTGACAGAAACGGTAATTTTGAGTTTATGATGTTGATATCTACTGATCATATATGTGTAGCTCCTGTTTTTACGGTTAAAACGAGCAAAAAAATCACTGAATTCGGACATCGTATGCAAAAGTTATGTCAAAAACAGTTTAGTGTTGTGATCCGTCACAAGTAACTCTTGTAACCGATCCTAGTAACCGGTCCTAGTGACTACTAGTGATTTTGTAACCGATCCTAGTGATAGGTCCATACGAAGGAGTGTAAAACTGTTTTGCCCATAACTTCTTCATCCGAACTCGGAATGACCTCATTCTTTTTGTGTTTGTTTCGTAATTCAATTTTCTACAAGATTGAGGTAATTGAAATACTTGATTTTATGTTGAATATTCATGGTGTATTGCAAATTTATTTATGAGATGTTTGATTTCGGTTTTCATAACCTTAATATTCGATCTCATATGATGTGAACCCTTATGGTTTGGGTGACTTTTTGGTTTAACGTGATTAAGTTCTAGCCCATGTTGGTAGGCTTTAACAAAGGATCATAAGGAGTTCCGATTGAAACTCATGTGTGAGAAAGTCACAATATGTTGAATCGTTTTTGGTTTAGCATAAAAGCATATGTGTTTTGGGGTTTCAACTTTTACATTGCATTAGTTAAAACCGATTTTCAACATTTCTATGGTAAAGGTTGGTGTTTGCTGTTGTTCTTTTGTCTTTCAAGAGGATGACAACATGATGATATTCACCCCGGAAAGATGCGAAGAAAAGGGTGAAGAGGATGCGAAACTTGAGGTAACGAATTTGTTAGTTAATCGTTTTCCTGTTTAAGAAAAGCCTGATTTTATTGCATACATTTATTGCTTTTGATTAACAAAATTTCGGTACAATTGATGTTTATTCCATTATTTGTGTATGGATGTGCGTGTGATTCAATTGTTTCCGGTTAAGAAAAACTATTGTTATCTTGCTTTATTGTTTGGTATCAATTGTTTAGGCTTACGAAATTTCGGTGCAATTGCGGTACTTTAATGTCTATGTTGTTTCAATTGCTTCCGGTTGAGGTAAATAATTATGCAAGTTGATTTATTTGGTTTGTGTGAATTTTTTATGGCTTAAAAAAAAGTTTTCAGGATGAATTGTTTAGTCCAATTCGATTCTTGATAAGAGAAACTAAGTTAATTCTGATCTTAGTTAGACTTATCAAAGTGGAGGTTTCGGTTATTCAAGTCTAATCGAATGCCTTAACAAGAAATGCTAGTTAACTAACCTAGTACTTGTCTTGTTTAAAAGTGAAAGGTCTAAGTTATTACTTGAATAATTAGAACCTGATGAGAAAAATAGAGTTAATTCTGATCTTTATTTTGGTCTTATCGAACATGTGATTGTATTTGTACAATCGGTTTAGCAAAAGAGCTAAGGTGCTTAGTCGATTTTTAATTTTCTAAACTATTAGGGAAAATTGCTTCGGGCAATTGGTTCCTTGGTAACATATCAAAACAAAATTACTTTGTAGTTTCGGTTTTGATATTGGTTATCTAAAATGGTGTGTGGAACCCTCGTGATTAACTCTTATAGGTTGCAAGTCTTTTGAGATTTATAAGATCCTTTCGGTTTATCCTTTATTTGCTCGTACCTTTGTCATTTTGTGACAAAAAGGGGGAGAAATATATGGAGTAAACAAGTGATTTGGTATCACTAAGGAAAGGACAATGGTGCTTAAACGCTATATCTAACGAAAGAGTAAAGCATAGACTAAGGAGGTAGCATATCATATTGATACTTGTAGTTACATGGACTACAAAGGGAATAACAAAGATGTGCGGATTGAAAATCTACCTATCTTACCTTTAGGAGGAGTATTATATTTGTTATTATAATGTCAACAGCGGCATTTGTGGATTGAATGTATACAGGTTATTGTGTTGTTGAATTTGTGAATCAAGCGTATGTATAATGAATTCTTATAATTTGTTTATCCATATGATGTAAGAGTTTTGTCACTAAAATTGACAAAGGGGGAGCTTGTTAGAGCATAGCTCGGTTGAACCCACCAAGCGTTGGTATGTCAAGTTTGGTTGTCATATTTTAGTGAACCAAAACTCATTTAAAGAGTCGCTTGATTATTTACTAGAGTCAACTTCGTATAGGTTAACTAGAAAGTTACTAGGATATGAGACTTACAAGTATTACGTGAAGACTTAAATAATGTGAAGAAGTAAGGAGCTACAACGACGACATCATCCTTCCTATTGAGGTTAGTAATATTTGACTTGAACTGTTTCATTCCTAACGTATCTATCAAGTCGTGCATATTGAAAACATAACTGCGAAGCTGTGAATGAGTATACTCTAGTTATACATAGTATTAAGGAATTACAATACGAAGTATAACGTCTATCTTTTGAACTTCGTATATAAGACATCGACATAATCGTATGAATGCTATTGTGATTATGTATGGGTATGGGTAAAGATTTCTTCCTACGAAACAATTTTTTACATTCTTTTAAAGGAAGTACAATTCATAAACTTGTTTTGTAAATCGAAAGGGAAATCGTTAGGCTTATTAGTATTATTATTCATTGCAAATATTTTGATTACTAATATGTGTGTTTAGTATAACCGCTCATAACTTGTTTATGTATCTTGGTAAAACTATTCACAAGGCCTGACTTTTGTATTGGTATGACTTTTATTAGTAAAACCAATCTTAAGTAATCACCTGAGATGGTATGATCGATATGTTATAATTGGTATGACCAACTCTAGACATTGGGGAACCGATCCTAGTAAGAGGTGCAACCGATCACAAGCATGGGGAATCGATCCTTGTAAGAGGTACAACAAGTCTTAGATATTGGTAACCAATCATATGACTTGTGCAACCGAATACAAGTTAGATACCATAAATATGTAGTAACCGATCCTAGTACCTAGTCAACCAAATTTTGGAAAGATAGTGTAACTGATCCTAGTACCCACATGGAGGTAGAACCGAAACTTGTTTTGGTGGAACCGTGAAACCCATGATTGGTGATTTGATAGGATAATCAATCACATAGTTCTTGGAAGTCAGATGAACCAATTCTAAACTTGTTTGGAAGTGTGGCAAATCGGTTCCAAGATTGTAAATATGAAAAGGATTTAGAAAGTAAAGATGTCGACATACTTTGAACATATGCGGTAACTCTTATCTTTTATTGTTCAAAGATATTCCTTAATAGCTAAAGGAGAATCCTGGATCGAAATAAATTGAGAATCTTTTAATTAAGGTTTTTAGTTTTATATGCTTTTAATTTCCAGCAATTAAAATGCATATCTTTAGAAAATAAAAATTGGTAATGTGCATTTCCTAATTGGAGATTTTCTACTGAGATTTCGGTCAATATTTGGAAAAAGCATTTCCAGGAATTATGGAAACCGAATGCGGAAATATATTGCATATCTTGAGAATATTTTCGGTTTTGGAAATTCCTTGGTGTTCAAACTTACTTGGTCTATAAATATTTAAGTTTGCATTTCGAGCGAACTAATCCTCAGAGCCAAAAAAACTACCTTGTTGTGTTGTTACTGGTGGAGCCGTCTATTCGGAGAGGAAAGTACCCTAATTAGGCGAAATCTCTTACGACCGCTCGTTTTAAAGACTTCTTTGGGATTTGGAAGCTCTAAGAGTACCGTTGGTGGGAAACTAGATAATTGTTGTTGAGGGGTGAATTCGATTTTAGGTTCTACCAGTCCTAGCCACACCAAAATGACCTCATTATACCAAGAATAGTAAGAGAGAGAGTTGTCTTTCTATTGTACATTGTCCTTTCTTATATAGGCTTTCCCAAAAGCCCCTCTTTTTACTATATCATGATGACACATGTCCTAACCTCCCTTAATTACTCCTAATGCCATTCCTTAATATAACCTCATTTCTTTTTATTAATTCCTTCTTCGTCCTTCTTTCTTCATGGGCATTTTCCCATTTGGGCTTGGGTTTAGTCCCCAAGTCCCCATACCTTATGCCAAGCTCATCTCTATTATTAGGGGCACCCCAGGCCCGTTAAGGGGTATTTTTTCATGTATCAACATTAGTCCCCTGACTATTGGGTCAATTATCAGATGATCCAATAGTCAAATCCCTTTACATCTTTATGTGCCATGTGTCGCTGGAAACGGGGCGGCTACCGCATCATTTATGGTGCTTCTCCCATTATATAGTAACGTCGGGTTTCCAATCCGACCATCAGTTCCAAGTCTTTATTTCTATTTCCCCTTTTGTCTGTCGGATACCTTGCTCAGATGGCTCACTCCCTTCATGGATACGTTTTGACTCTAGCGCCAATCCCTGCGCTAGTCTAAATGTTCAAAGAGCTGGAATTGGCACGCTTATTGTTGGTAAAAACCGAGATTGAGGTGCTTTGCGAACATAGGTTGGCGAACAGAGACTCTATGCGTGCCCAATTTGCAGAGCGTTACGAAACGCGCCAAGACGCTAAGGAGGCCGGACGATAAAAGTCCGCAATCCAACATGCTTTGGACGATGTTGTTACAGCTCGGCATGCTGCTATTTCATTACTCACCTAATCTTCAACGATGAAGGCGACCATTGAGTACGCCTTTACCGATTGTCGCTCACGTATCTCTGGTCATGCGGCCCCACGCCTTCTCGGGCACACTCTATCTTTGACGGCTGCTTCCGCACTTGTAAACTCGTCTTATCTTAAGGACGAACTCGCGCGTTTATTGGTGTTGAGGGGAGAGATAGACGTATTGTGGAATCTCAGGCAAATCCGACGGGATAAGGCACATGAAGATCGCGATGAGCACGAAGGCACCCTCGCGCTCGCTCGGGGAGCAATGGCTAAAGAAAAGATCATTCAGGATATCCGTAAGTTAATAGGTGACGCCAATTGGGAGCTTTCTCAAGCCAACATTCGGTGCGATGAGGGTCGGCTCATGGCGGAAGCTATGGACATGGACATTACTCGTTGTCGCGCGTTGTTGTCCGGCTAGGTTGTGTATGATTTCGAGGACGTCTTTCTTTGTTTATCGCTCCCTTTATGTACTGTTCTCTTTATGTGATGTTTTTTTGTTATTTTTTTGTTTTTTTGGGTAGTGTATTTACTTCCTTCGTTTGTTTACCACTAGACTTTTCTTCGTGCTTAATTCCCTTCTTATCTTTTGTCTTATGGATGTTGCCATGCTGGCCTTGGGCCTTAGTCTCCAAGTCCCCAGTGTCTATATCAAGGACTCTCCTTTTAATGGTATCCTAAAGCTATTTGAGACTCGTTACTTTCTGCGTTTCTATGGGTTTCCACGTATCATAGAATGCACGAAGAAACATAGGGGGTCATTGTATCGTAAACCACGTCATTCCCCCTTTATATATGGTTCTCGTTTCTCTTTTCTTGGTCACTATTTTCCTTTCAACTTCACCGTCTTCTTTTCTTCTTTGACCAATAAGTCGTAAGCATGTCTGGTTCTCTTCACGGGTATGTGTTGTCCCTGGCACCCATTCCTATGTTGGTCTCAGCGACATTCAAGCGTGATGAGTTGAAGCGACTTCTGCTTGTGAGAGCCGAAATTGAGGAACTTCGGGCACGAGAGAAAGATGAATAGAGATGCCAGCGCGCGAATTTTAGGGTACAATACGAGGCATATCAAACTGCCCGGCAAGCCGGATCATCCGGTCATGTGTCGTTAGAGGTCAAGCGCGCGTTGAACGAGGCTACTATCGCTCGCGATGTGGATAATCAATTATTCGCGGACTCCTTGGTGACGATGGATGATATAGATCGCGCCATCTCTGACTGCCATCTTTGAATTTCCAGTCAGGCGGACGCACCGCTTCTTGGGCATACTCTGACCTTAGCGGCTGCATCTACGCTCGTACCCCATCCTTACCTTGAGGATGAGTTGGCGCGTTTATTGATACTAAAGAAAGAAACGGGTTTGTTGTGGACGCTCAGGTTAATTCATCAAGACAAGGTGCGTAAAGAGTACGACGAACATGAGGATACTCTCTCGCTCGATCACGGATCCGGGGTTAAGGGTAAGGTTATTTAGGACATTCATAAGTTGGTGAATGAAGCTGATCAGGATCTTCGTTTGGCTACCGCGCAATGCGATGACGGCCGTTTGATGGTGGAGGCTTTAGATGCGTATATTCCTCGGTGTCGAACATTAACGGCTGATTAGATTATGTATCCCTTTGTGGGGTTTGTCTTTCAGTTTTGATGTTTGGTTCTTTTGTTGCTCTTTTTATGTGTTTGTTCTGAATTGGTGTGAATAAAGTTTTTGCTTTTAAGTTGGAGTATTGTTATCTCCTCTCTCTTTTTTTCTTTTGTGTAGGTATATCGCGCCTTTGGCGTGCCTATAGCCTTTTCCTTTATCTTCTCTTCCCCCTTCTCTTTTTTTTGAGATGTTTGTTGGCGTGTATTGGTTAAACGCACCTGCTCTCCCTACTTTTTTTTTTAATAAAAAAAAACGCGCCTACTCTCCCTTCTTTTTTATCAAGAGGGAGCTGTGTGGGATGGGCGTTGATAAAACGCGCCTACTCCCCCTTCTTTTTTATCGAGAGCGAGCTGGTTGGGATGGGCATTGATAAAACGCGCCTACTCCCCCTTCTTTTTTATCAAGAGGGGGTTGGGTAGGAAGGGCGTTGACAAAACGCGCCTACTCCCCCTTCTTTTTTTATCAAGAGTTAGTTGGTTGGGATGGGCATTGATAAAACGCCTACTCCCTCGTCTTTTTTATCAAGAGGAGCTGGGTGGGAAGGGCGTTGATAAAATGCGACTACTCCCCCTTCTTTTTTATCAAGAGGGAGCTGGGTGGGAAGGGCGTTGACAAAACGCGCCTACTCCCCCTTCTGTTTTATCAAGAGGGAGCTGGGTGGGATGGGCGTTGACAAAACGCGCCTACTCCCCCTTCTTTTTTTATCAAGAGTTAGTTGGTTGGGATGTGCATTGATAAAACGCGCCTACAACCCCTTCTTTTTTTATCGATCAGGCGTCCTTAGCGTCTCTGAGACTTTTATATTCATTAGTCAATCAGACGCCTTTGGCTTTCTTGAGACCTTTTGTAGATTTGTCAGTCGATCAGGCGCCTTCGGCTTTCCTGAGACATTTTGTAGATTTGTCAGTCAATCAGGCACCTTTGGCTTTCCTGAGACCTTTTGTAGATTTGTCAGTCGATCAGGCGCCTTTAGCTTTCCTGAGACCTTTTGTATATTTGTCAGTCGATCAGGCGCCTTTAAATTTCCTGAGACCTTTTGTAGATTTGTCAGCCGATCAGGCACCTTTGGATTTCCTGAGACCTTTTGTAGATTTGTCAGTCAATCAGGCGCTTTTGGCTTTCCTGAGACCTTTTGTAAATTTGTCAGTCAACAGGCGCCTTTGGCTTTCCTGAGACCTTTTGTAGATATACCATTTTCGATAACTTATTATTATTTCTTAGGGCAGATGTTTATACACGGTGTGACCCATGCGTAAATTTTTTTCAACCACTTTCCGTTGATAGGCGTCTTGACCTTAGTTCCGTTCATACGCCTAAGCTTATAGTATCCACTCCCTGCCACTTTCATTATCTTGAATGGGCCCTTCCAATTTGCGGCAAACTTTCCCGTGCTGGCGTTCCTTTGTACATGATGGGAAATTTTTAAGACCAAGTCGTCCACTTGGAATGTCCTCTCCTTCACGCTTTGGTTATAGTAATTAGCCGTGCATTTTCTGTAGGCTTTCGCGAACCTTTCTGCTCGCGTTCTCCTTTCTTATATCGTGTCTAAGTGGGCGAGACGATTTATTTCGTCAGGTCTGGTATGACTATCAATTGCTACTCTCGCAGATGGGATAGTTATCTCTGTAGGCAGTATCGCGTGTTTACCATAGACTAGTGAGTAGGGTGATGCTCCTGTGGAACTACGCTTCGAGATCCTATATGCCCAGAGCGTCATCGGCAACTGCTCGTGCCATTCTCTATGATGATCGTGCACCGTCCTGCTAAAGATTCAGATGAGCGTTTTGTTCATTGCTTCCACTTTCCCATTCCCTTTGGGATAGTAGGGAATCGACGTGTGAAGCCTTGTGTTGTATTGGCGGAGCAGATCGATCACATCTTTATTTACAAATGACTTAGCATTATCTGCTCTGATTATCATAGGCGCACCGAACCTATAAATTATGTGTTCTTTAATGAACGCGGCTACTGTAGCTCCAGCATAATCTTTATGAGGTATCGCTTCAACCCACTTGGACGCGTACTCCGTGGCTGTTATTATGTATTTATGGCTCTTTGAAGACGTCGGGTTGATCGGTCCTATGAGGTCGATCCCCCAGCTATGAAATGGCCACGGTGTCACTACACTGTGTAGTAGAGTGTGAGGCACTTGGATCAGATTTACATGTGTCTGGCAGCTTAGATACTTTCGGACATGCTCTGCGGTATCGCTTTCCATGGTTGGCCAGTAGAACCCTCCTTCATAGAGTTGCAGGAATAACTTCCGCATTCCCTGATGCTCGGCGTCGTGGGACCGGGTCATTACCTCTACTGCCTCATGATCTGACAAACATCGCAGCGCGGCAGTACCATAACTTATGCGATAAAGAACACCTTCGTGGATGAAAAAACGCGCCGCCTTATTTTGGATTTTTAGAGCCGCCTGCCTGTCACTGGGTAACTTACCGTGTTGGATGAAATCAATGTAAGGTTGTCTCCAGTCTACTTCCTCAACAGTGCATACTTCCGCGGGTTGCGGTGGAGCTTGACAATCGGCATAGCTGTTGATAGACACATTTTTGTGTCTGATATAATCTCAATTGTATATATTGTTAGTGCTCGATTTTGTATTTATTATGGCTTTTTATGTTTTTGTAGGTATTTTTGGAGAAATAAGCTTTTGCGGGAAAATTGGCCCGAAAAGTGGTATTTGCGCTCGTGGGAGAAAATTACTATTCGGACCCCTCATTTGGATAAGGGGTAACCAAATTACTAAGGGGCGACCACATTCTATTCGCACCCCTGAACTGGATAGGGGGAGGTCATCTTCTCCAAATTTCAAATGCAAAAAAAGGCGGGAAAACTAGTGGCAGCGAAGTTGCAGATTAGGGTTGGATTTTCGAATGGGTATTAACGAGATTCAATCACTAGATTTTAATGGGATGGACTTGAATTAACTAAACAGTCACCGGTATGATGTTTTTGATCGAATAACTTGGGTGGATAATCGGATTTCGTTAAACAAAAGTGGGACTTTTCTCGGTTTTTCAGGCGAGAATTTGAATGAGATTTTCATGGGTTTCTTCACGGATTTGGGTTGGTCTAAGCCTATTAAACCATAACAGGATTCGTAGAAGGTTCGGTTGCGAGAAAATAGAAAAAGACGCGTACATAGAGTAGAGAAAAAAAAAAGGAAATAACCCCTAGCTTTGCTTGGAAGAAAAGAGAAGAGATTTTCGGATTTAATTACATTGTGTATAAAAGGTGCATTCGGAGTCCTAGAGAGGTGTCAGAGTTTAGGGGGTTCGAGACGGAGGCCTTGGGAGTAGTTGCGGAGAGAAGACCGGGGAGTTGCACTTGAGTTTCCTGCTGTCTGCGGGAAGAAGAAGAAGGCGAAGAACTTTGTCTTTTTGCTAAGGGCAGTCGTAGAAAAATATCGTAATATCACGACACGAGGCGTCTTAAATCGCGGTCTTATTTTTTCTATTATCTTCGTATGAGTCTATACGTAACGTTTATAACTATTAGGTTTATTGTTTTGTTCTTTTCTCATAAATTTCTCCAAAAAAACACTCTTTGAGCTATGGATTATTATTTTAAGCGAGTGTTTGATATCATGAGCTAAACCCCATCTTGGACGATTTGGAGGAAGCCTTATCACAATTGTTTGGTAACTATAATTAATTCTTTAAGACTTTTTCACTTATTTTAATTGATTTATGATTTTCACTAATTAGTTGTGATTTCGTTTGATGGTGTATGCTTAGATGTAAGATCTTTTGATACACCATGCTTGTGATTTACATCTAATATTTTAGAAATCTACTTTTGGCAAAGAAAAGAGTCAACAAAAGAGCTAGAATGGTTATGAGTCATTATATGAACCAATTGAATGTGATTAATGGTGGAATCCGAAGTCTTAATATCTCTCGATATTGTGACAATCTTTTGTATTTATTTTCTTTGTTTTTAGTATTTTCTTAAATCAAACCTTTACAAGCCCGAGTTGAACGAACTTTTATTACCACTTTCTACAACAACATAAAAACCACATCAATTTTGGCGCACAATAGCCGGACTTGTTTTAGGTTTAGGTTTTAGGTTTGTATATTTATTTTCCTATTTTATATATTTTGTTCTTTTTTACGTCTTTGGTATTTTTGTTTTGTTGTGCAGGGATTGACTCGAAGCTAAAAGTGGAAAGTCGAACTTGCCAAAAAGGAGAAAATAGGAGATATTATTTTTGTTAGTTTTTTCTCTATTTATTTTGGACTTGTATATATTGTTTGTTTATTTTTAGTATATTATTTATTAAAAAAAAAATACGTACACACACCAATCAGATCGCTGCTACCTAATTTAGGAAAACTCGTGGATTAGTAAGTCAACCCGTGCCTTGGGCCTTATGGGAGTTACAGTGAAAGTTCACAAACCTCGACCTAGTACCTTTGGGTATATTTTGTTGTAGGTAACCCGAGCTTACCCATTTTAGTCAACCTTGCATTTGCACGTGCACAATATAATGTCGAACTGTAATTACAATAGTCAATACAATGAATATCCGTCCTGATTTACAAAATGGACGTTCTTACTTTGACCATAGTGAATAGTGGTTGGGAACATCACCCTTTTCAAGGTTATGGCTCATACCATGATGAGCCCAATTACTATCCACACGCGGGTCATACGAGAAAATTCTTATATTTCTCCTTTAGAAGAGTCTCTCGGGAAATTAGAGGAGGCTTAAACGTAAGTTAGCTAAGATGAATAACTTAGTTTATGACGAAAGAGAACTTTCATAGAGGAATCCTCAAGATGATAGGGAGACGAACGAAAGAACGTCAAATAATCTTGATTTCCAACGTGTTTCCAATAATACCCTTAAAAATGAGGATAGTTATTTGGCATAATCAAGATGACGAGGATAAAATTGGTAACACTGCTTGTTTAGATGAGGTTCAACCATTTTCATGTTATTATAACGATGATTATGATGAGGATAGTGCTGATGAAGAATTTGAAATAAATAGGCATAGTGATTAGGAATTTGTTACTCCAATTGAGCTTAATAATGATAATGTTTCTTAGTTCAAATCCAAATAATTTTAATAATTATTCACCTATTCAAAAGGACGAGGATTTGACTAGAGATACCCTCTGTTTTAGACGATGTAGTATTTCCTTGATTACGAAGCTAATAATGGTTTAGAGGAACGAGTTTCTTCCCGAGAATATTGTTTTAGAGTCTAGCGATTTAGAAACATTAGTCTTAGACAAAGAAAATGAAGCAGCGTAGAGATGAGTGAGGATGAACTACGACTTAGAAAAGAATCAATTGACCATTTCAGAATCGGATGACCTTGAAATTAGGGAAGTTGTGACTCATCTTTTCGGAGACATTTGAAAACTCTAAGTTTGGGGTGATTATCATTCTCCATGTGCCTTAACTCTTAGAAAGGTCCCTCACTTGGGACTTGACATTTGTGCCTCTAACCATTTTACAAGATTATCTTCATACACATTTTCCTGAACCTAGTGATGTCCATAGGGAAGTTGGTTGTTAGAAACCCATCCCTCACGGTTGATGGTTAGCCTGAGGCTATGATACCGGATTGACTTTGTTTCCCACCAAATATTTTTCAACCAAAGGGGGAACGTATAAGTTTGGATGTGTCAATTATTTAGTTTTGAGACTAAACCTAAGTACTTTAGGAAATTAGTATCGACACATTTTATGATGATTGACCGCGTTTCATCGTGGGTCAATTGTGTGAGTCAAACACGATTGACTTTAAGGATCCACAATTATTCGGAGTTATTATTATGTACTTTAAGTTCTTATTTGAGTTTTTTATGGACTTTTGAACCAGGATCTTAGCTTTGAGGAATTCCAAGTACATGAAAATATTTTATCTCGACCCGAGTTATAGAGCACGAACTGAACCACGGCTAGATGTAGTTGTCTTAAACAGGAAACTAGACAAGGGTGTGTTTTATTTGTTAATTTTCTTGGCATGTTGCAGATTCCTTTTACTTGTGATAGCTTTATTTGGTTTTGATGACCCGGATATTTCGGCTATTACTTTATGATTTTATGAGGTAACTAATCCTTTCTTAGTCTGGTGAAGACTTTAAACTTAGCACTTCTTGGAGAGGTAACCCGATATTCATGCGACATTGTAATATCTTTCCTTAACTCTTTTACTTCAAATAGTACAGTTTCTCCTTGTTCATTTTTAATTTCATCTTTAGAACATTGAGGACAATGTTAGATTTAAGTTTGGGGGTATGGGAGAAAAATTTTAGTTGCATTATTAAACTCCGAGCCTAGAAATTTATGTATTAAGGATGGCACTAACCAATCTAAGTGGATGGAAGCATTTTGTTTGTAGGAGTTGAGGAACCGATTTGATTAGATGGAAACATCTAAAGAGTCTATTCATAAAAGCACAGAGCTCGAGTGTTAAATTAAAGAAAAAACATGGTAGTTTCGCCATATCTCGTTGAATCCTTTTCACTTCTATTTTTATTTTGTTTTCTTTAAAAATATGTTTCTCTAAGTGATTAGGTGGGGCTCACGATTCAAGTTGTTACCGGCTGCTAGGGTGAAATAGAGTGATTGAGATACAAAAAAGACCGGACCATCGAGACCAACGGAATAAAGTGTTTAATAAAGTCGACCACTTTGGTACCCTTGTATATGCCACGGTTGTGTTGACCTTAGGGTTATCGACATTTGGTTCCCTTGTATATGCCGGTGTTGTTGATATTAGTCTAGACAGTATCTCGAGTCCATTAGGATAGGTTCGTTTTGGCGGTGGTCTTCGCATAGATATGAGAAACACCGTTCACCTTAATCAACATCAAAACCATCTATGTTTTTTCTATATCCATCTCTTAATCGTCCATGTGATTGGTTGACTAGGTTATGATGTCCAAGTTATAAGTGTAGAGCTTTGTGGAGCTTTGACTTATATGAATTTTTAGTATTCTTGAGTGCAAACTTACCGAATTTCGCATGGGGTACTTTAGTCAGTAAGTATGCCAACCAAGGAGATTCTTCGATTTGCTGAATAGCTAGAATCCGAGTATAAAGTTTTGTGGGTACAAAATAAGTTTGGCCACTAGGGAGGGGTTTAAATTTGCATACGCTAAATGCAATCGGCGATGCACGACGGTGAGTTAGGATTTTATTTTCTAGATTCGATTTGTAATAGCAAATAATAAGTTTGAGGTGTTGATAGACACATTTTTGTGTCCGATATAATCTCAATTGTATATATTGTTAGTGCTCGATTTTGTATTTATTATGGATTTTATGTTTTGTAGGTATTTTTGGAGAAATAGCTTTTGCGGGAAAATTGGCCCGAAAAGTGGTATTTGCGCTCGTGGGGAGAAAATTACTATTCGGAACCCTCATTTGGATAGGGGTAACTAAATTACTAAGGGGCGACCACATTCTATTCGCACCTGAACTGGATAGGGGAGGTCATCTTCTCCAAATTTCAAATGCAAAAAGGCGGGGAAAACTAGTGGCGAAGTTGCGAGATTAGGGTTGGATTTTCGAATGGGTATTAACGAGATTCAATCACTAGATTTTAATGGGATGGACTTGAATTAACTAAACAAAATGCAGTATGATGTTTTTGATCGAATAATTTTGGGTTGGATAATCCGGATTTAACGGGGCTGGGACTTTTCTCGGTTTTCAGCGAGAATTTGAATGAGATTTTCATGGGTTTCTTCACGGATTTGGGTTGGTAAGCTTTATTAAACCATAACAGGATTAAGTAGAAAAGTTCGGTTTGCGAGAAAATAGAAAAGACGCGTACATAGAGTAGAGAAAAAAAAAGGAAATAACTAGTAGCTTTGCTTGGAAGAAAAGAGAAGAGATTTTCGGGATTTAATTACCCTCGTTGTGTATAAAAAGGTGCATTCGAGTCCCAGAGAGGGTGTCGAGAGTTTAGGGGTTCAGACGGAGGCCTTGGTGGTAGTTGCAGAGAAGACCCAGGGGAGTTGCACTGGCCTGCGGGAAGAAGAAGAAGACGAAGAACTTTGTGCTGCTAAGGACGTCGAGAAAAATATCCTAATATCACGACACAGAGGCGATCTTAAATCACAGTCTTATTTTTTTGTTATCTTCGTAATCTATCCGTAACGTTTATAACTATTGTAGGTTTATTTGCTTTTGTTCTTTTTTCTCATAAATTTCTCCAATAAAACACTCTTTTGAGCTATGGATTATTATTTTAAGCGAAGTGTTTGATATCATGAGCTAAACCCCATCACTGACGACGGAGGAAGCCTTATCACAATTGTTTGGTAACTATAATTGATTCTTTAAGACTTTTTGCACTTATTTTAATTGATTTATGATTTTCACTAATTAGTTGTGATTTCGTTTGATGGTGTATGCTTAGACGTAAGATCTTTTGATACACCATGTTTGTGATTTACATCTAATATTTTAGAAATCTACTTTTGGAAAAGAAAAGAGTCAACAAAAGAGCTAGAATGGTTATGAGTCATTATATGAACCAACTGAATGTGATTAATGGTGGAATCCGAAGTCTTAGTATCTCTCGATATTGTGACAATCTTTTGTATTTATTTTCTTTGTTTTTAGTATTTTCTTAAATCAAACCTTTACAAGCCCGAGTTGAACGAACTTTTATTACCACTTTCTACAACAACATAAAAACCACATCAGCTGTCTTGGAGTGCTGCCGCTTGAGCCGACATGCTCGGCCAATATACACCCAACTTCTGAAGTTTCCTGTAGAGGTGAACAACGCCGGTTTGCCCACATGTTTCCGCATGTAGCTCCTGGAGTAACTTCTCCTCTTCTCTTTTATTCACACACCTCGCAAGGAATCCTCTGGATGCCCTATAGTACAAGGCTCCTTGGATCATTACAAACTGGTTCAAGGCTTGGGTGGGAATCACTCGCCCTTCATCCATCCGAGTCAGGTCTTCGATATATACCCGCCTCCAGTCATCTGCTTCTTCGAAAGACATGTCTTTTTTCCAAGTGCTGGGTAACTCTTTTCTTCGTATCGTGACTGTGCCCTCTTCTTCACCGTTTAATTGTACCTTACTTTCTAGGGTTTCCAAGGCATCCACGTGTTTATTTCCACCTCTGCAAGTATGGTCCAATGTCGACCCTGTCTGATTCATCAACCTTTGGGCTTCCGTTCGATAGGGCACTAAGTGCGGTTCTTTGACGTGAAAGTCGCCATTTACTTGGTTCGTTACGAGCCTGGAATCGCCTTTGATTTCTATGCTCCCCAAATTAAGCTCCTTTGCCATTAGGAGTCCCAAAATCAATGCTTCGTACTAAGCGACGTTGTTACTACATGGGGAGTCCAGTTTAAACGAGTATGAGAGCAGCTCTCCTCATGGGGCTTCGAATACTACTCCGGATCCTCCTACAGTACTATATGATGACCCATCGAATAACATTGTCCAGGGCTTGCCAACATTCGCATCCGCTACCTCTCCGGGTATATATTCATGTACCTCATCGTCTCTTTCTCCTGGAAACATGACTATAAGATCGACTATTGCTTGTCCTCTTACCGTATTTGGGTGATGATATTTGAGATCAAATTCCTACAATTGTAACAGCCATCGGGCAGTTGTCCCTGTTAGGATAGGCTTCGAATCCAAGTAGGCTATAGGGTTTGCCGCTGCCACCATAATGGTTTCGTGCGTCAAAAGGTAAAGACATAGCTTCTGCGTCGCGTATATGAAGGCTAGGCACGCCTGCTCCACACGCGGGTACCTCAATTCCTCATCTCGTAGAACCCGGCTAACGTAATAGATAGGTGATAGCTCGTTTCTTCCCATGTCTTGTGCGAGGACTGTGCCTATCGCCGAGATGGTAAATGCCGTGTAGAGGTGGAGAGGGACTCCTCGTATCGGGGGCCTGAGGACTCTGGGGATGATGAGGCATTGATTTAGTTTCTCGAACGCAGCACTGTATTTCCCCCCACACAAAGGGTATGTTTTTCTTCAGTACGGGAAGGAATGCAGTCATTAGCTGCGCTAAACCGGGCACGAAGCGTCGTATGTACGATATTCGTCCTATGAAAGCCTGTAGCTCTTTTTTGCTTGCTTGTGGCGCCATCGTCGTGATTGCCTCAACTTTGCTCAGATCCACTCGGATTCCCTCATTGGTCACTATGAAGCCCAGGAATTTTCCTGATGTTACCCCAAAGGCACACTTGAGGGGGTTCATTTTGAGTTTGAACTTCCTGCATCTCTCAAAGGCTATCTTTAGGTGAGAGGTATGATCCTCGGCTTCTTATGTTTTAACCACGATGTCATCGACATACACTTTTACCATTTGATGCAGTAAGTCGTGGAATATGGACGTCATGGAGCGTTGAAACGTGGCGCCAGCATTCTTTAGACCGAACGACATGACCACATAGTAGAAGTTGCCGTATGGAGTTTGGAAGGCAGTCTTTTTTGCGTCCGAGGGGTCAATCTTTATTTGGTTATATCCACTAAAGCCATCCATGAAGGAATACCTCCCCTTCCCTCCTGTCGCGTCTAACGTCATATCGATGTTTGGTAGCGGGAAGTCGTCCTTTGGGCATGCTCGGTTCAGGTCCCTGTAGTCTACACAATATTTGACTTTCCCATTATTCTTTGTCATGGGTACGATGTTAGCTAGCCAAGTAGGGTGCTGGATAGGCTTGACGAATTTGGCCTTAAGCAGTCGTTCCACTTCTTCCTTTATCGCGAGAGCGGTGGCCCTAGGGAACTCTCTGCTTCTCTGTTTCACGGGATTGAATTCGGGCGATACCCCAAGATTATGTACCACAAGATCGTTGTCTAGACCCGACATCTCGTCGTAATCGTAGGCAAAGTGATGCGTGTCGTAGGTGCAATCAAATTAATATCTTATTTCCACTCAATTAAAAATAATATAATGGAAGTCAAGTTCGTTCCCACGAGGAGCAAGAGATTCTAGTTGTAAAAATTGTCACAAAAGGGGGGTGTAAAAAGTAAAAGAAAATAAACAAAGCAATTAAAAGATAAAGTTGAAATCAATAAGAGAGACAAGATCAAGGAATCCTTTCGTTGCAAAACAATGAATCAAGTTATGTTTTTCATCCACATGTTATTAGTCTGATTATCACCAACCGTAGGATAGCAAGTTCGCTTAGCTAGCCCCAAAATCCCTTATTTCACCGAGTAACAAGTCCGCTTAGTTATCGATTCTATTCAAAAGAATCACCTCGAGGTTTCGCTTACAAGATGTAATTCCCCGAATGCATTAAGATCTATGAATTTAGGTTTAGTACTAGTAGTTAAACTGGGTTCGCTGGTCCACTTTCAGCGTTGTTTACACACAATCGCTCCACGGAATCCCCTCCGCAAGGTCTCGTGTTTGCTACTTATGTAAGAGTCAAGAAACGATTACTTATCCCCTAACTTTCACTAGCTTTGGATCAAATTAACAAATCAATTTAGTTGGCCACCTAAACAATCTATCAATCAATCATGAATGTATAAACATTCCTATTAGTAAAAACAAACGATAATCATGTGAAAAAAACTTCAAAGTAGATTTAAAACAAAACTCAAAACATGTTAAGAACTAGGAATTCATCCTCAATCAATAAGAAAATTAGCTACTCATGTTTTTGAAATTCACACAAATAATAATTAAAAGGAGAATTTTCAAGTTCACACAAATAATTAAAAGAAGAATTTTCAAAAGCTAGAAAAAACACAAGTGTTTGTGTGTAAAGAGGTGTGTAAAAGATGTAGAAAACTTCTCTATTTATAGGCTTCAATATTCTCCAAATCTTCCAAGGAATAGAATCCTTTTCCTTTAGCAATTCAATTTCCAAATTCAAGTCTTTCTCATCTTCCATCTTCTCTTTCCAAATTTGAGCCCAATTCTCCATCCAATTCCTAGTCCAAGTCTTCACACCCATGAGAGAAGTCCACAGAAAATTCTGGAATTTTGGTCGCCGGAAAACTGGTATTATGGCCGGAATCCGACCGGAATCCGTCACCGCCGGCCACCTGAAAATTTCACCGTCATCGTATATTCGACGAAATATTCCGCTGAGTCCACCGTTAGGACTAACGGTCAAAAGGGTCAAACCGTCTACCAACGGTCCAAGGAAGAAGAGGGAGTTAGCTACCGAGTCGCAATGGTCACCGCCTAGTTAGTGAATAGTCTTACTCGGATGAGTTGGATGGTTCTTTGGATCGGCCCGATCTTGAGTTGACTACTTTGTAGGAAAATCGACGTGAGTTCGCCCGTTACAGACATCCCGACCAATTTTCGGTGCCTTCCTTTCTTCACCTGTTAAGAACCTAACATACATCTATTCAAATCAAGCATCCATTCAATCATATGCAGCTCCATTTTATAACACCTTGTTCTTCAGCCCTGCTTCATACCCTTTCTAGCTCAATTAAACTCATTCACAATTCACAATTCCACCTTCATAGTCCCATTCTATCACTGCCCGCGCGACTCAAAATCATGGCTTGCAATAGCTCGCAATGCCTCCCTTAAATAAACCGAACTCGTGCAACACCCCTAGTTCGGCTCCATTATGCTCATTACCTTCCATCGATCCCCTCGCTATCATTCATCCCATCACCAGCCTTCAGTGGCAGCGCCATCGGCTTAATAGTCCCATTAATCCATTCTGCACTCGAGCTTTAACCCATCCACCATTGCCCTTCCTAACTTTCTTGCCGCAATATCTCCATTACAACCTGTGCAACAAGTGCCCATTTCCGTAGCTTTACTATCTCAGCCCCTGCACCACCGTTCTCTTTCAAAACCATTACCACCACCCGACAATTTTGCACTTGTAACACCACAAGCAAGCTCGTCATCTCTTAAACAGAGCATACTCGATTCAAAACCAGCACATCAACTTCAATTAGCCACAGCTCTTCCTTTAACAATCATACCCATTTCTCTTATTCAATCTCTCATCTATTTAAAGCTCCATTCGGATTCATCATCTCCCGTGTAATCTCTCGGTAGCTTGATTTCTCAATGAACTCGAGAGGACCCAATCTAATTTCAACCCTAATTTAATCACGGACCTATCTCCTGAGCTTCCATGGCTTTATCTTCTAACCCATTTCACCGAGCTTCAAACATTTGCCACCATTATCGATTCTTCTCATCAATTTGAGATAAATTTCAACAATTACCACAAACCCATCCTCAGTGCAATTCAAATCCATTCCTCTCTGCATCTTAATCATCCATGGAAACAACCAACAGAACTCTCAAATTTAATCCCACGAAATCTTCGAACCCATCTCGATTTCTTCATCATCTCACCCTCTGTCGAACTTCCACCAAACCCTTTCATCATTTAGTATCCATTTCTCATGAACTAACAACTTCAATTAGGTCTTCTTCTTCCACTAATCGATCGCAGAAGTCAATGACCATCAACATCACCTCTCAAATTACTCACCGATTTCCAATCTCGAGCTCATCTTTATTTCATTTCTTCTTCTCCATTCACAGACCCCATTCGCCTAATCATAGCATCAAATCTCGATTCCCTAATTCATCGTGATCAGGCCATGTTTATCTCAACAAAGAAATCAACCTGCTTTTCTTTTACTCTCTCGATTTCTCTCGATCTACAACGGCTGACCATGGTCGCTTATCACTTTCCGGGCGTAGGAAAAAAAAAACGAGTAAATGGGCGATTGAGAAAGAGAAATTTCTTCTCGATTTAGGGTTAGATATATTTGGATAATGACACCCGAGGTAACACTTGATAAGGGATAACCAATTTACAACCCCTTAACCTTGGCTAGATCGCTACTAGTATCCTTCCAAAAGAGAGTTGCCCTTAACCTCGATTTGGGCTCCAGATAGTGTTAAGCCCCTGAAATGACAATTTTGCCCTTTTGGCTCAAATAGAGTAATTTCTTCCTCTTTTCCTCTGTGTGACTCCAAAGTAGCTACAAAACTCAAAACAAGCGTAAAATACATAATTTACAAGAAAAATAACAAAGAAAGAATAAACAATATATAATAAATAGGATGTATTCTACACCCTATCAAATTCCCCCACACTTAGACTTTGCTAGTCCTCGAGCAAATCAAACTAAAAACTCACAACTTCAAAGCATTTCAGCGTCCCAAGCATCCAAAGAGCTATGAGGACATAGAGTTTCTGCACTCTAGTAATAAGAAGTTAGAAATACTAAAGAACATATTCTCATTCTTAAATATTGAGTGAGAAATAACCACACCATTATGAGAGAACGCGTGTTTGAGAAACGATCAATAAGCATTTCGCCCGACTTCCTCGCCTCACCAAAAAGGATTTTATGATAATTGCACTCAAAAAGACGGCTTTTTATGGGTCTCACATGTGTGCAGGTAGGAATGAAGAGAGAATTCCTGCAACACGTTGAATGGTGGAAGGACAACTTCCGAAATATTTTTAAAAACCCACATCTTTTATCATTTTGAAAAACCATTTTTCTGACGATCTCTAAGAAAGGAAATCAACCATTTATTATTGAGGATGAGATTACTTACTCACCTTCACATCCGATCGCCAATTATGATAACACCACTCTCACGGCATCCAATAGAAACGTCTTCCGCTCCTCGTCTTGATCTTCTTGGTCTTCGTCTTCGGCTTCAACTATTGATGATAAATTCTCGAATTTCATAAATCCTTAATAATTTATAACTCTTTTTACCTTAAATCCTTGTCGCTTGAAACTTCCTTATAGATTTTCCTTCCCCACGGCTTATAAAAACAAAACAAATATTTCTCTTGTCTTCTTTTTCTTTTTTTTTTTTTTTTTTTTTTTTTTTTTTTGTTAATTTTAAATAAAATACAAAAACAAACCGTGGCCGTGGGAGAAGTATTTTACCGCTTGATTCTTCACAACTTGTATCGTCTCGAAATCATAAACTTCAACAATTCTCACCTTTTGATTTGTTTTCGCTCTTGTGAATAAGTCTTCATACTTGGATATAAAATTATCTCATTGTAGTGTAAGTCTTCAACATATATGTAATAATATGCACTTTGTATGTTGCTTTACTTGTATTTGAAATTTGCTCTTTTTTTCTCATTCCGTTGCTTGTAAACCGTGAACTTTTTCCAACTTTCCTTGTAGATTTTGATGTCGCTCCTTGGTGATGTTGATGGTGTTTCTATGGATCCGTTGTTGTGGAGAGAATGGTGCTAACTGAAAATCGAACTACAAGAAGGAAGCTTTCATCCATGGACGTCACCCTTATGATTGACAAAATTAGCACTCAAGAGATCAAAGAGTAGTGCTTCTATTGGTGGGAGGTTGGGTAGCTCACCATTCTACCCGGAATTAACGTACGGTGACACACACTCAAAAGAAAGCTCTTTAGTAGATGGAAAAATTTCTGGTGCAGTGCCTCACATGATATGAATACGGGTAATCTCCACTAATGATTGATCAGCAACTCTAATAATGCATTTCTCCCTGCACCAAATTCGCATCACCGGCATGGTTAAATCCATTATTTAACACTCTAACAAACAAGAAATCCGAATGTAGTTCTCTAGCATTTCCAAGTTCAATTATGTCGGTCAAAATCTCTATGTAAACATACCTAGAAGTATGCTAGTGACTCTAAAATCTCTAAAAGTTGGAGGTTTTATGTAAAACTCTTTTTTTTTTTTTTTTTAATTTTTTAATTTTTTTTTTTTTAAAATACATGTTTAACCACTCCCCCACACTTAAACCTTACATTGTCCTCAATGTAATTGAATCGTTAGTAAAGTCAAGGTGGGAAATTTTAACATGATAAGGAACAAGAAAAAGAAATAACAAAAAGCAAAAGGATAAGAAATACAAAACCTATGGGTTGCCTCCCATTAAGCACTTGTTTTAAAGTCGACGCCCGACTTAGCTCTTTGCTGCACATTACTCCTCCGCAGGGAGTGCATCTCCAAATCCAATTACGTCCACATGCTCCGTTGGAAAGTTTTCATAATATGGCTTTAACCTATGGCCGTTGACTTTCAAATGTTGTCTGTTTTGTCACTAACAATTTCAACCGCACCATGAGCATAAACATTAGTAACAACAAATGGTCCCACCCAACGGGACTTAAGCTTACCGGAAATAAACGTAAACGAGTATTAAATAAAAGAACTTTTTGCCCCACAACAAAACTTTTCCGAGAAATCATCTTGTCATGAAAAAGCTTGGTCTTTTCCTTGTAAATCCGGGCACTCTCGTAAGCATCATTACGTATCCCCTCTAGCTCATTTAGTTGTAACTTCCTTTGTTTCCCGCTTCATCATACTCCATGTTGAATTTCTTTATCGCCCAATAAGCCTTATGTTCAAGTTCAACCGGAAGATGACAAGCCTTGCCATAAACCAACCGATATGGAGACATACCAATCGGTGTCTTATACGCCGTTCTATACGCCCAAAGTGCATCGTTGAGCTTAAATCTCCAATCTTTCCTCATGGTATTCACCGTTTTCTCAACAATGGACTTGATCTCACGATTTGAAATTTCCGCTTGTCCACTAGTTTGTGGATGGTAAGGCGTACCAATTTTGTGTGTTATGTTGTACTTCTTGAGGAGAGCGTGGAAAGCCTTCTTGAAATGTGATCCTCCATCGCTTATCACCACTCTTGGTGTACCATGCCTATTGTATATATTTTCCCTTACAAAATCACAAACAACTTAAGAGTCATTAGTCTTGGTGGCTCTAGCTTCCACCCATTTCGAAACATAATCAACGGCAAGAAGTATATAAAAGTTTCCATTCGAATTGACAAAAGGGCCCATAAAATCGATACCCCACACATCAAAAATCTCAACGAGCGAGAATTGGTGTGAGTGGCATTTGATTTCGAGCACCTAGATTGCCCGTTCGTTGACATCTATCACACGATTTACAAAAGGCATATGAATCTTCAAACAAGGTGGGCCAATAAAATCCACTCTCGAGAACTTTGAGAGCGGTACGTTTAGAACCAAAGTGACCACCACAAGCAAAAGTGTGGCAAAAGGAGAGAATGGATTGAAATTCGGAATTAGGCACGCACCTTCGCATTATTTGATCAACCCCATATTTCCATAAGTATGGTTCATCCCACACATATTGCTTAGCCACCTTCTTAAGTTTCATCTTTTGGAAGTTGGACATTGTATTAGGTACTTTTCTTGTCACCAAGTAATTCACTATATCCGCATACCAAGGTGTTGATTCTT
Source organism: Papaver armeniacum (assembly GCA_023531295.1). Classification (NCBI taxonomy): domain Eukaryota; kingdom Viridiplantae; phylum Streptophyta; class Magnoliopsida; order Ranunculales; family Papaveraceae; genus Papaver; species Papaver armeniacum. Next base: position 73,345 of record JAJJWW010015681.1, read on the forward strand.
CCATGGAGAAAAGTTGTTCGTCCTGAAAGCGGTCATGTAATGGAAGTTCCTCTTGAGACATAACAAGTATACTAAGATGATCCGCACGGTATTCTCCACACCCCTCTTATCACGAATTTCTATGTCGAACTCTTGTAACAATAGGATCCACCGGATTAATCTTGGCTTAGCTTCTTTCTTCTTTATTAAGTGTCTTAGTGCGGCATGATCGGAATACACAATAACCTTTGTACCCACCAAGTATGATCGAAATTTTTCCAACGCAAAAAGATAGCCAATAACTCCTTTTCCGTGGTAGAATAATTGATTTGTGCATCATTAAGGGTCCTAGATGCATAATAGATAACATGGGACAACTTGTCCACTCTTTGACCCAAACGCTCCAACCGCATAATCACTAGCATCACACATTAATTCAAATGGAAGATTCCAATCCGGTGATTTGATAATTGGCGCACTTGTCAACATTTCCTTCAATTTGTCAAAAGCATCCTTGCACTCCTTGTTGAAGTCAAAAGGTACCTCCTTTTGTAATAACTTGCACATCGGCATGGAGATTTTGGAGAAATCGATAAACCGCCTATAGAAACCTGCATGGCCAAGAAAAGAACGGATTTCCCTCACCGAAGTGGGATATTGTAAGTTTCTTATTAAATCTATCTTTGACTTGTCCACTTCGAGCCCTCGAGAGGACACAATGTGACCAAGTACTATGTCGTGGTTTACCATAAAGTGACATTTCTCCCAATTTAGGACAAGGTTTGTGTCTATGCATCGTTTAAGAACTAGTTCAAAATTATTTAAACAACCATCAAAAGAATTGCCATAAACACTAAAGTCATCCATAAATACCTCGATGATGCGCTCCACATAATCCGAGAATATACTTACCATGCATCTTTGAAAAGTAGCCGGCGCATTGCAAAGGCCAAACGGCATCCGTCTATATGCAAACGTTCCAAACGGACAAGTGAAAGTGGTCTTCTCTTGGTCCTCCTGTTGCAATAACAATTTGGTTGTATCCCGAATAACCATCCAAGAAACAATAATAAGAATGCCCCTCTAACCGCTCCAACATTTGATCAATGAAAGGTAAAGGAAAGTGATCCTTTGGGTTGCGGAATTAAGCTTTCTATAGTCAATGCACACTCTCCAACCGGTTTGAACTCTCTTGTAGGAACAAGTTCATCGTCTTTATTTCGAACAACCGTAACTCCGGACTTCTTTGGTACCACTTGTACTTAGGACTAACCCACTTGCTATCGGAAATTGGGTAGATTACCCCCACACTTAGCAATTTGAGTATCTCTTTTTTTCACAACCTCCATCATGGGAGGATTAATCCTACGTTGAGCATCACGTACCGGCTTCACGTTCTCTTCCATTAGAATCCTATGCATGCACATGGATGGACTAATGCCTTTGATGTCCGCAATTGTCCACCCAATAGCCGTTTTGTGCTCTCTCAAGACTCTAAGCAAACGGTCTTCTTGTACCGGTGTGAGGTTCTTTGCAATAATCACCGGAAGCTCATCTCCATCTCCCAAGAAAGCATACTTCAAATGGTCCGGAAGTGGCTTCAATTCTAGTTTAGGCGCCTTCACAATAGATGGTACAAGTATTTCATCATTCACGGGTAAAGAAATATAAGAAACATTACCCTTTTTAGCTTCTTGCAATGTCGCCAAGGCCCCACACATCTCCACCAATTCCTTGGAGATTTCAACATCCAAGTTAGACAAGCCGTGGATGTCCAATTCAATGCTCTTTTGCAACACCACATCAATTTCATCCTCTTGATTCAATTCCACCATTTGTTGCGCTAATGAATCAACCACATCAATGGAGTAAACGGAATGCACATCGCTTGGGTAGCGCATGGCTTCAAATATGTTAAAGTGTATTATCTCCTTGTCGAACTCCATAGTGAGAGTACCCTTATCAACATCAATCTTCGTCTTTGCGGTCTTCATAAACGGCCTCCCAAGAAGTAAAGAAGTAGATGATCGGTTCTCATTGTTATCCATATCCACCACAAAGAAGTCCACCAGAAAAATAAGCTCATTTACTTGCACTAGTACGTCTTCTACAAGTCCCTTTGGATATATGTTCGACTTGTTTGCTAATTGGATAATAAATCTTGTCTATTTCAAAGGTCCAAGATTCAAGGAGTCATATATATCGGCCGACATCACACTAATGGAAGCACCCAAGTCAAGTAAAGCATGTTCAAACCTTTTCTTACCAATAGTAATTGGTACCGTGAAACCACCGGGATCCGTATACTTTGTAGGCATCTTCTTTAATAGCATAGCCGACGCACTCTCGCCAACTTTAGTAATTTCATTATCAAGCAACCTATCCTTCTTTGTGCATAATTCCTTCATGAACTTCGCATACCGTGGCATTGTCTTGATGGCCTCGATGAATGGGATGTTGATTTCGACCTTCTTGAAAATATCCATGAGTGCCTTGTCTTGAGCTTCTTTCTTGGATTTAGCAAAACGACTAGGAAAAGGAGGTGGAGTAGTGAAAGTAGGAACCGGTTCCTTGGATAGGTCGGTAGGTGTTGAATTCTCCTTTGGTGCGGCTTCCTCCTTATCTTTGACTACCTCTTCACTAGCTTCTTCATGATGACTTGGACCCTCCACTTGTCTTCCACTTCTTAGAGTAACCGCATTAACATTCTCTCTTGGATTCACAAATGGTTGTGAAGGAAGTTTTGTGGATGCTTGAGATTTTAATAGGTTCACATCGGTCGCCAATTGTCCCATTTGAGTTTGTAAATCCTTGATGGCCGAATCGGTCTTTTGTTGGCTTTGTTGGAACATAGAAGTAAGACCTTGCACACCTTGCATTAACGCATTGAGCTTGTCATCATTCAAAGAATCACGCTCCTTGACTTGTTGTGGTTGGAATTGTTGAGAACCACCTTGTTGTTGTGGTTGGAATTGTTGAGAACCACCTTGTTGTTGAGGTTGGAAGCGTGATTGTTGGAAACCACCTTGTTGCGCATATGGATTAGGAGCCGCTTGCTTGTTTGCATAACTAAAGTTAGGATGATCCTTCCAACCGGGATTATATGTATTGGAGTATGGATCGTACCTTGGCCTTTGATTTGGATATAAAGCATTTACTTGTTCGGTCTCACCATCCGGAATAATTACCGCGGCCATCCTTTGCATCATTATCTCCATGTTACTCATCCTTTGATCAAGATGTGATGATGAATCACTAACTTCATGCACTCGCCTAACCATGGGTTCATCTCTTGTGTAGAATTGTTTGTGAGTTCGCAGCCATACTTTCAATCAACTCGGTAGCTTGGGTCACCGTCTTGTTCACTAGTGCACCACCACCCGCGGCGTCAAGAAGAGACCTATCACTTGGGTTGAGAGCTTCGTAGAAGTATTGGAGAATCATAACGTCACTAAATTGATGGTGTGGACAGCTTGCCACCAACCTCTTGTATCGCTCCCAACATTCATACAATGACTCTCCCACATGTTGTTTCAAACCACAAATCTCCTTGCTAATTTGAGTAGCTTTGGATGCGGGAAAATATCTATCGAGGAAAAGTTTCTTCATACCATTCCATGTTGTGATACTTCCTGAAGGCAAATAATATAACCATTCCTTAGCATTGCCCGCCAAAGAAAACGGGAAAGCTTTCAACATTGCTCCATCCGCATTAGTCTCCGGGTGGAAGCATAGCCATAACTATGGTATAGAAGTCCATAAGATGTTTGTTTGGGTCCTCATTCACCATGCCATGGAACTTTGGTAACTCTCTAATCAACCCCGACTTGATCTCGAAGGTTGAGTTAGTTTGGATACACCATTGTTGTGTATCAAGCCTGTGAGAAGCTAGGTCCTTGAGTGTACGATCAGCCATCGTTTCTTCCTCTTTGTCCAGAATCTGTGAAATCACTTGATGAAGAAGGAGGAAGTGGAGTGTTAACCGCTCGAATGAAATCCTTTAGTTGAGTGCCGGATCGAAGACGTATTGGACTCAGTCTCGCCCTTCTTAAGCATTCACCAAAGGTATACTCGAAACAAGATTCTCAAAAACTAAGCTAGATACGGTATATAATCTAACAAAGCAAGAATATAGCAAAAGAAAAATAAAAACAACTAAAATCGTCCAGCTCCTCCCTAAAACACGCCCAAAATTTGATGCGTGTCGTAGGTGCAATCAAATTAATATCTTATTTCCACTCAATTAAAAATAATATAATGGAAGTCAAGTTCGTTCCCACGAGGAGCAAGAGATTCTAGTTGTAAAAATTGTCACAAAAGGGGTGTAAAAAGAAAAGAAAATAAACAAAGCAATTAAAAGATAAAGTTGAAATCAATAAGAGAGACAAGATCAAGGAATCCTTCTTCGTTGCAAAACAATGAATCAAGTTATGTTTTCATCCACATGTTATTAGTCACAGATTATCACCAATAGTAGGATAGCAGGGTTCGCTTAGCTAGCCCCAAAATCCCTTATTTCACTGAGTAACAAGTCCGCTTAGTTATCAGATTCTATTCAAAAGAATCACCTCGAGGTTCGCTTACAAGATGTAATTCCCCGAATGCATTAAGATCTATGAATTTAGGTTTAGTACTAGTAGTTAAACTCGGTTCGCTTGGTCCACTTTCTAGCGTTGTTTTTACACACAATCGCTCCACGGAATCCCTCCGCAAGGTCTCGTGTTTGCTACTTATGTAAGAGTCAAGAAACGATTACTTATCCCCTAACTTTCACTAGCTTTAGATCAAATTAACAAATCAATTTAGTTGGCCACCTAAACAATCTATCAATCAATCATGAATGTATAAACATTCCTATTAGTAAAAACAAACGATAATCATGTGAAAAAAACTTCAAAGTAGATTTAAAACAAAACTCAAAACATGTTAAGAACTAGGAATTCATCCTCAATCAATAAGAAAATTAGCTACTCATGTTTTTGAAATTCACACAAATAATAATTAAAAGGAGAATTTTCAAGTTCACACAAATAATTAAAAAGAAGAATTTTCAAAAGCTAGCAAAAACACAAGTGTTGTGTGTGTAAAGAGGTGTGTAAAAGATGTAGAAAACTTCTCTATTTATAGGCTTCAATATTCTCCAAATCTTCCAAGGAATAGAATCCTTTTCCTTTAGAAATTCAATTTCCAAATTCAAGTCTTTTCTCATCTTCCATGTTCTCTTTCCAAATTTGAGCCCAATTCTCCATCCAATTCCTAGTCCAAGTCTTCACACCCATGAGAGAAGTCCACTTATTGGAATTTTGGTCGCCGAAAAGCTGGTATTATGGTAGGAATTTGCCGGGAATCCGTCACCGCGGCCACTTGAAAATTTCACCGGCCATTTGGTATATTCGACGGAATATTCCGTCGGTCCACAGATTAGGACTAACGGTCAAAAGGTCAAACCGCTACCAACGGTCAAGGAAGAAGAGGAGTTAGCTACCGAGTCAGCAGAGAGTCTTGCCTAGTTAGCTGAATAGTCTTACTCACTGGGTTGGGATCTGGTTCTTTGGATCGCCGATCCTGAGTTGACTCGCCATGTAGGAAAATCGAAAGTTCTTCCTCATTATGGACATCCCGCCAATTTTCGTGCCTTCCTTTCTTCACTTTGTTAAGAACCTAACATACATCTATTCAAATCAAGCATCCATTCAATCATATGCGGCTCCATTTTATAACACCTTGTTCTTCATTCTCGCTTCATACCCTTTCTAGCTCAATTAAACTCATTCACAATTCACAATTCCACCTTCATAGTCCCATTCTATCACCGCTCGCGACTCAAAATCATGGCTTGCAATAGCTCTCGCAATGCCTCCTTAAATAAACCGAACTCGTGCAACACCCTAGTTGGCTCCATTATGCTCATTACCTTCCATCGATCCCTGCTATCATTCATCCCATCACCAGCTTCATCGGGTAACAGCGCCATCGGCTTAATAGTCCCATTAATCCATTCTGCACTCGAGCTTTAACCCATCCACCATTGCCCTTCCTAACTTTCTTGCCTGCAATATCTCCATTACAACTCCAGGCAACAGTGCCCAGCTCTGTAGCTTTACTATCTCAGCCCTGCACCACCAGTTCTCTTTCAAAACCATTACCACCACCTGACAGCTGCACTTGTAACACCACAAGCAAGCTCGCCATCTCTTAAACAGAGCATACTCGATTCAAAACCAGCACATCAACTTCAATTAGCCACAACTCTTCCTTTAACAGCATACCCATTTCTCTTATTCAATCTCTGTCTATTTAAAGCTCCATTCAGATTCATCATCTCCCGTGTAATCTCTCAGGTAGCAGTTTCTGATGAACTCAGAGGACCCAATCTAATTTCAACCCTAATTTAATCACAGACCTATCTCCCTGAGCTTCCATGGCTTTATCTTCTAACCCATTTCACCGAGCTTCAAACAGCTGCCACCATTATCGATTCTTCTCATCAATTTGAGATAAATTTCAACAATTACCACAAACCCATCCTCAGTGCAATTCAAATCCATTCCTCTCTGCATCTTAATCATCCATGGAAACAACCAACAGAACTCTCAAATTTAATCCCTAAAATCTTCGAACCCATCTGATTTCTTCATCATCTCACCTCTGTCGAACTTCCACCAAACCCTTTCTGTCGATTTCGTATCCATTTCTCATGAACTAACAGCTTCAATTCAGTCTTCTTCTTCCCTGAATCGATTGCAGCAACAGCCATCAACATCACCTCTCAAATTACTCACCGATTTCCAATCTCGAGCTCATCTTTATTTCATTCTTCTTCTCCATTCACAGACCCCATTCGCTTCCAATCATAGCATCAAATCTCAATTCTAATTCATCGTCACCGACCCATCTTTATCTCAGCTTCAACAGCAGTCACAACTGCTTTTCTTTTACTCTCTCGATTTCTCTCGATCTACAACGGCAGCCATGGCTGCTTATCACTTTCAGGCGTAGGAAAAAAAAACGAGTAAATGAAACTGATTGAGAAAGAGAAATTTCTTCTCGATTTAGGGTTAGATATATTTGGATAATGACACCCGGTAACACTTGATAAGGGATAACCAATTTACAACCCCTTAACCTTGGCTAGACTGCTACTAGTATCCTTCCAAAAGAGAGTTGCCCCTTAACCTCGACTGGGCTCCAGATAGTGTTCGCCCCTGAAATGACAATTTTGCCCTTTTGGCTCAAATAGAGTAATTTCTTCCTCTTTTCCTCCGTGTGACTCCAAAGTAGCTACAAAACTCAAAACAAGCGTAAAATACATAATTTACAAGAAAAATAACAAAGAAAGCATAAACAATAGATAATAAATAGGATGTATTCTACACCCTATCACAAAGACATCCTTGTAATCTTTAAGTAGCGCGATCAATGCTTCCCTCTCTTATTTATCTAAACTCTTGCTTATCATGATGAGGCGCTTGTCTTCTTGCGTTCCTATATTGACTTCTTCCATCCCGTCCATAGTGAAATCTCCTGGCATTCGTTCTTCGGCGATCTTGGTGGTAGTGTCTGTCAACTGGTTTCGTAACTCCTCGTCATCAATTGTGCTGTAAGGAAGCTCGGACAAACTTTTTTCTGCGCTTTCATCGGGAGTTTCCGCTTCGTTCATTGATACATCGGCGTAATCTTGCACATTCGCGGATGCTCCCTCGGTTAATTGCTACAAGCGGTACACATGTCCTCCATCTGGCCTGGAGAAGCGTTAAAAACTGGGTTGCTCCTCTTGCTTCCTTTTCATTTCTGTCGGAAATACCATCCTGGATGGACTAAACACAGACTTGACCGGCTCCGGCTTTTCTCCCTCTCCCCATTTTGGTAACGGGATGAGTTGCACCTCAGGCACTTCGTCTTCTTCTTTTGGCTCGTCATAGAAAATTGTGTCTGCCATGTACGCTTCTTCTGGGTCAAGGGGGTTGCTTGTAGAAGGGATTCGGTACTGCTTGCCTCCTATGTTAGTCTTCACGCATTGGTGGTATGTTGACGCGACCACCTTGTGATTAAGCAACCAGCCTCTCCCCAGTAACACATGGAATGTAGTGTCATCTTCTAGTACATAACGCCGTAGGCCCTCGGATGAGACCGACCTTCATGACCAGGTTGACGATTCCAATGGCTGTCTGAGCGTGGCCTCCAAACACTTTTACCATTTTGACTCGCACTCTGATCGCAGACCGACGCACGCCCAGAACGTCTAGCGTATGCATTGAGATCAAGTTCAGGGATGCGCCTCTGTTGATGAAAGCTCTCTTTAGCGGTTGCTTTTTGATGTATGCCGTGAGGTACAAAGGTCTAATGTGCTCCCCCGGGTAACAGATATCTTCATTGGTAAAGACGATCTTCTCCTTGGGGAGGAGACCACATGGCCTTCCCAATGCTATAGCCTTGGACGCTTATTTGATTTGATCTTCACTGAAGCCAAGCGGGTCGAAGAACTGTTGAGCCAATACCTTTTTAGCAAATTGGCTAGCCACGGCATCTGTGTTTGCAAATACAGAGTTCTCCATTCCGACTTCGCACGCTTCTTCCGCGTCGTCATCCCATGGCTTCCATACATCTCTGCTTGGGTCATGGGAGAGCATCATAACTTGGTGTTGGATCGTCTTGCCGCTTGCTGGATTGTTCATCTCAATCTCGCCTATTTCCAATAACAGATAAGGTTGAAGCAGTCGATCGTAGGGTGTTGTATCCTTCGATGGAAGAGACAATACCTAGCGTCGTTTTTTTCGAAGGCGCTAGGGTCCATTTTTGTTAGGGGCAGTTGAGTTTCCTTGTTCGCTATCCATTATTCCAACAATCCCACAATTTGTTCTTTGCTGCGGGGCTGGGGCGGTGGAAGCGCCTATGTACCCCAACCCTCTCGACTATTATTTGCACGAGTATTTCTAGGCAAGGTTGATACGGTGTTAACTGAGTTTCGGCAAATGTAATCTGAGTTTGGTTCCTCGATATAGTCGGCGATTCTTGCGGCTGCTTCTTCTAGCTCTACGAACGTGGGAAAGTGGAAGTTGACTAAGATCTTCTTAAAGGATGGATTCATTCCTCCCACGCAAATTTCCACTAGCGCTTCCTCCTTGACATCTTCGTGGCAATCCAGGGTGAGAAGACGAAACCTGGCAATGTATTTTCCTATTTCCTCGCCTGGGCGCTGGTTACACTTGCTCAAGTTTATACTTGTGACTTTCCTTTTTGCTGAATAAAATTTTCCAGAGGAAGAGCGTGGACATGGTCGACCATGAGCTGATGCTTCCTGACTTTAGGTTATCGTACCAAGTGAATGTTGTATCAGTTAGCGACTTTGGGAACTCTCTTAGACATAGCTTCCGATCAGTTGCACGATCATTCATTGTAGACAGGAATCGACTGAGGTGTTCTCTTTCATTGCCTTGGCCATTGTAGACCTTGAATTTTGGTGAAGTGTAATCTTCCGGGTATTGATATTCTGTGATTTTGGAGGAGTAAGGACTCTCCATGAAGTTGTAGTTGTCTTGTTTTACGACCATGTACGTAGTTCATCTCTAAGTATCTTGTCATCGCCTCCTGCGTCATAGCTACAGGTTCTTCTTCCTTTTCCTCCGCGTTCTCCGTTGTTTCTTTAGAATTCTTCTCAGCACTGACTACCTTCATGAGCTTTATCAACTCTTGCTCCCCGCGTATGTGGTCTTCTAGCTCCTTCTGCATCTCTTTGAGGGAAGGCTAGATGAGTGGCGCTTCCTCGATTTCCTGTTGTTTGTCTTCTTCGCGCGTGGTACGTGGTTTTCTTACCCGTGTGATTGGATCTGACACTATGCCCACTCTCTCGCCTTCTGGGTTGAGTGGGGGAATGTTTGGACTCTCTGTCGCGCCTGAACTAGCGCCTTCTTGGTGTGTCATGATGAGCTAGGCACGAGCCCCCGGTTGTGGTCGCCAAATGTTGAAGGGTGAATTCGATTTTAGGTTCTACCCGTCCTAGCCACACCAAAATGACCTCACTATACCAAGAATAGTAAGAGAGAGAGTTGCCTTTCTATTGTACCTTGTCCTTTCTTATATAGGCTTTCCCAAAGGCCCCTCTTTTTACTCTATCATGACACATGTCCTAACCTCCCTTAATTACTCCTAATGCCATTCCTTAATATAACCTCTTTCCTTTTTATTAATTCCTTCTTCGTCCTTCTTTCCTCATGGGCATTTAATTTCCCATTTGGGCTTGGGTTTAGTCCCCAAGTCCCCATACCTTATGGCAAGTTCATCTCTATTCTTAGGGGCACCCCATGCCCGTTAAGGGTATTTTTTCATGTATCAACAATTGTTGTTTATTATTAGTTTCGATTGATTTGATTGACTAACGGTTGTTGAACTTTGATTGCACCTAGTTTGTTTATGCTTGAGAATCTTCTCTTCGGATATAAGATTCACTCAAACTAGGTCGAAGTTTCGGCGGGGATCTTTAGACTGTTTGTAGTTCTAAAGACGTCTTGTGATAATCCATTGTTAACAGACTCCGTTCTGTGTGTGATTGATCACAAGAGATTCAAGTTGATTGTGTGCAGGTGTTTATTGAAGATCAAAGAAGATATGAAGACGAAGAAGATTTCTGATTGGAGTTCATAATCTTTGGTGTGCACAAAACTTGATCGGCTGGGGAGCTTGTTCGTTTCATCAAATCGATCACTTCCATTATGAAAGAGCTAAGTATCAATAACTTTTGCTTATTTGATTTTTCCTTGTTTTTGATTATTGCACCCAACAATCTTAAGACATTATCATTCGTAATAATCATGGATATTAATTGTGAAGTGAAAAACAAAAACGAATGTTTGGTCAGCTGTAGGATTTCGAGTTTATATCTTAACCTAGGAGGAATTTCGGTGAACCCTTTTAACCTAATGTAGTAGACATCCTGATAATTACCCACATAAAATTTCGGAATTTTTGGAGTTGTAAAAGTATTTTTTTGATATTTTACAAAATAGAGAAACGTTTCTGAAAAATTCTGATGAACAAAAATTTGTTGTTGAATAAATTAGTTTTCATGGGGTACCCACAGGGACGGAGCCAGAATATTTTTTCAAGGGGGGCTAATTTACAAAATACATATTTTAGGGGGGGCTTGTTAAGGGATTTTTCTTTCAAGTAATAAGAATACCAAGGGGCCTTTAATGAATTATCAAAAAATAGGGGGGGCAGGGGCCACCCCTAAGATGCACATAGCTCCGTCCCTGGGTACCCATGAGTTTTTTGAAATGGTGATTCAAACGAAGTTTGTAGATATAGATGTTATCTTAAAAACTCATATTTTATTTTCCAATTCGGAACTAAGGTTTGTGAGATGTGGTGTATTAGGTGATTTGGAAATTATCGTCTCCCTAGTCAGAGTATAAACGAAGATTATGACATGAAACTGGAAAGGGACATGGCTAACAGGCGCATGTGGATGAACACAATTTTTCAAAGCTGGAAAAGGTGGGAACATCAAACGCAACTCTAAGCGTAGTCTTCTTAAGAAAGGTATGTTTCATAAACATGAATCTAGCATTACGTTAATTAAGGGTGATTTTTATGTGTGTAAAATTCTAGCTATACGGCAGTAAATTGTAGGCAACATAAAAACCTTAATTAGTATGTAGTTGCAGGAAATCCTACACTACACCCCTCACTCGAATTTGCTTAATCAATCCATTTGAAGATGAATAATAATGTGTTTTATTAATTATTACTTGAAAGATTTACAAAGTAATGTAGAACAGAGCTAAAGAAATTACAATCCCTCTTAATTTTCTCTCCTAATGACTTGCTTAACAATTCAAAAAGACCTCCCCACAACAGACTTACTCAACCCTTTATATAGGGTATTACATAGTGGATGATAGCTAAGTTGTCCTTTATTTTCGGGAATTCTTCGCGAAGCGTCGCAAATATGTAAGTGTTAGACTTCGCGACACTCCTAAATCTCGCCAAGTCTTCACACTTTTCTCATGTTCTGGCTGTCGTCATCTGATGCGTCATTTAAATTATTTCCTTGCGACACCTTCGCAAAGTAGTTGTTTATTACTCTCGCGAAGTATTGATGTCGCGATATTCTGCTCCTACATCTTGCCTCTTCTCATGTCTTCTCTGCGAAGAAGAGAATGTCATGAGAACTAATTATTAAAGTGCCGCAACTGCTCATCTTTATCTCGCGATTGTTCATTTTTACTCGTACGGAATTTATTACAGTGTTTCTTCTTCCACTCTTTTTTGACACGTCTCTTTCAACCGTTTATTCTTGACCATTCACGTCCCATCTCGCATTAAATGCATTTGTTTTCTCGAGGATTCTCTTCTCTATATATAGCTTTCTTATTCTTCTCTTTTTCTCTTTTATTTTCCCTCTGCAACTTTCGTTTAACTTTCTTCTTCCGCAATTTGCGTTACTGCTACTGTAATTCCCCTCTTCAATTCTCTCAATCTTCCATTCCCATTCATTCCCATACTATATCAATGGCTTCATTGGGTCGTACATATAAACCCCTTTTTGAAGATACTCAAAACAAATTAAAAGAGAAGGGTTTCATCTTATCAACCATTCCCGATCAAGAATCTTCGTCCATTCTTTCTGCAAAATTGTTTTCTGATCATCAATGTGATGATCATAAAATCATAGTCTCGCTAGGTCAATTCCTCGCAGGACTTCCCATTCCTCTTTATAATCCCGAGATACCATTATTCTATGAAATCCTTGCTCATAAAAAATTCTCGCGAGCTGTCTATCGGGCTTGAGCGCGATCGCATCCGCTTGATGCTTGAATTCGCACACCGCGGTGCTTGGTAAAGGATCTTTATATCCTATTAATGTTAGAGATCCTAACTTTGCAAATTTGGAGATATTCCGAGAGAAGTATATTTGTAGAAAATTTCTTTGCGAATTATGCGGTGATAAACATGAGAAATGATAAATCTCATTTGCTGGGAGCTCGATGAAAAGAATAGATAACGTTCCGATGACAAGTTGCTTATGCATGATATCGATTGGCATTCGGGTAACAATAGTACTCCCGCCACTCCAAAGATGAGAAGTGGTGGGTTGTTCCTTTATTATTGAGTGGACCTTACATCGCAGTTCACATGTTCTCCCCGCACATCTCACGAATTACCATCCTTGGGAATTTAAGTGGCCCGAGGAGAAAAAAGAGGTATATTTCGTGTGATCTTCTTTCAATTTCGCTAGTGTTTGCGACATTTCCTTTCTCTTTATTCATTAACTTTCAAGAAATTTTTAGATCGCCGAATGAGAAAGAAGTATAAAGAAGATCCAAAGCATTCTTCTTCTTCTCCGAGTACCGTTGCTATCTTTCTAATTCTTTGTTTGAATGGCTTCACATTTTTATCAATTTCCAACTTGGCGATACTCCGATCGCTCACGGATGAAGTAAGAAACATCTTCTTTTATTTTAAACAATATTGTTGCCTCTGTTTCTTATCTTCATGCGTATGTGAAGGTTGACTTTGAAGAGGATTTACCAAAACCTTGAATATTGTAAGCTCTTTATATCCCATCGCGAAGGTTAAAGGCAAGGATAAAATTGCTTTTCGCAAAGACAAGTCTTCCTTCAAAACTCCGCATTGCTCTTTTCTAAAACGATTCAAGGAAAACCCCTGCTCCCTTCTCAAACCAATGAAGATTCGGATGAGGGTGAAGATGAGGTTGGTACTTCCTCCGCGGAAGGGAATCGTTTGACTACTTATGTTATGGCACAATTGTCTTTTATTTTAAACAGTGTCTTTTCCGATTCTATGCAAGGATTAGGAGATGATCATCTAACTCTGAAGGGAATCGTTTGACTACTTATGTTTGGCACAATTGTCCGGAGCTCTCAAGGATTAGAGATGCTAAAATATGCGATGCTCCACTATTAGAGGATAATGAGTCTCTTCGCGGGGTTTCCCGAACGTTGACTTCCAGTCATTTAAATGCCCTCAGTGCTTTGGTATGTTCACATTCCTTTGTTTCTCTGTAATTTCGATTATAAGCTTTTATCCTAACAATTTATTTTTCTCTTTATAGTCCGGGAGAGCTTCTTTTGTTGTTGCCTCAGATCTCGACAAAAGATGCGACAACTTTCGCAAGAAAAAATCTCAATCTTAGAGAAAAGATCCAAGAATTAGAAGCTGAGGTTGCGATATCTCGCAATAAAAATGAAAGAATTCAACAATTGAGATCAATCATTTCTCTCGAAAACTAAGATGTCTACTCTTCAAAGCGCTAACCAGCAACTTTATGGTATAAAATTTTTTTTATTCTTCAAGTCATCTTTACTTTGTTAGCTATTATTCTTTGCATGATTTATTATTTTTGCAGACATATATAATCTCTCTGAAGAAGCCATTCTTCTCCATTCATTTCCCGAGCCCATGGATAATGATGTTCTTCTCGCCCATCTCAACGAGTCTTTAAGTAACTCGTCAAACAAAATTGATTCCCTTTCATTAAATGAACTTCAAAATAAATGTCGCCTTTTAGAAATTGAGCATAGAGCTAGTTTAGGTTTAGCCAACCGATTTAAACAAATGTATCTTGATTCCCATAGAAAAATCGAGCTTCAAAGGAAGAAAATTAGTGGCCTTATTGATGAAAAAGACCGCATCGCTAATAGGGGTGCCTGTGCATTAGCAACATTTCAAAAGTCTCTTCTCTAAGTACAAATTGAACGAGATGAATCCCTTCGCTGAGAATGCCATACTTATCGAAAGCGAGAAGAACAAGTTCGTTCACTTCTTGTTATAAATAATGATGATGAGTTTGCTTGGGCTGCGAAGGTTCTAGATAATGCCAGAATAATTTAGGTGTTGATGTTAGCCTTCATGCCGAGCATACCGCCTTGGTTAAAGACATGATATCCGACGAGAGAAGGTTGTTTATTATACTTTGTTGTCCTTTATCTCTGCAGTACTGTAATTGTATTGTTAATTTATTATCATGTGTTTTGCAGAATCCGAGAAGAGATTTCAAGCAAGGATTGAAGAACTTGAGTCTGAAAAAGTGGAACTCGCAGAAGGCCTTTCTTTTCGCAATAACAAGTATGCTAAGTTGAAGAAACAACTACAAGCTACAGTAGCGAACTTTAATAATTATGCAGTTCGTTTTCGCAATCAAACTATTGAGACAGTTTGCAATGATCACAAGATTCCTCTTAGTTCATATCCTTGTCTTCACGAGGATATTCCCGAAGATACACTTTTCTCGGATGTCTCCGATAGTGATGCTAGAGAAGTAGAAGAATCTCGGCGAAGAGAATGATGAAATCAAGAATCTGACCAAGAAGATGATTCTTCAAAGAAATAACTTCTTTTTCTTCTTTCGCTATTTGTAATATATATACTCTTTCAATCTTCTTGGATTGTCAAATATGAATTCAATCTTTGTTTTCTTTACTTGCACATATTAATCAAGCAATTCTTTTTTATAATTCGACTAACTAATACCATGAATGCATAGATTCCTCATATGGAAATGAATAACAAAACTTTATCCTATTCATTCCCATACTTGCCTCTGTTATTCATTTTCAAATGATAGAACTACCTTTGTTATCTGTTTTCGTAAGCATATTGAAGCTCACTATGGCGACAAGATTGCAGAATTTCTCCATAAATGAAGAACTCCATTAATCTTGTCTTATCATTTTTGTGTGGTCTTATTTTGCCTTCCTAATTAAAGGTCTTATTTCGCCACCCCTCGTTGCGACAAGATCGCAGGACGTCTTTATATTTTCATGTAATGACCCATTGACCTTGTCTTATCATTTGTTAAGTATATTTTGCCCTCTGCATAGATATTTTATCCGCGATAATATGACAGGTTTAGATACTCTTGCGAGTGTAAAATCCCATGACATTATCGTCTCGCGACAAAATCGCAGACGTTTTGCATTTTCATGCAATAACCCATTGATCTCGCCTTATCCTTGCGTCAAGTATTATTGCCTCTACGGGATCATTGCACAAATATGACAAGCCTATATTTCCTTGCAAAAAACAAAGTCTCATGACATTTGCGTCTTTTGACACTTATCAGCTCCCTAATGGAGGGTGCCGCCCTTATCATCTCCCTGGTTGCCCCTTCAAGGAGGCGTACATCGGCCATACAAGACTAGCTCCTCCCATCCGGTCTTAACAAAGAAGCGATTGTTTTCGTGACCTCTTATCCCTTATACCTATATGGTTTATGGTTACGAGGCTGCACCCTAAGTGGAGTTTTCTTCGGGCCGAGTGCAAAGCATGTGCCAAGACTTGTCAAGAGTGGTAAGGAAGTTCCATGCTCCCCGCACTCTTGACTCAACCGTGTACCTCGGCACCTTGGTCATATGCCGACTCCTTGGAAGAGACCTCGGGCGTCCAACCAGGGTATAACCTTATATATATAGTTGGAAATCCAAGGTATCTCCCCAGGATAGGCTTTCATGGGCCCCAAATCTACATGACTCAGTTCCGGGAGCGGTGTAACCTTTCCCCTGAGCCATGTCAAGAGATACCCCCTTATATGACACACTTTAGGTCTTACATTTGCCTCTTGCGAAATATCATTCACGAACTAAGGTGTACGCCATAAAGGTTCGTCCCATTCACTCACTCATTCATTTTTGTTAATTCATTCAAGCATTCATTCATTCATTTTATGAAGTTATCGCACAATCTTTACAAAGCATCATACACTTATTGTTTCTTCCTCTTAATCGAACAATCTTTTGTTGTTGCTTTTTGATGATTATTCACTTCTTACATTTTTTACTCCTGCTTCCTCCGCCTCTGTATCATTATAACCTCTGAATAATTCTTTTTCAGCATGACTTTCAACTGCCTTCATATCTTCACCTCGCAATGTGTCTTCTCTTCTTATATTTATGCTATCTACCATCAATCTTTCTTTTCTTTGTTCTTCTCTAATATTCTTCTTCCATCCCTTCTTTTTGCGGCTCTCTCTTCACAGCTCTCCACATTGATCTCATAACATTTTTCCCCTTCGTCCAATCTCCCTTTATAATTCCAACACCATTAGGATGGGGAAACTTTATACACTGATGATACGTTGATGCCACACCCAGAATTTCATGCAACCATGGCCTTCCAATTAATGCATTATAAGGGGACTCCACCTCGACTACACAAAATAAAATATCAGTTGACAATCCTTGCAACGGTATTCTCATGTGTACTTCTCCTTTGGGCTTGTTCGCGTACCATTGAAACCATATATTTTGTATGTTGAAGGGATCAAATCTTCATCCTTTCCTCCCATAGTCTTGTAAGTATGGTAAAAAAGGATGTTGGATCGAGCTCCCAAAGATCGATTAATATTCTATTTATCGCCCAAAGCGAGTTTTTCGCTTCATCATCTTCCCCATCAACAGTTTTGGATTAATATCTAGTTTTACCACCAACGGGTTATCATGTATTTCTCTACCTTTGGGTATCTCTTCTGCCGAGAAAGAGATAATCTGTAATTGCCATTCTTTTAATCGCGATTTCCTCGCGATATTCATTACCTCCTTATCATTAACATCCTCGCAAAAACCCTACCGAGTACGTTATCATGAAAATCTTCAATGGTGCGATATGAATGAACAATGGAGTTGCAAAACAAATTTTTAGCTTTCGCCCCGACTTCTATTACGAACGTTTCTTTTCCCTTTGATGGTGGCGGTAAATATTGAACTTTCTCTTCACTTTTTAAAAAGTGATTGACTTCCCCGATCAATCATTCTAAGGATAATTCTTTTGATGTTTCGGCAGTCATTTGTCGATGTCCATGAAAACGATGGTAAGAGAGCACTGTGACTTCTATCACTTGGTGGCGGTTCACTCCCTATGTTCCATGGTGCAGGTATATTCTCCATCAGGATTATGGGCTCCCATATCTTCTCCACACTAGCATTTAGTGGTGGCATTTGGATTTCTTCCCATACGACTCTATGACCTCATTTGTCCTCTATGATAATTCTGCCTCTGGCCTCCATAAGTCTCTTGCGAATTATGCCTTTGACCTCCATAGGTTTCTTGCGGTTGATCAAGCCTTTGAATTTTATTATTTCCGCCACGGTTGTAGAAATTTCTTTCTCTTTCAAATTCTTCCTGATCGCGACTTCCCATAGCTACCAATTTTGGTTGTTCATCATTTACCACCCTCTCTTGTTGCCCTTGCGAAGTACTCGCCACTGTTTGTATTAATCTGGGTAACAAACTTGCATTCGCAGCACTTGAACTTGTATTCGCAACTGGGTACGATTCTACTTCATTTTGTCTTTCCTCCAAAGCAATATATTCCTCTTGCAATTCTATCAATTTGGTCATCGTGATTATATTCTTGACTCTGAAAATTTGAACATATAATAAGTTGGTTGCGAACATAGAATTTATGAATGATAGTATGAGATATCTTTCATCCACCCGTCCATCCATTTCGCTACACATTGTCTTCCATCTTACAGTTAGATGTCTCAAGCTCTCGCCAACTCTTTGTTTTAGCCCAAATACATCTTCGATGCCAGGTCGCGAAGAGTTGTTACTTATATATGCCCCTAAAAATATAGCTTGTAAATGATTGAATGACGTGATTGTATTTCTTGGTAGACCCTCAAACCACTTCAACGCTTCTCCCGTTAAACTCGACGCAAAGTACTTGCACAATATAGCATCATGGTTCTCCCACTGTAGCATACATCTCACATAAGCCTTGATGTGTTGTCTTGCACAAGTTGACCCATCAAAAATGCTAGTTAATGCGGGTAAGTTGCATTTTGGGGGTATTCCTCCTAGCTGCACTTCTAATGTAAAAGGATTTTTCGTATCCTCTCTGCGATAGCTTCATCTAACTTGTCTTCTCCCTCCTTCTCTTCTCGCTGCATTTAATATTCCTCTCATCTCTGCCAATTCTTGCAGAATTTGTTCATTTGCCTCGAATTTGAATTTCTGGGTCTCTTTAATTCTCGCTTCCCTCCTTCTTCGTTCGTGTCTACTTATATTCTCCGGTTCATTGCCCTCTTCTCTTCTTTCTCTCGCTAGTTTCTCCTCATCTCCTTCACAAATTCTCACACCATTATATCTCATCATTTTCTCTTCTTGGTTGTCTATCAATTCTTTTTTGTATTCTTTCATATTCTTCGTTGATATCTCCATTGTTGCGATTTCGCTCACGTCTTCTCTCCCGATTGTCATGATTATTCTGTCGAATCGCCTCTTCCAATTCCCCGATTTTCCATTTTCGCTCTCAATCTTTCTCTCTCGCGGGATAGACGCGCTTGTTCAATATAATGCTTTTCAATGTCATCTTCAATTTCCTTTTGTTTCCTTTGTGTTTCTCTCCCATGTAGTATTCTCCTTCATTCTTCCCGATTTTCTTCATTAATCTGGGTTATTAATCTTCCTCTTTGAGGTCGCCTATCTTCTTGATTTCCATCATCACGATTATTTACCAAAATATAACAATTCTCTACCAATTCTCTCTCTTCGCGACCTCCTTCACCAAAATTTAACTCTCTTTCCAAATTTTCTTCATTAATGCTTTCCGCAGTAATGTTCTTCTCACATCTTCTCTAATCGATCCGATCTCGATCTGTTATTACTTCTTGATCTTCTATTTTGCAACCTCCTATTTTCCATCCTTAATTCGTGGTTTTGCCTTGTTAAATTTGCGCGTTCTTACGCTTTCTAACCGCCTTTATTCATGTATTGTCCGTCTCAATGCTTCTAATTTGCAATTTCTTCATTTCCACGAATTGTTTCTCCCATCTCTTCTCGATTTCTCTCTTCTTGTTCACTATTCATCAATTGTTGCACTTCTTCTCTTTCTTCCATAGAATCTGATCTCCATGTATGCACGCTTACTCTATCATAATCGATTACTCTGTTTAGTGCTGGTTGAGTTGGTGGTTGAGTTGGTGATTGAATTGGTGATTGAATTGGTGGTTGAATTGGTGGTTGAATTTGACCTCCTTCTCCATTTCTTGCATTTATCCTTGATGGTTCACCTACTTCATTACTCCTTTCTCTAACTAATCTTCCACTTCTCCTTACGATCGTTGGTTGTTCTGATGCGTTCTTTCTTCTAGCCATTTCTCAATTTTAGTATTGTTGAAAGGTATTCGAAATTTCTTTCTTGTTACTCCTAATTATTTCAATTCACAAGTTCGATTCCCTGTTTCTAGCGCATATGTAGTTGCAGGAAATCCTACACTACACCCCTCACTCGAATTTGCTTAATCAATCCATTTGAAGATGAATAATAATGTGTTTTATTAATTATTACTTGAAAGATTTACAAAGTAATGTAGAACAGAGCTAAAGAAATTACAATCCCTCTTAATTTTCTCTCTCCTAATGACTTGCTTAACAATTCAAAAAGACCTCCCCACAACAGACTTACTCAACCCTTTATATAGGGTATTACATAGTGGATGACAGCTAAGCTGTCCTTTATTTTCGGGAATTCTTCGCGAAGCGTCGCAAATATGTAATTGTTAGACTTCGCGACACTCCTAAATCTCGCCAAGTCTTCACACTTTTCTCATGTTCAGGCTGTCGTCATCTGATGCGTCATTTAAATTATTTCCTTGCGACACCTTCGCAAAGTAGTTGTTTATTACTCTCGCGAAGTATTGATGTCGCGATATTCTGCTCCTACATAGTAGATAGTTAATGCTAATTTAGTTGAAACAAACTAATACGAGTTCAGTGGCATGATGTCGGAAGTTACTTTAATAACCAATGTGAGATACTGGTGGGTGGACTCTGGAGCCATGAAGCATATTTGTTGAAACAGAGACCTGTTCACCTCTTATCAGAGGATAAGGGATGTCGAGAAACTCTTTATGAGTAGCTCATCTACGACAAAGGTTGCATAAAAGGAAAAGGTCGAGCAGAAGCTCATATCTGTAATATTCTCACATTGAATGAAGTTTTCATGTTCCGAGCATATGCAAGAATCTTTTATCTTGTTCTCTTGAAGATGGTAAAAGATTCAAGATCTTAATTAAATGTGGAAAACTTGTTATAACTAAGGGAAGTGATTTTTTAGGCAACAGTTATAGGACTTAGGGTATATATAAGCTTAAAGGAAAATTTGATGAAGTGAACATAGTTGATTCTTGTGCTTTCTTTTGTGTGTCTTTGAATGCATGGTAGACTTGGAACCATAAAATTATAAGTCAATGCATAAACTGCCTAGCATAGGCTGCGTACCCAAATTTAGTTTGGATTTTGAACACAAAAGTGAAATCAATATGCTATAAAATCTTTTAGCACAAATGTTCAGAGTAATTCTAAGCCCTTAGATTTAATTCAGTTAGGCCTAGTTGACATGAGTTCAACCCAAAACCACTGTGGTAAAAGATGGTTTATCACTTTCGTAGATGATTGTATGAGGTACTATCTTGTATACTTGCTTAGGGATAAGGATGATGCCTTAGAAGCCTTAAGATGTATATACTTGAAGTTTAAAACCAATTAGAATCCTTGAACATAATAATTGTATCCTTGAGGAGATAATAATTGCCATGGTGATTAGTTCAGGATTACCTGCGGCCTTGTGGGGGGAGGCACTCCTCTTAACGAATATATCCTGAATAGAGTACCCTTTTAAGGATCAGACAAAAATCCATATGATTTATGTAAAAGGTAGATGACCTTCTTATGAATGCGTCAAAGTGTGGGGGTGTTTGACTAAGATTGTCATTCCTCTTCCTAAAAGAACTAGATAGAAACCAAAAATGTTGATTATGTCTTCATATAGGGTATGCTGAGTATACTTCTACATATAAATTTTTGGTTGTGTGTTCTGATTTTTCAGACTTTGGTGTGATTTTTCTAACTTTGATGTGAATGCTATTACATAATCTAGGGATGTTGAGTTCTTTGAACATGTTTATTCTTAAATTTTTACCTCATTAGAGATGTGTTGTTGATCCCCTAGTTTTATTTTCAAATAGTCAGAAACTTATCTTAAAGGAAGATGAAGTTAAGGTTGAGCCTAAGAGAAGTAAAAACAATTATACTTGAGACTTCTTATGAAGCCGACTTCATAACATGCCTAGCTTAGTCTGAGCCCCGGACTTGTAAAGAAGCCTTGATATCTACTGAAACCCCATTCTGGTAAGAAGCTTCGTTTAGTGAAATGAACTCAGTTCTTCGGAACCTGACTTGGGAGCTTGCTAGTTTACCTCCAGGGAGTAAGACCATGGGATATAAATGAGTCTTTAAGAGGAAACGTTAGGTATATGGAACTGTTGAAAAATATTAGGCTAAGTTGGTAGCTAAAAGATATAAACTAAAAGAAGGTGTATATTTGCTTGATTCTTATTCACCTATGAAGAGAATTACTTTCGTTGAGATGATAATTATTATTGCTGTCATAAACAAATTAGAGATACATCATATGGATGTTAAGATAGCTTTTCTAAAATCGTGAATTAGATAAAGAAATTTACATAGACCAACCTGAGGACTTTGTAGTGAAAGGTTATGAAGACAAAGTTTGTAAGTTGAACAAATCTTTGTATGGTTTATAAAATAAGCACGTAAATAGTGACATGGAAAATTTGATCATGTGATAATGTGTAGTGGATTTAAGTTAATGAATCTGACAAGTATATTTACAAGTAACTTGTTAAGGATGCCTGTGTGATTGTATGCTTGTATGTTGATGATATGCTTATACTTGATACAAACATAGATGTGATGAATTCCACTAAAAATATGCACTGAATGAGAACGTTGAGTTGAAAGACTTAGGCCCTTTTGATGTAATCTTAGGGATGAGGAATAGAAGATAATCAAACATTTATAGTCTTAGTCATTCTCATTATGTTGAATTGTGCTTAAGAGATACAATCAGTCTGATTGTAAGCCTGCTTGTACTCCATACGATTATTCTTGTAGACTCAAGAAAAACAAGGGTAGTGGAGTATCTTAACTTGAATACTCAAGAGCTATAGGATGTCTGATGAATTTAATGAACTGTAAGAGTCCAGACATTGCCTATATTGTGAGTAAGTTAAGTAGATATAATTGTAGTCCAGAGCAAGAGCATTCAGATGCACTGAGTAGAGTATTATGGTACCTAAAATACTCTATTACCTTTTATTTGATTTATGAAAGGTATCTTGCTGTCCTTGAGGGACTTTGTGATGCAAACTGGATAATTGACTCAGAGGAGTCTAAGTCTATGAGTGGATATGTTTTCACTCTAGCATGAGGGTTTGTTTTTGGAAGATTTCCAAACAGACATATATTTCTCAATTCATTATGTAATCTGAGAGTATTGCGTTAGATAAAGCACGAGAAGGGGCCGAGTGCCTAAGATGTTATTTAGAAGACATTCCTTTCTGGCATAGGCATGTGCCATCTATATCTATACATTGTGTTAGCCAAGCTATAACAGCTAAAGCTAAATATAACTAATCTCAATCGGCGTTATTTCCATTGATTGGATAAAGTCCAAGGAGAATATCGCACAACCTTTGACGAAAGGTTTATACAAAGAGATAGTTAAAAATGCATCGAGAGGGATGGGAATTTAAGCTCATAAATTAAACTTGCCATGAAGGATACTCAACCTTGCTGACTGGAGATCCCAAGATCAAGGTTTCAAATGAGACAACTAGTTTGTGGTGGGTAAAGGTAAACACTATCAGAGAATTTCATTCTCTGTCCCTTCCCTATGGTGTAGACGTGATAGTGTGACTGCATGTGAAGGATGACATTTAAGAAGTCTTAATGAGTTCTGTAGTTTCAATTTAAGATTGAAATGGGGTGTAGCAGTAGCACTCTTTATGGAAACTCACCTATCTGAATGAGGAAGTGGGGCCGCTTCCTATGAGAATATGATCTTTGATTCTCTAGAGCATTCTGAGAAACATGATATCTCCAGGGCCAAATTGGACAAAACGGCACGAGCTTGGCAGCAACCTTGGAGATATCATTCGTGGTTGTTACCGCGAATTACATTAAACACTAGCAGTTCAAGACATAGTTCACTGTCTCTAGCAAGTAATTCCGGTAATATCTCACTAAGCAAAGGTTCAAGACCTTATGGACACCTCTTCCTAAAATGGCATTTCCTGCGTTTTTTATATGATTTTTGTTTTTGATGGTTTTGGTATTACTGGAACTTAGGACCTTAGGGTCACTAAGGGTTCACTAGTTCATGCTTTTTCGCTTTGGTGAAAGATACCTTTAGTCTCACCATGTGAGAACTAAAGATGAAAGCTCTCTATACTATTATGATTTGTGCAATCCATAGTATGACCCTGGGGTCAACACACTTTTGTGTGAGGGAGATGACGTAAAAATGACTAGTATGATTTCAACACTTGCACGATCCATCTATCTGTTCAGTCTGTTTGGGTCGTGAGATTGGGATGTTGATTTACCAAGATTTATCTGTGTTTTCATGTTTTATTGAGTTTTCATTCATGTGGGGGATTGTTGGAAAGCGATTAATAAAAAATGATTTTTAAAGTTTTAATCAAAATTATATAATTTATTGTTTTCTTTATGAATGAAACTTATTAGTCCCACATTGTGTAGTTTCCAATTTTTAGTAGTTTTAAGAGACTATATAAACCTTTAAGTCCCACATCGGGGAGTTTTTCTTCTTAAGTTGTATTTGTCAATTATATAACAAATTCACTACTTTTGTAAAATCAATGGGAAAGGGGATTCTCTATTTTTTAGAGAGACCACAAGGGAAGATATTTTATATGTTTTTTCTTATGCGTTCGCGATTTTCCTTAAGGGTTTTTTCGGAGTTGCCAAGCTCAAGTTGAACATCTACTACATATGCTAGTATTAGGTGTATTAGGGTGTTTTATCCTGGAGATATTCGTCCTGCGAGGGCTATAGCATCACTCTTGAGTGTAGCCGGGCGCTAATGTCTTAAGGGCAACGCGTTGAACACGTGACTCACTCTGTTTTTCCAAAGTTTTGCCTTATTGTTGTTGTGGAGATCTGGGGAGCTTGTCCGTTTCATCAAATCGATCACTTCCATTATGAAAGATCTAAGTATCAATAACTTTTGCTTATTTGATTTTTCCTTGTTTTTGATTATTGCACCCAACAATTGATTCATGGCAACGAGCTTCCTTCAAATACCCAAGAACTAACGGCAGCAGCAACAACACTCCCTTCATCTCTAATCATCTATCTCTTACCTGATCAGTATGTTTGTGAATTCTATGTCACCGGGGTGCAAGTGGAAGTGGTGATCTAATGGGAGATACAAGGTCGGTGAGCCATACACTCCCTTTCTGCGATTATTTTTCCTAACATTCATCTATACCAGCAACTCAAACCTTCTTCCATTCAGCTTAACATCACCTCTAGTGCCCTCAACTACATTTGTTATTTCCCTATAATCTCAACATAAAATACTCACAAGAAATTAAACAATCTGCATCAACTCATCAGCACACAACATCATCTAAGCTCTGTAACTGCAATCATACATACCCTAGCACAAATTCGAGTATAACCCATCTGATTAACAACAATTACAACTTTAATTCATCTTCTTCTCTTCTTGATTTTAAACCAAACCCTAATTTATTTCTTCCATATCCTAACAGCAACAGGCTTTCTTCATTTAATCACGGCTTTAATTGTAAATCGAGAACAAACCCATCTTGTAATTTCTATTTCTTCACCATCTTCTCAATCGGTATCACCTGAACAACATCAAACCATCCCTTTTCTCCCATTAGATTCAGAAAGAAACGATTAGAACCCTAGATTTTGAGATAAACACCAATTTATTGGATATTAATTTCATAGACAAAAAGCAAAAAAAAAAATACCAGATTCGTTCCATTTCAATTGATCTATCTTTTTTCTCATCATCAATCTTTGCTAATTTCTCATCTTGTACCTGTTTGCTTATTCTGCAGAAATTTAAAAGCTGTGTTTCTACCACTTGGTAAATAAATAAATCAGATTCGTTTCTCGCAGGATGTCGCGACCTAGTAAAGCTTCAATTCTCTAATATGAAAAACGAATGAGGTGCTAGTAAGAACCAAGGATTATTGATTGTTAATCTCTCTGTTAATGAGAAATCACACTTTGGTGAAACTTTAATGTGAACGAAGAAGACGAGGTTATTTTGGACAATTTGTCTAGAAGATTTTTTTATTTCTGCCACGTATGCACTGTTGCTGACTCAACTAACGGGAAAATGGATGGAATACTTGACGAGATGAGGAAACTCTAATTTGAATCTATTTTGGGAGGAAACGCTAATTATCGATCTTGGGAGGGGAGGAAACACAAAATAACCCTTGTTTTTATAATTAGAAGTAAAATATACAAATGTTAATTCATATTTACTTGATAGCAATCCTATTGTATTTGGTTAAGTCCGAACCTATTATCAAGTAAACATACTTTGTTTTTGTATTGTCTCGATCTTGTATCCATAGTCAATCACGCACATTATCTTGTTGTCGTATTGTCTCGATCTTGTATCCATAGATGATCACACGAAGTGTGAACCGATTAGGTGTATTGTCTCGACTCAGTCCATAGACAATCACTTTCGGAGAAATGACTTATAGGTGGAAAAGTTTTAGATTGAGGTATATTAGGGTACCCTCGTCTTTTCACTAGGTGAACATAGGTTTAGTTGCTTGGTCTCAACTATACGAAGTTTGTTAGATTTTGTATAGCGACTCAACTCTAATAAATCAATAAGAGCTTACGAATGTTGGGTATACATCTCCTTTATGCTAGTATGCTACATTCCAAATTATATTTGGGAATTTTTATGAAGTACTCTTGGTTTTGAAAGTAAAAAGTAAAGTACCCCGTTTTTTAAAACTTTTCCAAAGTACTTTTTTTTTACCGTTTTTTCCCCTTCAAATAATGGTTTCCATCCAGTTAAGTGCTAGATGACAGTTATCTAACCTATTAAAAGTCTTATTTACCCATCAACCAGATCTCTTTGATGGGGAGAATAAATGATTCGACGATCCTGAAAGCAATGTAACGATCCCGAATCAGGCTCGACGAACCTGAAAGCGGCATAGCGATCCTGAACCGTGCTCGACGAACTTGAAAAGTGTAAAAGATCGATTCTCCATCGACCGAAAACCCAAGATACTCGAAAATAAAGAACCGTTTTGGAGAATGATATAACGAACTTGAAAATGGTGAAACAATCTTGAACTGAATTCGCCGAAACTGAAAAATAATATGGAAGGTAAACACTACAACAACTAAGGCCTCTTCCTATGCACATGCCAAAACATGATATTTGGCATATATGCACCCACTATGGGTATGCCAAACTTCCAAACTCATATGCCAATATGTTATTTCTGGCATATAGGCATACACGATGAGTCTCCAAATGAGCGATAGAGTCTTGGTCGCTCGATGGTCAGCAGACCGCTCGATGGTCTTCCAATCGCCAGCGACAGTCAAGATATCGCTCGCTAGTATGATAATCGCTGACCAGATCATCATCTAACGGCTACAATTTCCCCCTCTATAAATACCTGATTTCAAACTCATATCAACTCACACCAAAAATTCTAAATCTCTAGAATTTCTTAATTTCTCAATCTTTTTCAAATCTAAAACTATCACAACTCCTCTACAATTATATTTTCTTGTAAAATGGATTCACAAGCACAAACTCAAGGCAAAGGTAAGAAGAACCGAGTCTGTGGTGCAAAATACAACATGATAAAAGATGAATGTATTTGTCGTAATTATGTTTTTTTTTACCCAAGATTGTATCGGTGGTGCACACCAACATGGTAACACCATGTGGGATAATATATTTCAAAAATATGAAGAACAAACCATGAACATCAATAGTCGTGATGCAAAAGGATTGTCAGAACACTTCATTGTAATCAACCGAGAAGCAGCCGCTTATGTTGCATTGATAATGCAAGCCAAGAGAAAAGGAAAGGACAGTGGTCAGACTGATGTTGATTTTGAAAGAGAGGTTCGTACAAATTGGCAACGAAAACATGGTAAACAGTTTGCTTTCGAAAGTTGTTATCATATTTTGAAGGGTTTGGACAAATATAATCCCGATTACTTAGCAAATAATCAAATAGTACCTGAAAAGTCACCATATAATTCTTCTCCCTCAACACAAAATTCTTCACCATTTTCACAAGGTCCATCAAATTCTTCACGGATACCCCTACAAGCTCAAATTCCAACGTAGTTTTCGGTAATTATGTTGATGGTAATAATAAGGGAAAACTTCCGGGGAGGAATCGGGCAAAATCGGCTAGAAAATTAGCTCAAGAAGGAGGGAGTTCCGTAGGATTTAACATGGCGGAGTTTATGGATCATCAAAAGACCGTCGCGAAGGAAAGATCCATTCAAAGAAAAATTCAAAACCGGGAGAGTAAGAAAAGTCGTCTTTCTTCAAGAAAAATTAATACTAACACCTAATTAACAATTTGTCGATCCAACAAAAACATGTAAAAATAGTCACGAAAGGGGGTGGCAAAAGAAAATAAACAAAGCAATTAAAAGATGACAAGCGTCCGATTAGCTAGCCCCAAAATCCCTAACATTCTTCTAAGCTAACACCTGTGTGTAGAGATGTTTATTAATATAGGCTTCAATATTTTCTCTAAGGAGTAGAAAGAAAAAAGTCCAATTCTCCATTTGAGTCTTCACACCCATGAGAGAAGTCCATGACAAGCATAACATTCTTCAACGGTCAAACTAGTAACACCTCAATTATGAACGCCCAACAAAAACATGTATGGAAAATCGAATTTGACAAGCACACCACCACTTCCATTTCCACCATAGCCACGTTGCCTAAGCTTCAAATCATTTGATTGAAAAGCTCAATACCAAGCTCACTATTGGATTTACTAACAACCGTGATGAAGAAGATGATGATGATGATGGAACTCGATGATGAGTTTGATGAAATAATTCCTCTAAATGATTAATGTACTAGTTTAGTACTAGTTTAATGTATTGATTTAAGTTTTAATTTGATATGTTGTTATGCATTCCAATTAATATTAGTTTGAAAAGAAATGTTGAAGTTTATTAATTAGAAAAATAACAATACATAACATAACTTAAACTAGGTTTTAATTACAAGCTAAAATATTAAGAAAAATACATAAAATCATCTTCCATGCTGACTCGCCCAAAAAAGATTCAATCTCGTGATCATCTCTTGGTCATACAAATTACTAAATGATTAATGTACTAGTTTAGTTCGAATGTAGTTAGTCATTTGACCATAATTCCTTGCAGGGAGGCCTCTTTCGTGTCGAATCTCCGCCTCAAATCTTCATCATCATAGTTAATCCAATCCGAATCACGCCTGGTTTCCTGAATTACCATGTTATGAAGAATTATGCAAGTGAGCATAGTCTTGTGCATTTCACGAGGACTCAACCCACGATATGGGCCACAAATGATAGCGAACTTCCTCTTCAAAATTCCAAAAGCATGTTCCACATCCTTCCTCAGTGCCATTTGGGCATCGTTAAAATATCGGTATGAACGGCCCAATGCACCAACAGGAGGCTGACGGTAGCATTGAACCATGGTGGACCATTTTGGGTAGATACCATCCACAAGATAATAGCCATGAGTGTACTGATGGACGTTGATCATGAAACGGACAGATGGAGAAATTCCATACTTCAAATCTTCAAACAAAGGCGACTTGTGCAAAACATTAATATCATTTTGTGAACCCGGAAGACCAAAAAAAAGCGTGCCATATCCAACAATCGTAAGAAGCAAGACTTCTAGGATAACTGTTGGTTTTGGATAATGACCTTTATATTGACCATTGATAAACAGGCATCCATGCTATACCCAATGCATACAATCGAGACTACCTAGCATTCACGGGAATCCCCTTTCCTCATTCTCCCTTAATATTTGTCTAACATCTTCGTCGGTTAGTTTTCGTAAATATGTTGGACCAAAATGATTAATCATTACTTCTGAACAATGAAAGGTAAGTGTAAGAAGTTGTTTTACCCATACGAATGTACTCATCATTCGCATCCATTTGGAGTGCCATAACCTAGAATCCTTAAAGCCGAAGTAACTTTTTGTTCGGGACTATGACCTCTAATATTCAAAGTGCATCAAAGCGATAATTGAATTGAGGTTCCACTCGACAAAGCTCTTCAATAATCTTTTTCACCGAGATGACTAGGCATGCGGAATCGACCTTGAAAATCTCGATCGAGTACACACAATTGGGAAGAAAATAATCGTGCATGAGCTTCGATGGTAAAATTCCCTCCTCGATACATATATCTTCTTGATAATACTTCTTTGGGCTCTGGAACTCTTGGTATTTGACCCGTATGTACAAGCATCAAAGTTTCGATTAGTTTCTCATCTTGACTTCCTCTTCGTCAATTTCTTGCAACCTCATACGATAACTTTCTTGTTTGTAACTCGAACCTATTCATAATAATATCCCTTTCTTCATTGGATCTCGACATTGTAATGAAGCTTAAAATTGAGAATAAAGGAGTAATATCTTTAGAAGCAGGTGTGAGTTTTCTGTCGAGGTAAAATGGCGTATATATAGGAACCATAGGGAGAACTAGCCGTTGCAGAATAACTACTTGGCGATAACCATTGTATCGCCAGCGTTATTATTTTTATCGGGCGATATTAACAATATCGACAATGATAACCGCTCATCGGTTTTCCCATAGTGGCACAAATGGTTTGGCATGCCACCTGGCGTGCCAAACACCATTTTTTTGGCATGTGCATAGGAATAGGCCTAAGGGTAAATAAATAAAATTTAGAAGAATAAACTAGCGTTGACTAACTTAACTTAGATAGAAACCTAAACTGGGAAAAGTTTCAAATTTATTGGGGTCAATAAGGTTTCCCCTATTTGCCACCCACACTTTCCCTATTTACCACCCACCTTAATTACCACTCCCATTTATCCTATTTACCACTCATTTGTTTTTTCATATATCCTATTTACCACTCCTTGACTTTTTTATCCACACCTAACTATCAAAACAATCAAATACTAAACCAAAAAAAAGTTAACCCTAAATTACAAACAACTATTTTCCCATCTCTTCCACCGTCACCTTCTTCTCGATCTCTCCTACCCTCTATTGATTAGAACTTGCTTTAATAATCTTTGCCAAAAGTATTGATTAAGAGAAATTGCGAAACAGGATTATGTTACTATGAGTGGCCTGATTCATTTTTCTAGCAGAGATTACTATGTGTTCGGCTGCAATTATCCTTATCTTACTTGCTAAGATTATTAATTGTTTAACCAATACAAGCCCAGGAAACGTTAATCTTTTCTGGTGCACAACAATAGTTAGAAATTTAAAAAAACAAAAAAAAGTACTAGTGTTTAGATCCTTGGAAGTCACTTATAAATTTCTTTACAACCTAACAAATTCACTAACTGGGTTCCTAGGCTAGGTACGGTAACATCCAAGTTACGGAATTCTTCATCATGTACACTAATTAAAGATTCTAATCATATTAAACAGAATTAACCTGGGGTTTTATAGTCTATTAATGGTTGTTTAATGAAAAAGGAAATAGCGAAGAAGAAGAAGACTTATAACAATGGTCAAAGTTCTAGTCAAATTAAGTTTAATTTTTTATAGGTAGTAAATAGGAAAAATTAGAATTGAAAAGTAGAATTGTTTTATAATTCTAAGGCCTCTTCCTATGCACATGCCAAAACATGGTATTTGGCATATATGCACCCACTATGGGTATGCCAAACTGCCAAACTCATATGTCAATATGATTTTCCTGGCATATAGGCATACACGACAGAGTTTCCAGCGAGCGATAGAGTCTTCGTCGCTCGATGGTCAAACTATCGTTCGATGGTCATTCAATCGACAACGACAGTCAAGCTATCGCTCGATACTATGATAATCGCTCATCAGATCTTCATCCAACGGCTAATATTTCCCTCCTCTATAAACACCTAATTTTAATCTCATTTCAACTCACACCAGAATTTCTTAATCTCTTAAGAATTTATCAATCTCTCTAGAATTTCTTAATCTCCAATTCTTTTCATCACTCTTCCAATTCCTTAGAGAGCATGGTCGATAATATGAATCGGGTGAGTGCATGGCAAACCTTGTATTATCCAAAATCGAGAAGGTCCAACCTTGAGAAGTGGTGAAACCACGGTGGAATTTCGGGAAAGTCGTCGTGTGGAATATCGTCGCATCTACGGGCAAAAATTCCATTTTGAAAGTTGTTTCGAGGTTTTAAGATATTTGCCCCAATATTGTCCAACATTTGTGTTGTAATTTCTCAATTGTCCACTTTTAAAGTTTTAATATTTGTTTAAAATTTTTAAAGTATTAATATTTTTAATATTTGTTTAAGTTTAATTATTTGTAATACTTTTAATGTTTAAGAATATAATTAATATTAATTTTAAACAATATTCGTCAAATTTTCAAATTCATTAAACTTCAAAAAATTAAAAACTTCAATATAATTAAAATAGTCATTTTACAAGACATAAAACTAGACAATAATTGGAAAGACTCTAAAAATATTTTTTTGAAACAATGTTCTTCATCTTGTTCATCTTCTTCATTTCACTAAACTTCCAATCAATGCGCTCATGAACGGAGTCTCCTTTGTTTATCTTCTTCTTTGGCTCAAATTTGTTTTGCCTTGATTTTCCTTTCCTTTAACCTTTCTTGGCCTTCTCTTCGGGGACGGAGGGAGGGGGTGGCTTACCTAGGTTGTAGCCCACCCCAAAATCCCCAAAAGCTTTTCTGGTCCCTTGTAATCAGTAGCAAAAAATAAAATAGCCCAGTTAGCAAACTTGGATTTGACCATTAGTAACTTAATGAAAGAAGTTTTAATGAAAATGAATTGTAATTTGAAAGAAGATCCAACGGAGCTGTACTCTATGAACAGGAGAATACATCGTTAAATCTATAATTAATGCACCGTAGTAGAGCCAGTTCATCTTTTAGTTTTGACTACACATAAATTAACTATACCTAGTCGCGTGTTGTTGGGTCCCTAGGATGCAGTGTGTCTCAACTTATAAGTGACCATTTATAGTAAGGACTTGCATTTTTATTTCTTTTTCCGAAGGAGTCACATTTTCATTTTTTGTATGTGATGTTATCGACGTTCTCCCGGCCTACCACAGTTACATCCGGTAGTTTATATTTTCATATTATTTTGGTCGGAAATTTTGTGTTTCACTTTCACTTAATTCATCTTATGTTTATTGACATTTTATTAGTAATTTTCTTAAGTACGTATTGAATCTCTTGTCTACATATTGAAGCCTCAATTCTATGTTGTACCGGTGGGGATATACCGTTAGACTAATGGTTGTTGTTAATTAAAATACCGCACTATGATGGGAATAAATTCATATTTAAAAAAGAAAATAATCCTCAAAGAGGTCTGCTACCTACAAGCCTAGGTAAAGAAAGAAAAACCCCCATCCGATGATAACAAATTGCTGGGATCATTTCTCAACACCTTTACCAATAGTTTGAGTAAAATTGATCCAAGCGGTTATTCTTCAAGAAAAAAACGACATGTTGCTAGGCTTGTTGTATTTATTTTTTTCGATGATGGGACGATTGATATTAGGTATTCAGGAAGAAAAAAAATAGCCCACCCTAACACGAATTCCTGGTTCCGTCGCTGCTTCTCTTAGTTGCGGTTTTGACTCGGTTGATATCCAAAACTTGGAGACTTCTTTGCTTCTTACTTATTTCTTTAAATCTATCACATATCTCCTCAACGGCACCTTCAAGTACTACTCCAGAAAAATCAAGTTGTGTTGCCGAATCAAGTTGGGTTAATTGTGCCATTTGGATAAAATAGAAGAAATAAATTAGATTGAGAAAAGAGAATAATAGATTGAGAAGAAGAGAAATTTTTTTGTGTAAAAAATTTGGGGTAAGTGTTGAGTTTGAAAGTTACCTATTTATAGCGATGAAGAAATAGCCGTTACCGCTAGAGTGAATATCGCCAGCGATATTCATAATATCGACAGCGATATTCACTTTATCGCTGTCGATATTGTCAATATCGCTCGCTAGGGATTCGATCGCTCAGCGGTTTCCCCATAGTGGCGCAAATGGTTTGGCATGCCACCTGGCATGCCAAACACCATTTTTTTGGCATGTGCATAGGAAGAGGCCTAAGATGAGTGACAAATAGGAAAAGTGTGGGTGGCAAATAGGTGAAACCGTCAATAAAACGGTGAACTTCGTCAAATTTCTATATACATTTTGTTGTAGTTTATCCGAAACACCCCGATATATAGGGTTTACTTGTTACATTCCCTTTAGGCCTTTACCTCTCTGATCACAAGGCACATTATTATTTAATTAGTTTCCCGCTATTCTCAATGTAATCCAGTCACTTCGCGTGTCATAAAAGTATGTTTCAGTCGGCTTTGTACAGAGTAAGTCTAGTGACTCTAGTCTAATCAGTTTTCATGATGATAACTTAAACTCAGAGACAAAGAAGCATTTTTCACACTAAAATCTCTAAACAAAATTCAATCAATCCTCATCAGAAAGAAGACAAGTTCACAGTAGAGTTGATGAGTTCAACCTGATAATAAGAAGTTATGGTGATCATTAACAGGTCTCTCTCACTCTCTTCTTCTTCTTCTTCTTGTAGAAATGATGTTGTTTATCTTAAATTAGAATTAGGGTTTGCTGCCCTAAACTCAAGAATCATTTCTAGATGATCTTTTAATGGTGTACTTTTAATTATTTTTTTATCAATTTTTTTTTATTATTTACTTTTTATTTATTTACCATTACTAGTAAAAAAACATGATCAGACTTGAAAACTGATTAATATTCAATTTAGGCCTAAGAATGAAGATTGTTGAAAAATTAACAAAAACTAATAATTTCAACATGCTTAAAAAAAAAAAAAAAAAAAAAAAGTTATAATTATCATTAATATAAAACAGGATTCAAAAGTGGGAACTAATATAATTCAATTTCAAGTAATTGACTAAACCCTAACAATCTTAATTTTTTTTTTTGGATTTTGGTTGTTTTTATTGGAATTATGTAGTGTGAACTGTAAAGAAAATGCTTATCTGGTCTTACTCTCTTATGTTTTGGGAGTGTTTAAAATTGTTAATTGATTGATTAACAATACTAAACACGAAACCTCTTTATACTTTAATTCGTTCTTAGAACAGTCACTTTAAGTTTTAGTGGTGTTTTGAAAGAGAGAAGTCAAGGCATATTATATGTCCGGATAGATTTCATGAACGTAAATGCATTATAGAACAATTTGATTTCCTAGTTTGATTGAGTAAGCTTATATATTTGATACCAAAAACAGTACAAAGTCAAAATTTCACTAGTTTAGTTATGCGTTTGTCGTATTATCCATAAATATAATTTTTATACTTCCATGCCAATAAATTGTTTGTTCATACGTAATCTAGCATGTCGGTGTGTGAGAGGTTCAAGAGTCTTGCATATGTGCCAAACTACGTTCCCTGAGGTCTGAAATATGTGCTCAAGTTATGCATTTGTTCTTAACATATATATTAGCCTATGCATGTTTACATTCTATGGAAATTAGACTATTATATCCGTTTGTCAGATATTTGGTTATTTTGTCTGAAATGTTGATGCAGAGATGAGATTGGAGATGAAGTAGAAAGTGGCAGTCAAGTGGTTGAAATGGAAGACTTTGGTTATTACAAACATAAATCTCCGGAGAAAGATTTGATTGATTTGGTGTTCTCTTGGACTCTCGGGGATATATCCAACAACGAATTATATAAAGACCAGGTCTGTCTCTGTCTTTGTTGTTCTTCTTAAAAACGTGTATCCATGTTCAAGGTCTTTGTCAATCAAAAGAATCAATCCTCTACGACTTTGGTGTTGAGATGAACTTTTTCGATCTCTTTGTTCTGGGATCTGAATTCAGCTACTTTTTGCATTGTTTAGGTGGAAAAGATCCCTGACTGTTTCCAGTCGGTCGAGGATTACCTTGGTTCATACATTTTTCCGTTAATAGAGGAAACTCGTGCTGAGTTGTCTTCCGGTATGGAGGTGTTACTTGATGCACCATATGCTGAAGTAATTTCAGTGAAGGAGTCTGCGCTGCATGGTCCATTTCTGTATGAGCTTAAATTTGATTCTTGGAGGAACATAAATAGTGGTAGTGGCAAGGAGCCATACTCTCCTAAATGCGGTGACCTTTTTGTTCTATCTGATGTGGTACCTGGTATTGTGTCTGACTTGGAGCAGTGTGCAAGGACATGTACCTTTGCTATAGTCATGAAAGATATGAAGGAGTCCAATGCTACTGAAGATGATAAATTAAAATTATCTAGTTATTTGGAGTTCCGGACTTCAAAGTTGGTTGAGGCTAAATATGGTATGCGAAACTCCGTTTTTGCTGTTTTTCTGGTTAATATGACAACAAAAATTAGAATGTGGAGAGCATTACACATGTCTGAGAACTTACAGATCATTAAGGAGGTTTTGTGCTCCAATTCCATGGTAAGAAATGTTTATTTTTATTAGATATCACTTGTTTTTAAACAATGACTTGAAACAATCTTCGTAAGAATTGTATATTGTGCAAAATCGAAACTGTTAAATTGATGGGTATTTAGGGTTCGTGCTGTTTCTTTGCTTAAAGCTTTGCTTTCTTATGTCTATTTTACGGTTATAACTTCTGCTGCCATTGAACGAAAGACAATGCAGTTTGGACGAGTGCGATGTTTGTGATAACTAAGTGCAGAACGTCATTATAGATTTTGTTGTTGTATTGCAGGTCGAAGAAAACTGTAATTTTTGTTCTTCACAAGATGATAGCCTTTGGGATGAAAAACTTGGCCGCAGATTATCATTAGTCCTTGATGAGTCCCAAGCAGCTGCAGTACTTAGTTCTGTTTCAGTAGCTCTGTGCAATCACAAGTCTTCTATTAAACTTATCTGGGGTCCTCCTGGGACTGGGAAAACTAAAACTCTAAGTATCTTGTTGTATACCCTCTTAAGTAAGAGCTGTAGAACACTTGCATGTGCTCCAACAAATGTTGCAGTTAAGGAAGTGGCCTTGCGCGTCCTAAAGCTTGTTAAAGATCCTTACCACATGGATCCAGGACAGGATGAGTTGTTATGTTCACTGGGAGATTTGCTCTTATTTGGGAGTAGGAATCGTTTGGAAGTGTTTGATGATCTTGAGGAGATTTATTTGGATCATCGTGTGGACAGGCTTGTGGAATGTTTTGCGCCACAAAACAGTTGGAAGAAGTGCTTTCAGACCATGATAAAATTCCTTGAAGGTTGTGTTGCTCAATATCGTTTACTGGAGAATGCATCTGTTAGCGAGGCTAAAACTAGTGTCAACAGTGATTCTACCCCTCTGGTTCCCAGTTCATTTCTTGGGTTCATTAAAGATGGATACACAGTCGTAGTTTCTCCTCTGAAAAGATGTGTAAGCAATTTATGCGCCCATCTTCCAAAAAGACTTCTATTGCAGCATAATTTTGAAAGCATGGTATGTCTACTTAATTTGCTTGATTCTTTTGGAAGTCTTCTGTCTCAAATTGATGCTAATGACAAAGAAATAGAGACGCTCTTTACACACGGGGAAGTTGTTGATTCTTACCATAAGCATGAGAGTAAAGCATATATGTCTTGTACTTCTGCTCAGCTGTACAAGATCAGAAATGAATGCATCGATGCTCTAAAATCTCTTTGTCATTCTCTTTCACATGTCCTTCCAGATAGTATGGACAGAAGTTTGGTATGGCAGTTTTGCTTTCAATCTGCTTCACTCATCTTCTGCACAGCATCTAGCTCATATACTTTGCATAGAGTAGAAATGCATCCGCTGAACTTGTTAGTTATTGATGAAGCTGCTCAGTTAAGAGAGTGTGAATCAGCGATCCCCATGCAACTTAAAGGCATACAGCACGCTATTCTAATTGGTGACGAGTGTCAGCTACCTGCAATGGTTGCTAGCAAGGTAAAAACATTTGTACATTGCTTGGCTTTAGTGTTTGTGAATTACCTTAAATATTGCTCCTTAGAGGAATTGCTTATGTACGATTTATTAACTCTCTCCAAGCTTTCTTGTTTAGGTTTATGATGCCGCTGAATTTGGAAGAAGTCTATTTGAAAGGTTGAGTTTGTTGGGACATTCAAAGCATCTCCTCAACATTCAGTACAGAATGCATCCTAAAATAAGTGCTTTCCCAAATGCCAACTTTTATCGGAACCAGATTTTAGATGCTCCCAATGTTCTCTGTAAAAGTTATGAAAGACAATATCTTCAAGGACCTATGTTTGGTCCATACTCGTTCATAAGCACTTCTGATGGAAGAGATGAACAAGACAATGTTGCACATAGAAGGAAAAATATGGTGGAAGTAGCAATAATTCTGAAGATTGTACGGAAGCTTTTTAGAGGTATGGGTAATGTGGGTTTATAGTTGCATTACATTTCTGTATAACTTAAATGGGCAGCATGAAATGTCGATTTATTTTTTTGTTTTTGTCATGCCTGAATATCTGTGTCCCATGAAATGTCGATTTATAATGAAGGTTTTACTTTTACAGCATGGGGTGGCGCAAGAGAGAAGCTAACGATTGGAATAATATCCCCATATGCTGCTCAAGTAGCTGCAATTCAAGAGAAACTTGGACACAAATATGAGAAGATCGAATACTTCGCTGTGAGGGTGAAGTCTATTGATGGCTTCCAGGGTGGCGAAGAAGATATCATAATAATCTCTACTGTCAGATCTAACAGTGAAGGGTCTATTGGATTCCTATCTAATCTTCAGCGAACTAATGTTGCTTTGACTAGGGCACGGTAAACTAGTGCGCTTTGCTCATGAATATATTTTCAACCAAAGTGATTAGTAATTGCAAGGGTATGTGAAGTTGTGACCTAGTTCACTTGCTGTATGTTATCACTGCAGGCGATGCCTTTGGATTTTGGGTGATGGGGAAATTCTGCTTAGAAGTGGATCTTGCTGGAGCGCATTAGTTTCTGATGCTAAAGATCGGCATTGTTTATTTAATGCTGGTGAAGATAAAGATCTAGCTAAAGAAGCATTGAAAGCCAAAAAAGAACTTGATCAATTGGATGACTTATTGAAAGGAGATAGCATACTCTTCAAAACTGCAAAGTGGAAGGTAGAATCCTGAATGGTCAGGGAAAATGTTCTGTTATTCTTTGTCCGAAGAGTAAAAATCTTTGCTTTGTTTGCACTCATATGTTTTTTTTTGGAATACTGAACTCAATTGGATTTGGTATTTTCGTTGTCTTGATTTCTGCAGGTTTTGTTTAGTGATAACTTTAGAAAGTCATTTGTGAGATTGAAATCATTTGAGACCCAAATGTCTGTTATCAATTTGTTGCTTAAGCTTTCCAATGGCTGGAGCCCAAAAAAGGTAGACTCTGTTTGTGGAAACTCCTTGCAGCTCGTGAAACAAGTTAAGGTTGGGCGTCTTTATGTTATTTCTGCTGTTGATATTATGAAGTACTCAAGCTATGTCCAAGTTTTAAAGATATGGGATATCTTACCTCTGGAGGAGATGCCAAAACTTGTTAAGCGTCTTGATAGCATCTTTAGTATGTACACAGACGATTTCATCAACCTTTGCAAAGAAAAAAATACTGATGGGTATGTTTGGTATCTTGAGTTTCATTTTCCATCTCAATAACATCAGTCTTCCAGTTTCATGGGGTGTTAATTTTCTCTCTCTTTGTAGGGATATGGAGGTGCCAGTGATCTGGGAACCATGTAACGAAGTTGTTCGATATAATACAAGAACTGAGTCGTGTAGTGGGTCGAGTGTTGCAGAATTTGACGGAAGAAGCTATCTAGAGAACTCAAAAGTGAATGAGAGCCTACTACTGATGAAATTCTACTCTTTATCATCTGGTGTGGTAAGCCATTTATTATCTGGAAGTGATGGCAGAGAACTCGATCTTCCTTTTGAAATGACTGATCTTGAGTTGGAAATAACTCTTTTTCCCAGAAGTTGTTTTATTCTTGGAAGATCTGGAACTGGGAAAACAACTATCTTAACCATGAAATTGTTTCAAAAGGAGCAGCAACACTATTTCTCTTCGAAAGGACTGTCTGAGGGTACAAGTTCTACGTCTGCTTCCCCAAAGAATTGGATTAGAGAAGGTCTTGGAGAGTCAAAAGGAACCATCCTGCGGCAAATGTTTGTAACTGTCAGCCCTCAACTATGTTCTGCCATCAAGAATCAAATTTCTAATTTGAAAAGGTAAATTTATTCCCTGGTGTTGTCTTATTGATAGCCTGTTGTTCGCTTATTGATGGACCACTTACTCGAGCTCTATACTCTCCTTATTTTTGACTTCAAATTCTGTAGCGTTATTGATGCATGTTATGTGACATCTAATACTAGGCATGGATATGGTGCTCACTTCGCAATCGTATTCATAGAAAAACATGTGGTTCTAAAACCTTTACCTGTTAAGAGTTGTTTGCAAATTATTGTTGAAAAAACGGATTGCGTTTTCATTTAACTTCCAATCAATTTATTAGTTCGTTAAAGGTGTTCAGATCATTTAGTATTTTAGTAGGATCTCATATCTAGTTTAGTCCATCAGCTCAGCCTTTAGATCTCTCCATCTGGTTCCCACAATCTATATCAATTTTTTCTCTCAACTTTTCCTTTTCCACTTCAAATTGTGACAATATACTTAAATGGTCTTCATGTATTTCTCAATAAATATGGAGATCAAAATCGGTGCTGAACCGGAAAGTAAAAAAAATACCAAATCACTTGAGGCATTGTGTGTCGCAAGACACGCAGATCATAGCCCAGTAAGTAATATTCACATCCTGCCAACTTGTGCCATCAATTCTAGCTTCTTATGGCTTAGGTCGCCACATTATTGCTCATAAATTTCGTAAAATCTTATGGTGCATGCGTAGTATGTGTAGTAGACGATGCAAATCAAATGATTTGTATGGCTTTGAGTTGGAAGCCCACACACTTCCAACATGGTATCAGAGCTAGGCCCGTATGAGAGTGGAATGAGAAGTAGACCCAAAGGGTTGCCCGTCCACCCGTACAGAGGTCCACGTTGTAGTGGCTTAATATCCTCCGCCCTACACGTGGAGGGGGAGCATGTTGGAGAAACTATAAAATAGTCCCACATAGCTAACTCCTTAGCCTAGATCTTAATATATAAGGTGTGGAGCCACTTCACTCATTGCCAATTGGTTTTGAGTTGGAGGCCCACACACTTCTAACATCCTAATGGCAAACTCAGCCGGGGAAATTATTTGTTGCTATCTGAGGGACGGGTTTCCACCTTAAGCAAGGATGTAAGAGAGATGATTTATGATATTTTTCTTGATTATGAGAAGAAGAAGCTGCTGAATGGCGAGTTTGATTTGGCTGATTTAGTCATGGACCTCCATCGACGACTGAGAAAAGGGAGCTATCGGGGTGATCAAATGGATTTTGTGTATGTTGATGAGGTCCAAGATCTAACCATGAGACAGGTTGCTCTTTTTAAGTATATATGCCACAATTTTGAGGAAGGATTTGTTTTCTCGGGTGATACAGCTCAAACTATTGCTAGGGGTATTGAATTCCGTTTCCAAGACATAAGATCTTTGTTTTACAATGAATTCATCACAGAACAAAGAAGTGATATCAAAGGGAATTCTAAGGAGAATCTTCACTGTTCAGTTTCTGATTATTTTCAATTGAATCAGAATTTCCGTACTCATGCAGGTGTTCTCAAGCTGTCTCAGAGCGTAATTGAGCTTCTTTATCACTTCTTTCCCCACTCTATTGATTCTTTAGTTCCCGAGAATAGCCTTATCTATGGTGAACCACCAGTTTTACTTGAATCTGTGAATGACGAAAATGCAATTGTAACTATTTTTGGAAATAGCGGGAGTACTGGTAGTAGTTTGATTGGGTTTGGAGCAGAGCAGGTTATTTTAGTACGCGATGATTCCGTTAAGAGAGAAGTCTCGGACCAAATTGGAAAGCAAGCCCTTGTGTTGACAATAGTTGAGTGCAAAGGCCTCGAGTTTCAGGTCAGTGGTTGGCTATTTTTTTCTCTTTTAAATTGAAGATATGTTCTCTAAATGAACGTATCTCTTAATATACATAGTTAATTTCAGCTGCAAATATTTTCTATCTTCAAATTTTGCGAAGTACTTGGCAATTGGCATGATTGTGACTTCGTAGCTACAGCCTAAGTGCATTCAGTTTGAACTCTGCATATTAATCAAGTATGTTACTATTTATCCTCTTAGAAGGCGTGCTTTTTGATATCTGTCTCATATGTAGGATTTTCTGCTGTACAACTTTTTTGGAACATCTCCTTTAAAGAATCAGTGGCGAGTTATTTATGGATACATGG
Organism: Papaver armeniacum; assembly: GCA_023531295.1. NCBI lineage: Eukaryota > Viridiplantae > Streptophyta > Magnoliopsida > Ranunculales > Papaveraceae > Papaver > Papaver armeniacum. The sequence goes on from JAJJWW010015681.1 coordinate 115,765, forward strand.
AGGAACTAGATCTGTTTCACTGTACCGAACACAAATCATTTCCAAGTTTCTGCTCGTCTAAGCACAAAATTCTTTGCTCTGAACTGAAGCAACTATATGTGGCTCTTACTCGTGCTAGGCAGAGACTGTGGATCTATGAAAGTATGGACAAATTCTCGGTACCTGTATTTGATTACTGGAAGAAGTTGGGAGTTGCACAGGTTCGACATCTGGATGAGTCTCTTGCACAGTCCATGCGAGTTGGAAGCAGCAAGGAAGAGTGGTGTTCTCGCGGTATCAAGGTCTAAACTGGAGCCCTTGCAATTTATTCCATACATACATGCATTCATGTGCGACTTTGTTTTTTTTTGATCAATATGTGCGACTTTGTTCCTTTTCCAAATTCCCTATTCTGTAGCGTTATTTAGAGTATGTGCTTTGTAGTCACATGTTTTGTTTTTTCATATAACTATTCTGCAGCTATTTAATGAGGGTAACTTTGAGATGGCAACAATGTGTTTCGAAAGAGCTGGAGATCCATACAAGGAGAAATGGGCGAAAGCTGCTGCCAGCCGAATGGGTGGTTCAAATTCTGAACTGGCTCGCGTTCCTCTAACGGAGGCTGCTGAGATTTTTGAAACAATTGGAAAGTTCGAGATTGCTGCAAAATGCTTTATTCAGTTAAAGGAATTCGAAAGGGCAGGTTTGGACTATCTATATTCTTTTTTTAAGAAATCTCCCACTGAAGTTAAATCTTATAAAAAATTACAGAAATAAAAGTACAAAGAGAGGAAGGTAGACCTAAAAAGTTACAGAAAAAGAAAAAAATTACGATGTGTTATGACTTGTGATAGATAAAAAAATTGGGGTATGCCCTGGTTTGTTGCGTTCAAGTTGCATTTGTTATTTTGTGTGTGTATAGATGTGGGAGCAAGTACCCTTGTGTGTGCATTTGTTAACCTAATTCCATGTGATATTTAGACACTAGTTAAAAGAAGATGCTAATGAAGGATCATCTTCAAAAATTTCATGCAGAGCCTAGTTAGACATAAACTCCAGTTAAAGTTATCAAATTCAAATTAGGTGTAAAAAAATTATCAGGCGTTGGTCCAACTGATTAATACTTTTAACTTGTAATATTGTTATCTTTTTAGGTTTACTTTATCTGAAAAGTTGTGAGGAATCAAGGCTGGAGGATGCAGCTGATTGTTTTTCTCTTGCTGGATGCTGGCCTATTGCGGCCAAAATGTACTGTAAGGCCAATTGCTTGTTGAAATGCCTGACTGTTTGCACCAAGGGAAATCTTTTTGAAGCGGGGCTTCAGTTCTTAGAGAAATGGAAATCAGATGGAATCTTTGATGCCGATGCAGCCGAAAATCAGGGGCTGAAAGAATTGAAACAAGAGTTTCTAGAAAAGTGTGCATTTCACTATCATCGAGTGAAAGATTCAAATAGTATGATGAAGTTTGTAAGAGCCTTCAACTCATTGAACTTGATGCGGACTTTCTTGGTAACTCATAGTTATCTCGATGAGCTTGTGGTTCTAGAGATCGAGTTTGGAAACTGTATGGAGGCTGCCAATTCTGCCAAGCTGAGAGGAGATCTTCTTCGTGGGGCAGAAATACTGGAAAAAGGTGGGCACTATGAAGAAGCATCAAGGATCATTCTCATGTATGTTCTTGCCAATTCTCTTTGGATAACAGGAAGCAAAGGTTGGCCTTTAAAGAAATTCTCAAACAAAGAGGAACTTTTGACAAAATCAAAATTGATCGCAAAGACTAGAAATGATAACTTTTATGAGTTAATCTGTGTGGAGGTCAGTTCGTTATCTGAGAAAGACAGCAGCTTAGAAGAGATGGGTGATTGTTTGGCTACTTCCCAGAGGCTCGGTCATCTTGGAGCAGAAATATTATATCTTCGTAAGATTCTTGATTCCCATCTTAAGGTAAGGCTTGCCAAATATGAACAGGATGAAATGGTGGTGTTGGATTCTATGAAACATGCAGCACTTATGATTTCCCGCAAGAGGGTCTCAGCTCAGACCTTAAAATACTTCTGGAACACATGGAGGGAGAAGATTTTAAGCATATTGGTGTACCTTGGTTCTATTGGGACAATACATGAAAAAGACTGTAAGGGATGCGAGGAATTTTGTTTGGGTTACTTGGGTGTCTGCAAAATGATACAAAATGGCAGCTCCATCTACATACTACTGAACGCTGATGCCTATTGGAAGAAAGACGTCCGTCATAGATCTGTTAGACGAAATGGGGAGTTGGTTACAATGGATGTTCATCAGTTTGTATCCGCAGCTCAGAGTTACTGGGTTTCAGAAGTCACCAGTCTTGGTATGAATGTGTTAGAGAAGCTCAACACCCTTTATCGGTTTTACATTGGAAAATCTCCCTCAATGTTTAATCAGGGGACGACTTCTCTTCACATATTTGAAGTCACAAAGGGGCTCATGGAACCCAAGGTATTGGACTGGGAGGCTCCTAAGGCACTGCTGGAGTACTCAGCGTCTTCTAGTCAGCGGTTTTTTGAAATTATGTGTCCCGCAGATTCAAAAATGATTTTTTTGGAAGATATGATTAAGCTAAGAAAAACAGAGCTTTGTAGGAAAATTACCAAAGAAGTAATCATGGGAATAATCAGCTCTGAAAGAAAGTTACCTGTTGGGCAAATTTTGAAAGTGGTGATGCTGATATTTGTGTATGGGGATCTTCCGGTTGAACTATATCAAGTGATTGTAAATCGTTTTAATCTGAGCCCACATTGGAAATCCTTCTTTGAGCTTTTTAAAGATTGCATTGATTCAGGGATTGTGAAGTTGTCATTTCTCTTGCAGATTAGAAAATCTTTGGCGAAAACCGGTAATAACAATTGGAGCAAAATGACAAGTTATATTTCACCATTCCACTTTTCATATCTTCTGGAACGCTTCCTTTATTTGGTAAGTTCTTGGAAATATATCTTTTTCACGACGAAGTCTTCTCTCTTGGAAACACTTACATGTGAGAACTGGAAACCAAACTCAAAATCTGAGTCAGACACGGATATTGACTTAAAGAATGAGCTACATTCTTTGGAATGGTTTATAATGGGCTCAAGTCATCATATACTTACGAGGGAGAAAGGTACACTGGAATGGTTTGAGAAAACTGATATTGCAGCCAAGAAAGACTATTCATCTCTTGTTTTGAGGTTATTTATCCTTGCTTGTCTAGTTTGTATCAATGCTGAAGATCATTTTGATCTTCTCTGTGGTCTAGTCATTAATGATGACACATTTTCTTTTCTCCCACTGGAATTTCGTGAGATCCTTAGCCTTGCAAGGCCTTCAGATAATCCCTATGAGAGGGTATCTTCCGAGGTTGATTACAATAACTTATCTAAAGTATGCGCAGAGGTGCTCAGGATCATTGAGAATCCTCTGGTGATTGTGTATTCAGGTAAACATCGTCCAAGTTTTTCTTGTCCTGATGCCATATTCATAGACATGGAGTTGATTCTTTGTAGAGAAGATATATTGGATATACTCAACCTCAAGAGAACAGAATGTGTACAGCAAGATGCTGTAACTGAATTGACGGCCGGACGCCTAAGTGATAAAAATGTCTCTGCACGCAATATTGAGACCATTATTCACTGTTCTCAACCTTCCAGTTCATTTAGTGAAGGGGAGCAGTTCATAGAGAATGAGGGTGAACATGTCAATGACTTGCAAGGGGGTTACAGGACGGTGGTTTTAAGTGAAAATGATGGTTTTGCTATGAATCCACTTGCTTTGAAGGTTTGTTAAATTTGCAATTTTGTTCTTTTCCATTTCGATTTCCATTGTCTAAAGAGTGTCTCTAATGGGTTAGTTTCTTCTGTGCAGTTTAATGTAGGGTTACTAATTCGTGTTCTTGATGCTGCAATTGCGAAATCAAACCTAAATGCATCATCTGTAGCTGAAGATCGTAGGTTCGTTACAGAAGCAGAAATCATGCATGGTGAATTAAAGCAACTATTAGCTGCTTTAAGGGTTTCTTGTCCGAGGTCAGTTTTGATGCACGCCGAAGAGTGTGTTTACTTAATCATATACCGTTGCAGAATAGTACTAAGCAGCCTAACCTTTTCATGTTATGTTTCAGAGAGGAGGATCTGCAGCCCATACTTAAACGATTTGCTGTACTTCTTAAAAAGTGGAAAGCGAAAGCAATGGAAACAAGATTAAGTCAACTGTCAGCTCCTTTTTTCTCAATGCTTATGGTTCTAAATACTGATGTGGGATATTCTCAGGCCAGTGTTTCATCAAAAAGTAGCAAGAAGAAGGAGAAATCAAGATCAGGAAAGGATAAAAAGGGGAAAGGCCAAAGGAAGTAATATCTTTGACCCATTTTTTGATATACTATAGATTTAGTATCTATAGTATATAATTTCTAGATATACTATAGATTTTGTGCATCCACACTTTTAGTATCTATAGTATCTATAGTTTAGACAGAGGCAAGATATACTATAGATTTAGTCTTTTGTTACATTTTGTGCATCCACACTTCCTTACTTTTGTATGTATATTGCACATTAGTGTCGTCTGGCATATCTGCTTGGCTGACTACACGACAGGTTGTAGGGACATTGGGTTTGAAAGCCAATGATTGCTGCCTGATTTGTATTTTTTGTAATATAAAAAATATCTTCAGCAATTAATAAATCGAAAAGAGAGATGAGTCTTGAATTTGGCCCTGGCTTGCCAGCTTATACTCCCTACGTCCCACATATATAGGCGGAATTTTGGTTTTTGTTTTCCATTAAATAAAGGCGGACTTTCTTTCTAAGATGAATTTTTCCACATATACCCATATTTATTGTACATAGGTAATTGTGTTGGAGATAAGACGAAGGGCAAAACAAGAGAAAACATATAAAATTATGAATCCTATGTAATTTTCTTAATCTAAGAGAATTGTCTCTCTCCGCCTATATATGTGGGACGGAGGGAGTATGAGTTAAGTCCCCTCGAAGCACTTTCACGACTTGGTTGCAGCTTCTCTCCACCTGGATAGGTAGTGGTTCCATTGCAGCTATCCGGATAACTTCCCAAAATCCTACTGCCTCCACTTGGATTGCTGTCCGGGCTCTACAAGTATCAGTTTTGCTCCACTGGGTTTACCAAAACAGTTTCCAGTATAAGACCTGTAGTCTGTAGTACAACTTAATACTAGTTTTTGGGCAAAAATCATGCAAAGTTGATTTTTAGAGCCCCTTCACCCTTCTGATGGGTTGTCCAAGTTTGTAGTGGCTGCCTAATTTAGGGTTGAGATTACCTCGTCCTCGACGTTATTGTTATTTGTCGACTAAATTCTTGCTGCCGTACACTGTATTCTTTGGACAAGGCTTGTTCTGTTCAACTACATTTTGCTTTCCGTGTTATAGGGGAAAATTAGGCTAAGGCCCCCAAAAAAAAAAAAAACTTATCCGCAGGCCCAATTAATTTTTAGCATCCCATCGGCATCCAATTTTTTTTGAAAACATTAAAAAGACGCAGAAATAATCAAATACCCTACAACGGTTTTGGACAGTTTCAATAACTCCCCAGAACGGTCACACCATTTATTTCCAGCCGTTTCCTTTCTCTTCCATTAATCTGTCACAAATCTGTGCAGAGAAAAAAATTCTCCATCATTCAAATAGATGAAATTGATTATTCAAATCGGTGATTGAAGTTGATTAATCCCTAGAAATCAATTTCACAACAGTTGACAAACCCTAGAAAACCCTAGAAACTACTTCAATCGAAATCAGATCAACAAAAGTGGAGGAAACATCAACAAAAACACGTCTTCAGAAGTCAAAAACTGCTAAAGAAAAAAAAATTGGTATGAAAACCTAGTTTAATCGATGTTATTCTTGCATGCATTCAATTGATTCGATTTTTTATTTTTTTCGATTTTAACTTTTGTTCTTGATGATGATGCCTGAAAGAAAAAGATGGGAAATCGTAATGTAGATACAAAATAGCGCACACCAATTAAACGTGCGAAATAATGATCATTAAGACCGAAGCGAAGACAATCGCGTCCTTATCTAAATGACGCATCACATGGCATCAGCTTAATCACGAGTAAAGTGTGAAGAACCATGCGATGTTATAGAGTCTGTGCGATAAGAGTCAATGTAAGCGTACGTTAATAACGCACATCAGATCCGAAAATAGGGGCTTTATTAGATGTCCTCCACTATGTAAACTCCTATATAAGGAGCCGAGCAACCTTGTATTGAGAGAGATCTTTTTGAGATTCTAAACAAGGTATTTAGGAGAGAGAAAGATTATTTGCTTCCCAAGTTAGGGTTTTCATATTACTTTGTAAACAATTTGAAGATCTTAATGAATGTTCTTGTGATTCTCATGAAATTAACTTAGATTGTTATATAGATTTTATTAAGGGTGTGGTTGTAGAATTTCCTGCAACTACATTTTGGCGCTAGAAAACAACTCGGAATGATATATCCTGTTGGTGGAAGTTCTTAAAAACAAGTTAGAAGATATTCATAATCTTGGAAAAGTTTGGAAGTTTAGATCTAAAAGATTCAGTCAATAGCCTTTAGTTTAAAGAAAAACAATCTTCACTAGAAAAATCTTTGGTTCTTAAGAGAGTATTTTTATCTTTCAATAGCAAAACAAATTGTTACAGATAAACAAGATGGTGAGACAAACAACTGCAGCAGAACAAGCAATAGCAACTAGGAGGAGCGGAAGAATCGCTGGAAGAAGAAGGAGCGAAATCGCCGAATCCTCAAGGATGGGAGAAAGAAACAATAGAGGAAATCAAGCTCAAACTCAGATCCAAAGCGATCCAGTGTAGGAGAACGTTATTGATTACGATAGAGTAAGCATTCATACCGCAAATACAGATTCAACAGAAGAAGAATAGGAAAGAACTGGAGCTACAGGACTGATAGAAGGAGATGAAGTGAACATGACAATCGAAGAACTTCGACAAAGGTTGATAGCAGAAAGAAGGAGAGAGGATGAAGAGCGTGCGAATTTGACGAGCCAGAATAATGAGTTAAGAGAAGAGAAAATAAGATTACCAGCGCAAAGATCAAGAAGCACCACACGTGCTAGCTCATGGTCAAGAACAAACAGGAGTACATCCAGGCGTAGCCAATCTGGTAGAAGAGATATCAGACAAGCGTCACCTTTGGATAATATTGCTGAAAACTTTCAGATAAATAATGACTTGCAAGATATACGCGGTGAACATCGCATAGAACAACAACAAATTGATGACCGGTATGTACAGCAGGGCGAAGAACATCACATACAAGAAGGTAACAGAGGCAATAGACACGAACGACACGGCGAAAGGCATCGCGTTCACCATGACCAGGATGAGGAAGATGATGAAGAACAAGGAAGAATCATACTACAGGGAAGAGAAATGATAAGAGATCAACGTGAACGCGAAGAAGAAGCTGCAAGACATAATGCCGCACAGATACATGCAAGGAATGAAAGAGAAAGACGCAGACAAATAAGAGAAGAAGCTGAAGAGAGAAAGATACAATAACCTATGCGTCAGAATAATCATGACAACAGAATAAGGAAAGCAAGGTTGAAAAGACCCATGCGGCAAAGTAAAGACCAAATCACGAATGAGGAAATCTTTAGAGAATTAACGGAGGTGAGAGAAATGATAACTGCGCGAAGAGATGGAGGCAGACGACAAATGGATGAACCTATAGAAGAAGCGGGAAGAACACCATTTGCTAGGCAAATACAATGTACAGTTATACCACCTAAATGTAATCTCCCTGCGTTTACTAACATCTTTGATGGAAGCACATGTGCGGTGCAACATATAAGAGCGTCTGGTGACCTCTCTTACAAGGTGGGAAGAAAACGATGCAGACTCTGTAAATATTTTCCTGCAAGCCTAACCGGAGAAGCTTTGCAATGGTTTGAAGGTTTACCAGTTGGTACCATCCGATCATTTCACCACTTACAAAACATCTTTCTAGGAAATTACATCAGCAATAATGTGCTAAGACCCGGAATAGAGAAAGTGTTCATCTTACATAGAAGAACCAATGAAAGCTTGAGAAAGTTAACCACGCGTTGGAGGAGCCTGTGCAGTGAAATGGCCAGGCGAGTAGATGAGAGAAACCTCATATTAGCCTTCATCAAAGAATTATTTGCAACCGATTTATTGTATACACGGATCTTTAGGATAAAAGATACGATAACCATGGCAGAATCACGCGAGTATCAAGAGGAATACATCGCTCTTGAAGAAAGGCAAAAAGAAATGGAATCTTATCTAGTGGCGATCACAAACACTGGAAACACTATTATACTCCCAAGAACAACAAATGCCATTGCAAGTACATTTCAGGGGGACAAAAGAAAGCAGATAGTGGAGGAAGAACAAAAACTGGTGGCTATCGGAAGTAGGGATCAGGAAGAATTTGAAAGAGAAATACAGTTCAATAATCGTGGAGGAAACAACAAGATTCAGAGGCTTGATCACCAACCATAAGGATATGGAGGGCAAAGCAATATTACAACCAAGGCCAATGAAGCAATAGAGTAGTTTGGGAACATATAAAGATGCCACACCTAAACACCACAGTAGAGAAAATCTGGGAAGCAATAATTTTGATGGAAGAAATACCAGCACCACCAAATATGGAAGATGAGCCGCCACCAGGGAGGAGAAGTAGCGACTTCTGCGCCTACAATCGTTACCACGGTCATACAACTAACAACTGTAGAAATATGAAGAAAATCATATTGAGGATGATTGATCAAGGAAAACTAGCTAGACCACTTCCTAGTACAAAAGCCACAGAATCTCCCACCACCACCCATAGGCATGCACAAGATAAGGAGACAGGAAAGAACACATATCTAATTGAAGTGGGCGCAAAGGCAAAGAATTTGTATTTCCATGATAATGTCTTAAGTCGAGTTCATGCAAGAGATAGTGATGGAAGGGAAATACTTAACCTTGTGAAGATATCACTCGAAAGATTGGCAAGAGGAAAACTTTATTTCCTTTTAATGTGAAGAAGTATCGGAGGAGGAGAACAACACGAGAGTCCATTAGTGGTCAAGTTAGAAATCAATCCAAAGGCAAAAGCTGATGAAGATGAAGAGGAGGATGCGAACACATGGGCTATAAACAGAATACTAATAGATCCCGGGAGTTCAGTGGATATTCTGTTTTATCACACATAAAATACTATGGGTGGTAGAGATGAAGAACTCATCCCATCAACATACATGATTTATGGTTTCAACGAAACAGCTAACAAGCCGAAGGGAGAGATAACGATGCGAATTCCTTTAAGGAGCATATCAACAGAAATAGTATTCTGCGTCGTTGACGTAGAATCACTCTATAATGCTCTAATAGGGAGACCATGGTTACATGGTATTCTAGGACCTCAAGGTGTTGAAGTAATAAGAGGAGATCCAAATGAAGGAAAAACTTGCCATGACATTGATGTTGACAAATGCGAAGAACGCACAAGCAAGCGAAGAAACTGGAAGAAGCAGATACAAGATAGCCAGAGAAGTAAGCGATTAATGGTGGATGTTGTGAACAAGGAGAGTGAAATGAGAAAGACTCTCGCGAAGGCGACAACGAGCGCACAAGGAAGCGAGCATGATAAGTGTGTTAGCATGAGCAGATTCAAAGAGGGAGACTTGGTGCTGAGGCAGAAATCGTACTATCATAAAAGCGGTAAAGGAAACATGGAAAACATGTGGGAAGGGCCCTATAAGATCAAGAAGGTTGTTAGCAATGGAGTCTATGAAATAGTAGATGAGAAATAAGGAGAGTCATCTGATGAGCTGTGGAACAAGGTGAAAAGGTGAAGGTATCCAAATATACCTCAAACTAAAACTTTTCCTACATATAAGTCATTTCTCCGAAAGTGATTCTCTATGAACTGAGTCGAGACAATACAAATAATCAGTTCACACTTCGTGTGATCGTCTATGGATACGAGATCGAGACAATACAACAACGAAGTATGGTTACTTGATACAAAGGTTCGGACTTAACCAAACACAATAGGATTGCTTATCAAGTAAATAGGAATTAACGTTTGTGTGATTTACTTTAATTATAATAAAACAATTATAATGCGGAAAATAAAAGTAAATGACACAAGCAAGATTTTGTTAACGAGGAAACCGCAAATGCAGAAAACCCTGGGACCTTGTCCAATTGAATACTCTCGTGATTACGGATTATACAAAATTGCACCTAACTTCGTATAGTTGAGACCAAGTAACTAACCCTATAGTTCACTTAGTTCCGTCTGTATTTCCACGCCTCTGACTTGTGAATAAGTCACGTACTTGGAACAATTCATTTGGTTCGTATTCCAAACAAAAGAAAGGAAAACAAATCTGTTTGGTATCAACTCTATTCAACCAAGTGATATGAGTCGGACAAAGGCTCTTCTGTTTATCTTAACATAAACTCCTTCGTCGGGTCCTTAGATCTATCTTATGTTAAATCACCCAAAGGTAATCGTTTAAGATTAAGCCAATCAATACCTTTAATCACAAGGAAACGTATTGATGCCGATCTACTCAATTAATCAATCAAATCTACCACAAGGATAAACTGATTATTAATTAGATCCTCTTTTACCGAAACAAGTATCGTGCACACCAAAGATTATAAAACCCAAGTCAGATCTTCAATATCTTCTTTGTCTTCAAATCTTCTTAAATCTTGAATAAAAACCTGCAGACAATCACTTGAATATCTTGCGATCAATCACGCACAGAACGGAGTCTGTTAACAATGGATTATCACAAGATCGTCTTTAGAACTAACAACAACCTAAATATCCCTTTCGAAACTCTGAACTAGTTTGAGTGAATCTTATATCAGAAGAGAAGATTCTCACGAATAAACAAACTAGGTGTAATCAGATTTCAACCACCGTTAGTCAATCAAATCAATCGAAAACAAAGATAAACCGCAATTATCTAGTTTCCCACCAACGGGTCTCGCTAGAGCTTCTCAATCCCAAAGAAGACTTTAAACTGAGCGGCCGTAGGAGATTTTGCCTAATTAGGTTACTCTTCTGTCCGAATAGGAGGCTACACTAAGAATAAACAACAAAAGAGTAAATCATTGTTACGAAGGATTAGTTTGCTAGAAAGGCAAACTTAGTGTATTTATAGACAAGGAAGTTTGGACACCAAGGAATTTCCAAAACCGAAAATATTCTCAAGATATTGATAAAAGCACAGATTCGGTTTTCATAATTCCCGGAAATGCTCTTTGTCCAAAAATAACGATCGAAATCTCTCGGAAAATCTAATTAGTAAATGCACATTATTAATTCTGTAATTTCCCTACAAAATGAAATTAATAACCTTAATTAAAAGATTCTTAACTTACTTATGTTTCGATCCTGGGATTTTCTTCCCTTAGTCGTTAAGGAATATCTTTGAACAATTATAGAAATAAACATTCACAAAGACGTGTTCAAAGTTTGTCGACATCTTAACTTTGTAAGTTCTCTTTCACACTTACAACCTTGAAACCGATTTTCCACACTTCCAAACAAGTTTAGAATTGGTTATCCGACTTTCAAGAACTATGTGATTGATCAAACCAACATTCAATCACAATCATGGGTTTACGGTTCTACCAAAACAAGTTTGGTTCTACCTTCATGTGAGTACTGTGCATAGTCACACTAGCATCCCAAAAGTTCAATTTACTAGGTACTAGGATCAGTTCCTCACATATATATGGTATCTAACTTATATGTGTTTCACATGTCCATAGGATTGGTTCCCCTTTCCGCTATAAACCTTGCTGCACCCCTTACAAGGATCGGTTCCCTTTGATGTACTGCACCCCTTATAGGATCGGTTCCCTTACTAGGATCGGTTCCCTTTCCCTTACAAGGATCGGTTCCCTTTCCCTTACAAGGTCAGACATACAAAATCCGATCATACCACAGTGATTACTTAAGATCGGTTTTACTAATAAAAGTTATACCAATACATAAGTCGTGCCTTTGTGAACAGTTCTACTAAGAACACAACAAGTTGTGAGCGGTTATACTCTATCACACATATTGGTTGTTCATAAGATATGCAATGAATAACAAAACCAATATCAATTGAAATTTCCTTTTCGGTTCACAAACAAGTTTATGAACTTACTTCCTTAGAACACATGTAAACATTGTTCCCTATGATGAAATCCTCACCTCATACCCATACATAATCACAATAGCATTCAAATGATTATGGCGATGTCTTATCTACAAAGTTTAATGGTTAAGCAATAAACCTCGTATTGTATTCCTTAATACTATGTCTATCTAGAGTTCAAATATGCTGTGAGTTATGTTTTTCATATGCACGACTTGAAAGATACGTTAGGAATGAAACAGTTCAAGTAAAATATCACTAACCTCAAGTGGAAGGATGATTGTTGTCGTTGTAGCTCCTTGCTTCTTCACATCTTCAAGTCTTCGCAATACTTGTAATGTCTCATATCCTAATACTTTCAAGCTAACATATACGAAGTTTAACTCTAGTACATAATCAAGCGACTCTTAACATGAGTTTTGATTCACTAAAATATGACAACCAAACTTGACATACCAACGCTTGGTGGGTTCAACCGAGCCATGCTCTAACAATCTCCCCCTTTGTCAATTTTAGTGACAAAACTCTTACATCATATGGATAAACAAATTACAATAATTCATTACAATCCGCTTGATTCCCGATTCAACAAAGATAGTGAAACGCTTACATTCAATCCTTGAAAATGTCGTTGTTGACATTATAATAACAAAGCTATTACCCCCTAAGGAAGATAGGTTGATATTCAATCCGCACATCTTTGTTATACCAAATGACATGTTACTCCCCTTAGTCTGTGCTTTCACTCTTTCGTTAGATAAAAACATTCAAGTACCAATGATATTTTCCCTAGAGATGCCAATCAATATAAATATCAATGCCAGCATCACCTGTTTACTCCATATATTTCTCCCCCTTTTTGTCACAAAAATGACAAAGAAACGAAAAATAAATAATGGACAACACGAAAAGAATCTTACAAATCTCAGAATAGACTTGCAAACTTGTAGAGTTAGGCACGAGGGTTCCACACATCATGTTCTGATAACCAATATCAAAACCGAAACTACAAGTAGTCTTATTTTGATATGTTACCAAGGAAACAATTGCCCGAAACAATTTTTCCAATTTAGTTTAGCAAACCAAAAACAACTAAGCATATTAGTCCTTTGCTAAACCGATTGTTCAAAAACAACCGCTTAATTCGATAAGACCAAAATAAAGATAAACTCCATTTTTCTCATCGGTGCTAATTATCCATAAACTTAGACCTTTCAATTTTAAACAAGACAAGTACTAGGTTAGTTAACTAGCATTTCTTGTTTAGGCATTCGATTAGACTTGAATAACCGAAACCTTATTCGATAAGTCTAACTAAGATCAGAATTAACTGAGTTTCTTATCCGGAATCGAATTGGACTAAACAACTCATCCCGTACACATATTATTTCTTTAAGCCATAAATAATTCATACAAACCAAAATAAATCAACTTGCATAATTATTCACCTCAACCGGTGCAATTGAAACAACATAGACATTATAAGCACCGCAATTGCACCGTAATTTTGTAAGCCTAAACGATTGATACCATACAAAAGCAAGATAATAATAGTTTTTCTTAACCGGAACCAATTGAATCACACACACACATCAATTGTACCGAAATTTTGTAAGCCTAAACAATTGATACCACACAATAAAGCAAGATAACAATAGTTTTTCTTAACCGGAACCAATTGAAACACGCATCCACACACACATCATGGAATAAATATCAATTGAACCGAAATTTTGTTAAGCAAAAGCAACAAATATATATAATATAAACTCAGGCTTTTCTTAAACAAGAAAACAATTAACTAACAAGATTGTTACCTCAAATTTCGCATCCACTTCTCCAATATGATTGCATCTTCGTCCAGGGAGAATTGATATCGAAATATCACCACGTTGTCATCCTTATGCGTGAACAAAAGAATAACAACACACCTCAACCTTTACCAGAGAAAGGTTGAAAACCGGTTTTAACAATTGCAAGCAAAAGTTGAAAACCGTCGAAACACATATGCTTTTATGCTAAACCAAAAACGATTCAACATATTGTGACTTTTTCACATATTGTTTCTATCAGAACCCCTCATAATCCTTTGATAAAGCCTACCTACAATGGCTAGAACTTAATCCCGCTAAATCAAAAAGTCACCCAAACCATGAGGGTTCACAATATATGAGATCGAATATTAAGGTAGTAAAACCGAAATCAAACATCCCATAAACATACATAGAAATAAGGTAAAAGCAATTAAGCACAGGCTATGTAAACCGAAAACTATCACAAGAAAAATTACCAATCAAATAATTTTATTCATAATAGTTTTATTCATAATAGACCAATACAATCAATGAAAGAAAAAAAAAAAAAAATGATGTCTATTTTTCCTTGCAACCTAGTCCTTCATGTCAGAACTGAATGAAGGTGCATTACTACTTTTCAGCTTTTGAATTTCTTCAAGTAGAAAGCCTTGTTGCTTGACCAGAATCTCTTACAGATGAGAAATTTTCGTGAAGGATTCTGCAAGAGCATGTAATTTTGTCTTCGATTGAACACAAAAGTGTGTCAATGCCTCAATACACTGATCTTTCTACAGATTATTCTCTCTTTCCTTCTTGCTAAATCTCCCTTTCTGATTTTACCCTTAATGTCAAGAGATAATCCAGACTTAGATTTAAGATGATCTTTATGATCTTGCATCTTCTCCAGAGAAACCATTTGATCCAGACCCACAGTTCGGACAAGGAATGATCAAAAAGGAGAATAATCTTTTTATATTTTTCATACTTCCGAAAATATAATATTCCTAAAAATACGAATATATCAAATATCTTCAAATACTAAATATTATTTCCATAATCTACACAAAAGTGCCTTGATTTTTTCTTCTTCCTCACTCAAAATTTGGCACACAAGATGAGGAAAGAATTCTAATACCGATCAAGTGGCATTAGTATGAGATTTTCTCTCATTATGGAATTTTGAACAACCAGAGTGTTCTTGATCTAGTATAGTATGAAAAGATCTCTTTCTATTACCTCAAACCAACGAAGTACCTTGAGATAGACTGAAATTGCAAACACAAATTTTAGCAATTCTGTTTTTAAGACAGTTTTTGCATCTTGTCTTATTTATCCCTTCACCATTAGATGATTTAATAACATTGGAAGACATGTAAATTCCTAAAATGGGTAAATCACTAGTGGTGGGGAAGTAATAAGATTGACAACTAATGCAACAACAAATGTTTCTCTTCTTCGAGGATTATATGAATCGGAGGACTCATCTAGAGTTACATTCAATGCCTTTCTCCCAAAGTGTATTTCTTAAGATTGGGACAGGTCTTTAGCAATATGACCAAACCCTTTACACTTTAAGCATCATGGGCTGATATTCATCATCTTCTTCCTGATCCTTTTTGACAGGAACTCGATCATGCGGTCGAGAAGATCGATAAGTATCCTTAACGAATCTCTTGTTTCTTTTCTTTAAGAGATCTCGAAACTTTCTAGTAATTAATGACAAAGATTGTTCAATCTCATCATCAGAATTTCCTGCAATCTGTTCATTTGAATCATCCAGTTGTTTATTCCTTTCCATTGAAGTTTTTGGAACTTTTGCTTTAAAAGCGATTCCTTTACTTTGAATAGACTGTGATTCATGATCAAAGATCTTTAACTTACCAATGAGTGTGCTTCGTGTGAGAGTTGAAATATCATTTGCTTCTATGATTGCATGCTTCTTAGAATCATATCTAGATGGCAACGATCTGAGAATCTTGCATATTATATCCTTTTCAGAAATAGTCTTTCCTAACGAGAAAGAGGCATTAACTATCTCAGAGAGTTTAATGTGAAACTTCTCAAAAGTGTCGTTGTCATCCATTCGAAGGGTTTTCCACTCGGAAGTGAGGGTCTGAAGTCTAGCTTCTTTCTCTGAAGAATTTCCTTCGAATACGATTTGAAGATTATCCCAAGCTTCTTTCGAAGTTTGACATGTTGACACATGATGTTGTAGGTCGCGACTTACAAAGCATGAATAATAGCATTCAAACCATCCGAATTCCGCTTTATTGACGCCTTTTCTTCGTTCGAAAACTATGCTAAGCGTTTAAACTCAGTTTTTGAATTTTCTCTCTTTGGTAAAGTATAACCATCGACGACTAATAGCCAAGTATTAAAGTCTCGTGATTGAAGAAAAGATCTCTTAGCAGATTTCCACCATAAATAGTTTGTTCCGTCAAATCTTGGCAGCACGTTAATTGAAGTCGATTCATGAGAACTCGAGTTCATTCTTATAGGTTGGATCGCACCAAACACGATTGTTAGATCTTTCGTGTTTGCATGCTCCGATACCAATTGAAAAGGCGAGGGTACCCAAATATACCTCAAGCTAAAACTTTTCCTACCTATAAGTCCTTTCTGCGAAAGTGATTGTCTATGGACTGAGTCGATACAATACAACTAATCGGTTCACACTTCGTGTGGTCATCTATGGATACGAGATCGAGACAATACAACAATGAAGTATGTTTACTTGATACAAAGGTTCGGACTTAACCAAACACAATAGGATTGCTTATCAAGTAAATAGGAATTAACGTTTGTGTGATTTTTTTTAATTATAATAAAACAATTATAATGCGGAAATGACACAGCAAGATTTTGTTAACGAGGAAACCGCAAATGCAGAAAAACCTCGGGACCTTGTCCCGAATTGAATACTCTCAAGATTAATCCGCTACACAAAATTACACCTAACTTCTTATAGTTGAGACCAAGTAACTAACCTTATAGTTCACTTAGTTCCGTCTGTATTCCCACGCCTCCGACTTGTGAATAAGTCACGTACTTGGAACAATTCATTTGGTTCGTATTCCAAACAGTAAAGGAACAACAAATCTGTTTGGTATCAACTCTATTCAACCAAGTGATATGAGTCGGACAAAGTCTCTTCTGTTTATCTTAACATAAACTCCTTCGTCGGGTCCTTAGATCTATCTTATGTTCAATCACCCAAAGGTAATCGTTTAAGATTAAGCCAATCAATACCTTTAATCACAAGGAAACATATTGATGCCGATCTACTCAATTAATCAATCCAATCTACCACAAGGATAAACCGATTATTAATTGGATCCTCTTTACCTAAACAAGTATTGTGCACACCAAAGATTATAAAACCCAAGTCGATCTTCAATATCTTCTTTGTCTTCAAATCTTCTTAAATCTTCAATAAAAACCTGCACACGTTCACTTGAATCTCTTGTGATCAATCACGCATTTAACGGAGTCCTGTTAACAATGGATTATCACAAGATCGCCTTTAGAACTAACAACAAAGCTAAAGATCCTGTCGAAACTCCGAACTAGTTTGAGTGAATCTTATATCGAAGAGAAGATTCTCAAGAATAAACAAACTGGGTGCAATCAGATTTCAACCACCGTTAGTCAATCAAATTAATCGAAAACAAAGATAAACCGTAATTATCTAGTTTCCCACCAACGGGTCGCGCTAGAGCTTCTCAATCCCAAAGAAGACTTTAAACTAAGCGGCCGTAGGAGATTTCGCCTAATTAGGTTACTCTCCTCTCCTAATAGGCGGCTACACCAGTAACAACAACAAAAGAGTAAATCTGTTGTTACGAAGGATTAGTTTGCTAGAATGGAAAACTTCGTGTATTTATAGACAAGGAAGTTTGGACACCAAGGAATTTCCAAAACCGAAAATATTCTCAAGATATTCATAAAAGCATTGATTCGGTTTTCATAATTCCCGGAAATGCTCTGTCCAAAAATAACGATCGAAATCTCGGAAAATCTAATTAGTAAATGCACATTACTAATTTTGTAATTTCCTACAAAATGAAATTAATAACCTTAATTAAAATATTCTTAACTTACTTATGTTTCGATCCCGGGATTCTCTTCCCTTAGTCGTTAAGGAATATCTTTGAACAATTATAGAAATAAACATTCACAAAGACGTGTTCAAAGTTTGTCGACATCTTAACTTTGTAAGTTCTCTTTCACACTTACAACCTTGAAACCGATTTGCCACACTTCCAAACAAGTTTAGAATTGGTTCTATCCGACTTTCAAGAACTATGTGATTGATCAAACCAACATTCAATCACAATCATGGGTTTACGGTTCTACCAAAACAAGTTTGGTTCTACCTCCATGTGAGTATTGTGCATAGTCACACTAGCTTCCCAAAAGTTCGGTTGACTAGGTACTAGGATCGGTTCCTCACATATATATGGTATCTAACTTATATGTGTTGCACATGTCCATAGGATCGGTTCCCCTTTCTGCTATAAACCTTGCTGCACCCCATACAAGGATCGGTTCCCTTTGATGTACCGCACCCCTTACTAGGATCGGTTCCTTTACTAGGATCGGTTCCCTTTCCTTACAAGGATCGGTTCCCTTTCCCTTACAAGGTCGGACATACAAAATCCGATCATACCACAGTGATTACTTAAGATCGGTTTTACTAATAAAAGTTATACCAATACATAAGTCGCCTTTGTGAACAGTTCTACCAAGAACACAACAAGTTGTGAGCGGTTATACTCTATCACACATATTGGTTGTTCATAAGATATGCAATGAATAACAAAACCAATAACACTTGGAAATTTCCTTTTCGGTTCACAAACAAGTTTATGAACTTACTTCCTTAGAACACATGTAAACATTGTTCCCTAGGATGAAATCCTCACCTCATACCCATACATAATCACAATAGCATTCAAATGATTATGGCGATGTCTTATCTACAAAGTTTAATGGTTAAGCAATAAACCTCGTATTGTATTCCTTAATACTATGTCTATATAGAGTTCAAATATGCTTCGCAATTATGTTTTCAATATGCACGACTTGAAAGATACGTTAGGGAATGAAATAGTTCAAGTCAAATATCACTAACCTCAAGTGGAAGGATGATTGTTGTCGTTGTAGCTCCTTGCTTCTTCACATCTTCAAGTCTTCGCAATACTTGTAATGTCTCATATCCTAATACTTTCAAGCTAACCTATACGAAGTTTAACTCTCGTACATAATCAAGGGACTCTTAACATGAGTTTTGATTCACTAAAATATGACAACCAAACTTGACATACTAACGCTTGGTGGGTTCAACCGAGCCATGCTCTAACACCAGGTATACTTGCAGAAATATGGACCGAGCGACAGTCATAGCACACCAGAGGTTATGGAATGTATGTGAACCAAGGTGCTGGAAAGTATATGCGAACTCAATGAAATGCTGAAGATGAAAGAAACAAGCAAGTTGTATCAGATATGAGATCGTTTAGAAAATAGTTATCATATGGGCGAATAAGCAAAGAGAGAGGATATCAGCATTGCATTAGTCAAGAGTATGAATGCAAATGAAAAATTTGTATTTATTTATGATAATGTCATACCAAAAAGGCAAAAATAAGACCTTAATAGAAGGCTACAGACGTAAAACCTCTAATTAGGGAGGCTAGGTATCCAATTATGGCGTGCACCCTAGTTCACATACAACAAGAGGCAATTATAAGAGCTAACGCGTGTCATATTTGGAAAACCTAGTTAGTATGGCTCAGGTGAAAGCTACACCGACCCTGGAGCCGGAGTCATGGAGATTTGGGGTGAAACAAAAGCCCATCCAGTAGAGCGCCTTAGTTGTGAGACTAAGGTAAGAAGCTCTCTACTAAGGAGTGCAGAAACTCGATCAAGGCGCCGAGGTACACAGTTGAGTCAAGAGTGCCTTGGGCGTCTGGAGCGTACCTGGCCGCTCTTGACAAGTCTTGACTATGATGCACTCGGTCCGAAGAAACCCCACTTAGGGTGCGGTCTTGTAACCATAAGTCATATCGGCGGAGGGATAAGAGGCCGCGAAAACAACTGATTGTTGCATCACTGGATGGGAGGATCCCACCCTAACCCGGTAGGGGTAAGCTTCCTCGAAGGGGCAGTCAGGGGGAATATAAGGACGACACCCTCCATTAGGGAGCTGAATTGTGTCAAAGACGCGAATATCATGAGGCTTTTTACTCACGGGAGTATTAAGGCTTGTCGTATTTTTGCGATAATAAAACCTGCAATGGCAACAATGCTATAAAACGATAAGGCGATCGAGATCAATGGGTTATTACATGAAAGTGTAAAAACCGCCTGCGATCTCGTCGCACGGAAACAAAATCAAATTTTGGGCAAAATAAGACCTTTACTTAGGAAGGCTAAATAAGACCTCATGAGAAAGTAGAACAGAAGCTTATATTGTTTTGCAGGTAAGAGAAATTAAACGTACGGATTCGATAGCATAAGGAAAAGACAAACGAAATTTTCTGCAGTCATAATGTATGGGCACGAAAGGCGGATAGTCTAGAACATGGCTGAGGCATCATGCGAAGACATATGAGGAACAAACAGGACTAAAAGCTATCTACATGGGAATGATGAGATTATGAATAGACTCACAAATGGTAAAACAGCGCATAGCTGAGGCAGGAGACATGTTATCTCTGCATGTGCTCGCCCCAATCATCTAGAGACGATTAACAGAGGCAAGTATGGGAATGCAAGCATATAGAGGAGTGTTATTCTCCTCCATATGATAGACTCACGCACATACTGATGAATACAATACTCTCATAAAAATGCACATGTTATTATCACTGGATTAACCCCAATTGTTGGAAAGAACAGTACTTCGACTTTTTATAAATACAGGTGCAAGACAAGGAGAATTTACATTAAAAAAACCTCAAATGCTTAAGAGTTTTACACAGGAGAAGTTCAATATATAAGAAATTGGTAAAAGGTTTACAAGCGCAAAGAAAAAGGGAGGATCATCAGAAAGAACAACTATTTTCCATCTGTGTATTCTTCATTGACCTCGTCAGTCTCAGAATCGTTGCCCTCCTCATCAATCTCCTCATACTCATATTCTCCTTCACTATCATAGATATCAGAGTCTTCTTCATTCGGAGGAACTTCAGCGAATTTATAAGTTGAAGGAGGAATGCCATTATCCGCACAAACTTTCTTAATAGCTGCATCACGAACGCGAACAACATCATTGCTCAAGTTGGAAACGGTGGTAGTTAGCTTTTTCTTAAGCCTGCGGTATTTAGAATCACGAGCGGCAAGCTTCGCTTCCAGACCCTCAATTTTCTCACGGAATTCCATTTCATCATTTGCGAAGAAAGGATAAGAAGGTTAAAGACGTATAAGAACCCTCATCAAGAAATAACAAGGGAATTAAAATTATAAACAACCTTTTTTTAGAAATGATATCCCTAACCAATGCAGCATGATCAGATTCAAGGCTAACATTTATATCTAAATCATTTCTAGCATTATCTAAGACCCTATAAGCCCATTCAAACTCAGCATCGCTCTCTATAAGAAGTCAGGAGCGGATCAAATTCCCTCGTTGAACAAGTGCATCTTTTTCGCTTATAGTTAGATCTCGCTCTATTTGAACTTGAAGGATGGTTTCTTGAAATTCCTTCAAAGCTTTAGCACCTTTGAGAGCAACTTCATCCTTCTCAGTAATAAGAGTATTAATCCTAGCTTCTAAAACTTTAATCCTTTATTTGGATTCCAAAAAGCGACGTTTAAAACCATTACTAGTAGATAAAGCACTCCTGTGATCAATATTGAGAAGTTGGTACTTCGCCTTGAGCTCCTCCAAGGAAAGGGTTTTTAGCTTGTCATCAGCAAAGTTATTTAGAGAAACATTAAGATACTCAAGGAGAATATCATCATCGACAGGAAGAGGAAGAGAGCGAAATAAAGAAGATGCCTCGTCGTTAAGGTTGTAAATCTCTGCAAGAATAGACAATTACAAGGGGAGCGAAAGATACGAACAAATAGATTAGCAGAATAAATAAAGAATTACGCACCAACTAACTGATCGTTCCTCTTCTAAAGATCGGATATATGATTCTTATAACTAAAAACTTCAGCTTCTAATTGACCGTTCCTCTTGCGAAGATCATATGCATCATTCTCATGAGTGGAAATTTGGGTCTTGAGTTTAATATTTTCATCCTCAAGCTTACGAAGTCTCCTTTGATAGTCTAATGAAACAGCATAAGACATGCGGTCCATCTGCGAAGACATAGGGCGGATATTAGACATCATCCTCATCAAAGATATTAAAGCATCATCAAAGAGAGTGCGAAAGTATAGATATTACCAAAGAGCCAAATGAAAATTGAAAGCTTGGACTCAACGCTGAGGAAACTCCGGGAAGAGACTCATAATCCAGATAAGGGGCATCACATATCTTTGAAACGGTCCTACAAGTACGGGTCAGCTCATCATCACCAACGGCCGATATGGAGTCAGAAAAGATGTTAGATAGCTGCTCCATAGAAGATGTGATTGAGGGGTCTTCAGTGAGAAGAATATCATCATCGCTAGAGTGGGAACTCGAGGTAGAAGGAGAAGATGCTTTTCTCTTCTTTGAAATATTCTTGGAAAAAGATTTAGAAGTGGTCTTCTTGGAGCGAACTGAACCCTTACCTTTAGCACCCACAGCTTCACCCGAACCACCAACATTTCCAGCTTCAACCTTCGCACACAGATAAAGATAAGAAATAGAGGCAACAATATTGTTAAAAGTTGAAAGAAAGTATTTCTTACTTCATCAGTGATTGAACGTAGCGCTTCCAATGTGCTTGGTTTCCCGTGAGTCTTCAAATCCTTCTTCAACTTGGAAATATGAAGTCAAAAAAGTTAGTAAGATGATGAATGGGGTGAATAATGAAAAGTAAATAAGCGAAGTTCTGAATAACATACCACAACTTCTCTCTCAGTCCATTTGAATTCCCAAGGATTTTAAGCGGGAAAATCCTCAGGGAGAGAGTTGATTGATCCATCAGCATTAAGACCAGTAATGTAAGGATCTTTCAAGATGACAGGGAAAACATCCCAGCGTTCTTCCTTTGATTTGCGTGCAGAATTATTAGTTGGATCATGGAAATCAATGTCTCGCATGATTCTATCCTCTGCCGCAACACCGTCTTTCCTTTGCAGGCGAACACCCCAACGAGATGATTCATTTTTCATAAGAACAATATTATAGTTGGCGAAGAAATTATGTATTGTATACTCTTCAGGATTGATCTCTAAATTTGCATATTCCGCTTTCCTAAACTTTTTGGGATAAAGGGAATCTAATCCGGCCGCACGTCGAGCGTACTCTACCATAATTTTGATGCTATCACCGCTAAGCTGGAAGATTGCATGCGAGAATCTTGCATCCGAAAGAATCCTATAGAACAAAGGAATATGAGGATTATAAAGAGGAATAGGAAGACTATCGAGGATTTTCCCAACTGAGATAATGATCTTTTGGTCATTCCAGCGATCGAGCAAAAACCACCTGGGGTTAAGAGTAGAAGTGGATTTTGAGTTGGGAGGAACAAATAATGCAAAACCTCTATCTTTAAATTCTTCTTGAATTCTATCAAATTCTCTTTGAACTTTTTATCCTGCCTAGAGAACCATTTTTAAAATTATGGGAATGAGGACAATTAAAGATGATCAAATCAAATCAAGATAAGGATGAGAAAGAATGGAATAAAGTGCGAAAATGAAGAAATAAAAGAGAAAAGAATGATGAGGATGATGAAACAGGAAAAGATGATGATCCACTTGAAGATTTAATTAAATCAGAAGAACAGTGGCAGCAGAAAATAAGAATTGAAGAGAGAAGAGAGAGTAAAAAGAAGAAATAAGAAGAAGATCAAGAGTAAATAAGAGATTTACTCCCGATTCCCAAGATATTTACCCCATTAATGCGATGATTGAAAGTGAACGGATAGGAAGAGGTGGTTATAAGAGACGTGTCAAATAATGAGTAGTTGAGAAGACACGCGTAAGTTATCATGCATAAATTAGGGAAATATGTCGGCAGAAAAAAATACGAAAAGGTCAACGGGTGCGGTAGCATAATTTGAAGTTTCTCATATCGCACCCTTCTCCAAAGAAACGACATGAGAAGAGGCAAAATGTAGATACAAAATACCGCACACCAATTAAACGTGCGAAATAATGATCATTAATACGGAGCGAAGACAATCAAGTACAGCTTGACGCATCACATGACGTCAGCTTAATCACGAGTAAAGTGTGAAGAACCATGCGATGTTATAGAGTTTGTGCGATAAGAGTCAATGTAAGCGTGCGTTAATAACGCATACCAGATCCGAAAATAGGTGCTTTATTAGCTGTCCTCCACTATGTAAACTCCTATATAAGGAGCCGAGCGACCTTGTATTGAGAGATATCTTTTTGAGAGTCTAAACAAGATATTTAGGAGAGAGAAAGATTATTTGCTTCCCAAGTTAGGGGTTTCATATTACTTTGTAAATAATTTGAAGATCTTAATGAATGTTCTTGTGATTCTCATGAAGTTAACTTAGATTGTTATATAGATTTTACTAAGGGTGTGGTTGTAGGATTTCCTGCAACTACACGTAAGGGAAAATCAAATCAAAGGAACTGGAAAAAAAAAACAGGTGAGATTTATTATTAGATTCTTATGTTAGTGTTTGATTTTGTTTTTTCAATTTTATTATTGATTTTAGTTTGCTGCAACATCATTTTTTCGTTTTACTTTTTCACTCTAACTTCTTCAATTTTAACATCATTTTACTTTCTAATGATGATCATCTAGAAGAGGAAAAAAGGAGAAACTGAGATGAGAACCAAGGCAAAGCACGATGCTATTAAGAAGAAAAAGGAAGTCTCTGGTATGTAATTACACTAGGGGAAAAATATCGTTTGGTCCTTTTTTAGGTGGTTCCGTGTCTGTTTAGTCCTTTTAGAAATCACCTTTTCCATTTGTTCCATAATTATTTAAAAATATTAAATGGACCAAAGTACCCTTCTGTGTTAATTCTTACTAGCAGTTCATTTTGTCTGATGAACTCCGGAGTTCACTCCTTCAATTGAATACCTAATAAAAACCTAAAAAATTCTGTTTACTTATTTTTTGTAGCAGTTCATTCTGTCTGATAAACTCCGGAGTTCATTCCTTCAAATGAACACCTAATATAACTAAACTATGTCACATATGAAAAACAGAGTTCATTTTGTAAAATGAACACAACACCAAACTTCATTATTATGACAGAAAACAAAGTTCACCTGATAAAACTTATATGGAAACAAAGTTCATTCTTCAAATGAACACCTGATAGATAATATAAGAAAACAGAGTTCATTCGACAAAATGAACACCTATCAAAAACTAACTAATTCAAACCTAGAATTGAGTTCATTCTTTAAGATGAACACCTAACAATTCAAGATCTAAAAACAGAGTTCATTCTTTAAATGAACTCACAAAAAAATCCATAAAATTCAGAGTTCATTCTTTAAATGAACCCAAAAAAAAAAAAAAAAATCCATAAACACCTAACTTCGTCTTCATCATTCT
This sequence comes from Papaver armeniacum, assembly GCA_023531295.1. Classification (NCBI taxonomy): domain Eukaryota; kingdom Viridiplantae; phylum Streptophyta; class Magnoliopsida; order Ranunculales; family Papaveraceae; genus Papaver; species Papaver armeniacum. Next base: position 141,380 of record JAJJWW010015681.1, read on the forward strand.
CTTCAACACCAGCAGAAAAACATCAAATTCAAGATCTTTAACACGAGCAGCAAATATCAAAAAATCAAGATCTTCAACACGAGCAACAAACATCAATATCGGTTCATCCTTCACAGTGAACCTGATTTCATCTTCAAATCTTCATCTCAATCTTCATCGACAGCAAACATAAAACATAAAACAGAGTTCATTTTAAGAATGAACTTCATCAAATTCATCATTTTCAAACAGTAACAGCAGCAGTGACGAAGAAAAACATAAATCTATCATCCTCTTCACCATTTTCATCGTTTTCATCATCATCTTCAAAGAAAACAGAGTTCATTTCAAGAATGAACTTTATCAAATTCATCATCTTCAATAGTAGCAGCAGCAGTGACGAAGAATAACATAAATCTATCGTCGTTTTCATCATCTTAATCGTGTTCATCATCATCTTCAACCACACCAGCATCAAACAGGGAGGAAAAAAAAAATCTTCGTCACAAAATCGTCGTCTTGTTCATCATCTTGATATACTCATCATATTTATCATCTCTGCAAATCGTCTTCATCATCTCTGCAAAATCAAAACCCTAGAACTCACATAAATCTTCATTGTTTATGCAGCAGCAGGAGAAGAAAAAACAAAGAGAGAGAAACTAGATCTGAAAATATGGAGGTGAGAGAAAGTAAATCTGAAAATGATTTATTCTCTCTTGATAATTAAGTATATATGTCCTAGGGTGATGTCATAATGATGTAATAATCCCAAAAGGGTATTATTGCCACTACAAGATGACAATTACATCATCCATGACGTCACCCTAGGACCAAACCATAATTTCGGACCAAACGATAATATATATTTTAAAAAGCGGGAATGTTATAATCACCCCTACTATCCATGGGTACATCACAAATACCCTTATCAGCCTTTACAAATACCCCCAATGGCATAACTGAAATTACGAACAAAAAAATAAATCACATAATCTCGTTTTTAACCTTTATATCTTATACTTCAGTTTCTTTCTTATTTCTCTCTCACTCGATAAGAACTTTCATCTCCATCACCGCCACCACCATCTCCATCTCTATCTCCGTCGCCACCACAACCAACGCCACCAACACCACAATCGTCTCCGTCAGTATCATCACCATCTCAGTGATTTATCACATATCTCTCTTCTCTTTATCTCCGGAAATCACCACCACCACCAACAACACCCCCATCGATCCCATCTCCAATTCCACCACCACCTCAAAATACACCAATTTCATCAACAGATCCATCAACAATTCTCTCTTTCTGTCACCTATTTGTGAATCAAATCCAGAAATCATCAAAAGAAGCGGTCCATCTTCTTCTTATTCGTTGAAGATTCAGGTGAGATCCCAATTTTAGGTTTTGATTTCTGGTATTGATCTCATTTTAAACTAAATTTCTGATAATAAACAATTTAAATTTATGCTTAATTCGAAGTGAGATTGAGATTGTTTTTTTGGTTTCGTTTAATTTTTGAGATCGAGATTCGATTTTGAATGAATAATTCGGTGTCGATCGAGAAAGATACATTAGTCATGGGTACTTGTTGAGTTCGATTATTGTGTAACTAAGAAATTAGAGAAAGCAGAGAATAATCAAGGATCCGTTGAGAAGAATCAGGAATTTGATTGCATAAAATGGAGAAATTGAAGCTCTCTAATGAAGCAATTAAAAGTTACTGATCAATTTTGAGTTGGGTTGGAGTTTATTTTTCCAAGTTTGTGTGTAGGATCAGAATATCACCATATCAATACCTCGCGAGATCAATAAACGAAAGCATTGCGAAGGTATCGCAGATAAGTAATATAAATGACGCAATGAATGACGTGCCAAAATACGAAAGATGTGAAGACCTAGCGAGATCTAGGAGAACTGCGAGATTATATATTTGTACACTTGCGATATTTCGCAAGTCATTCCCATAAATAAAGGACAACTTAGTAATGTCATCCACTATGTACTACCCTATATAAAGAGTTGAACAAGTCTCGTAGAGAGGGAGATCTTTTTCGAGTGTTGGGCAAGTCATTAGAGAGAGAAAGTTTAGAGTGATTGTAATTCTTTAACGATTTCCATTTCATCTTGTAAGCATTTAAGAGTATAATCAATAAAAGTTACAATTACTTATCCTAAAAATGATTTGATCGTATAGATTCTTGTGAGGGGTGTAGTGTAGGATTTCCTGCAACTACATTGTGCTTTGAAAAATAATATATAGTTCTGCATCCACACAGAGAAAACCAGGAAGCCCGATTTTATACCTTAAATATGAGGATCACAGAATTTGCCACTATTGTTTTTCTCTTAGGAATTATAAAAATAAAATAATAGTTTTATGCAAGTACACTACATAATTACAGAGTGTGGCCACTTGATACATTTACAGCTTGATTTTTGTCGTGAATATGGGTCTTCCTTTCTTTGTCTCATTGCTCTTAGCCATGTGAGAAATATGGCATTAGCAACACAAATTGAGACACCTAAATTTATATTTGGTGGGAATTATTACGAGTTAGTGGAGGAGTCTTGTCAATTGACTAGTACTAGTTGTTTTTGAGTTTGATGATTTTGGAGCTAATTATTATCAAATTACTTGATTGTAAAGGAGGCCAAGTAATCACTGGCATCTTTCAGAGGTTGTTAATCACGGACTCATTCTGATCCTGCAGCAATAGTGCACCGCACAGCATTAAAGACATCATGCTATATTCTTATAGTTTATTTACTTCTATTTTGATTATATATTTTTCTATATATAACTCTTGTACCTAAGTAACTTTCATATACTTTCCCACTGATCTTGTTTGCTGAATCACTCAGGACTATGAGATTGATTTCGATAACATTAATCATCGAGTTAAGGGGTTCTGATGCCGCTGCGCAAGCAAGTCCTGCCGAGACATGAAGTGCTCACAAAGTTAGTATAATAACTATGAGACATAAAGATTGATTCACCATTTACTATTCCAGGATAATTTTGTACCATGGATGCATTTCCATTTGTGAGATGGAAACATCTCTGTTCCGATAGAAAGTTGGTTTCCTTATGTAAGCCTAAGACTGCTAGATTTCAAGGTGCTAGACGAGCAATTTTTATTTGGAAACAACTTGACCAAGTTGCTTCCACTATTGGAGACAACTTGTGCTAGTTTCTTCCCTTTTCTAGAGACAACTTGAAAAAGTTGCTTTCATTTTTGGATGCAACTTGAGCTAGTTGATTCCAAATTGGAGGCAACTTGAGCTAGTTGATTCCAGTTCGGAGGCAACTTGGTTGTGTTTTTGGGTCCATTTCATGCATCTGAAAGTATATTATACATAATATCTTAGAGTAATTGTGATGAATCTGTGGTGCAATGGTAACACAGGGTTGTGTTGAGTTACTGTTATAGCCAGTTGAACTGGTGGAGATTAGGTTGTGTTGAGTTGCTGTTATAAGATATTAGGTGAATTTACAGGGTTGTTGAGCTTCTAATTTTATTTGTTTGCAGCAATGCTGGTGGTAGTGGATGTCGCAGTGGAGGTGGTTTGTTGTGTTAGCAGTAGTGGTGATGGTATGTATGTGTTACAGACCATGAAAATTCGTGTAGTTTTATACATCAGTAAGTATGATTTTTATATGTCATTTTGCATTAACGAACCTGTGGTGCAACGGTAGCACGACTGACTCCATGTCAGATGATGTGTGTTCAACTCACGCCGGGTTCACTTTTTTGTGTATACTTTTCCTTTGTAGACAACTTGTCCTAGTTGCTTCCATATGTGGAGACAACTTGAGTTAGTTGCCTCAACTTTTGGAGACAACTTCAGCAAGTTGCCTTCAGATTTGGAAACAACTTCAATAAGTTGACTCCACATGGTGGTTGTGGAATTGGTGGTTTCTGGTGGTGATTGGCGGCGGCGATGGATAAAGTGGTGGTGGTTGGCGGTGGCGGTGGGTAGCGGCGGTGCTGATTGGCGGTGGCGGTGGTGGAGGGAAATGGTGGTTCTGGTTAGCGGCGGTGGTGGTGGTTGGTGGAGGTGGTTGGCGGTGTTGTTGAACAGTGGTGGTGGTTAGCGGTGGAGATTGGCGGTGGTGGTCGATGGTGGTGGTGGTTAGTGGTGGCGGTTGGTGGTGGTGGTCGTCGGTGGTGGTTGGTGGTGGTGGGAGCCGGCAGTGGTAGTTGGTGGTGGTGGGAGCCGACGGTGGTGGACATTGGTGGTGGTTATTTGCGGTGGTGGATAGTGGTGGTGGTGGGCAGTAGAGGTGGTGGTGGGCAGTAGAGGTACAAAAGGGGTGAATAACATCTTATACATCATAAATAGCATGACAGGTTATTCATGCTTACCAAAAATCACTGCATAACCTGTATAACTTGTTATGAATAGCCCATTTTTCCGTTTTAGTTTTTCATTATAATCTTCTTCAATTTAAACATCATTTTTACCTGCTGATGATCATTTTTACATCTTTCATTGTGTTTCTGAACATTTATTTATCTTTTCGTTACGCATCTTGATCTTTTTTGTTATGCATCTTGTTCTTGTTTGTTAGTAGATTCTAATTGGGTAGCTGAGGAGCAATTAACTGCGAACACTAGTGCACCTAGAGTTCAGATTGATAAAGCTACTAAAGAGAAAAAGAAAACAAAGAGAGCTGCACCAAATGAAGTTTTGGATGATGATATAGATAATGAGAAAGAAGTAGATGATGACAAAGCCGGTAAGATTAGCTTGTAGCTTTTGTGTGATATATTGTTTCTTTCGTGTGATGGATTTGTTCTGTTTCAGTCAAGCAAGTTGATAATAATCAGAAGAAAAGAAAAAGACCTGAACCCAAACAATCAAAACACCATAAAGTGAAGAAGAAGCAAACGGAAAGACTCGAAAGGGAAGAAGAAGAAGAAGAAGAAGAAGAAGAAGAAAAACAAGAAGAAGAAGAAGAAGAAAATGTTCAATAATGTGTCATCTATAAAAAAGGTGTGTCGAATTCCTGTTATGCATCATCAGTTCCTTATAATAAACTTATCCTGTCATTTACCTGCTTGTTTACATGCTAACAACCTGTAAAACACGTCATGCTTTTTAAAAAAACAAATGTATAACAAATTATGATTTCTTTAGAAAAAATGCATTATAGGTTTTGTAGTTTAATGGTTGTTTATGTCCTTCACATGTCTGTTTATATTTTAAGAGATTGTTGAACATGTTATCTACTGGTTGTTTATGTCAACAGGTTATCCATGGTAAAAAATTTGCATAACAGTTTATGTAGATGTTTGAGAAAAGGGCGCATAACTGGTTATGCAGTCATCATAGTGGTTTTAATTAGTAAATGCATTTTTTTTTTTTTGTGTTTATGCAGTTAAACCTAAAGCTGCAAAGCAATGAGGTACTTATAGAACAATGTTTCCAAGGGTAGTTACCTTATTGAGTAAGATAAATGAAGCAGGTGTTTTTACTCCGATCCAAGTTAATATGCTGAAAGTGTGTCCGTTTGGGAATATCATTACTTAGTTATCTACTGCCCACATGTCATGCTTGGATGGTAAAAGCAAACATCTCATATATGAGGTCATTCAATCATATGACCATGATGATTTGAATGGGCATTCATTCAAGGTGTCCGAAAACAGATTTATACAGTCAACGGCTAGTGAGCTTGTTACTTTTCAGATGCCAAGAATTTAAGGATGTAGATGAAATGATATTCTGACTTCAAAGAAGGAGATAGAACTGACTCGGAGACTTGCCCTCATCAAGGAATTCCCAAACAAAGTAAAGGCGGATGTTGTGAGTAAAATCTCAATGCACCCGTAAAAAAGGTGCGGATAGAAGATAATGAAAAATCGGTGTTGGATAAACTTCATGAGAAAGGTCAAGAAGTGGATGTCGTATCCCTTGTCTGCCTCTACATGCTATTCGTTTTGTTCTTTTGTACGGCAATGGGATACTCCTTGGACGTCTCGTACGTTGGTTTGGTGAAAAATTAGGAAACCATGGACTCTATATCTTTCCCTGATCTAATTCATGAACACCCGATGGACAACATCAAGACTACGAAAAGAAACAATCTTCTTATCAGGATTTGCGGTGGTTGTACTATATACTCACTTGTAAGTTAGTTTTTTTTTTACTTTCTTAATCTCTGTTAATAAATCATATCTACAGAGTATCTTATTAGGTGTTGTGATTTTTGCAGCTTTGGTTAGCTGAGGACTCTAACTTATCTGAGAAATCCGACACTGTCAAGGTCAATCGCAAATCGCAATGCTATACCAAGAGCTGCATGGTGGGTCATTGCAACAATGAAGAAAGTAATGAACAACAAGCATATGACAAGCTTAGAGGTATTTTTTATTTTTCATTGGCAAGAATGAACCTTAAAAATGAAAAAAATGTTTTCGCCTATTGACAGAAAATGCATAACATCTTCTGCAGCTTGTGAATGCATAACCTGTTATGCATTATTGAAAAATGAAAAAAAAAATTATGAAGGTTATGTAAGCAAAAAAATATGAATGCATAATAGGTTATGCACCTAATATAAAAAATGCATAATATCTTATGCATCTCAAATTGTGAATGCATAACCAGTTATGCATTGTTTAAAATGGTGCATCACAGGTTATGCATATAAAAATGTTGTTATATTTGTTATGCATTCCCTGATGAGTGTCATGAATCATGTTGCAGTTTCATGATAACTTTAGAGATGAGTACAGTGCAATGGAGTTGTAACTCTGCGAACCAAGAGAACCAAGAAAAGGGGTTGAACTACTTACCCTTGTTGCAATAGATGTAGAAGATAACATGGACTAGTATGAAGAAGCGTTTCAGGATACGTTGCAGATCAATACAACTCCCCGGTTTTGTGGTGCGAATGGAATATACATACCATACCAGATGCGAATACGATATGACATCATTACCAAATATATCATCATACACTTTCTCTATTCCATTGTAAGCTTGGTAATATTTCACATTGATCCTGTAGATAGTTCTAATATTTTTTTAACAAATCAGAAGCTTTGAAACATGGATCACTTATGATTTCATCCTTGATCAAACTAGAAACAAATTTACTACTGAGCTTGTGGAAGAGCCTTTGACATCCCAATCCACAGTGATGATTGTTAACATATTTCTTAAACTTGAGCGTTCTGTTTTCAACATCAACAGTACAAACCTTGAACTCCCAGGGGCAATTTTATTTTGGGCACTTTGCATAGTGAAAAGACGAGGGTACCCAAATACACCACAAGCTTTAATTTATCCACCTATAAGTCCTCTACCGAAAGTGATTGTCTATAGACTGAGTCGAGACAATACAACAACAAGATAACTTGTGTGATTGATTATGGATATAAGATCGAGACAATACACCAACAAAGTTAACATTTGTGTAATTTACTTTAAATTATAATAACAACAATTATAAATGACATTTGCGGAAAGGTAAAGTAAATGACACAGCAATATGAGGAAACCGCAAATGCCCCCCCCCCAGGACCAAGTCCAATTGATTACTCTTAGAATTAAGCCGCTATACAAAATCTAAACCAACTTCGCATAGTTGAGACCAAGCAACTGCCCATAGTTCACTTAGTTTTCTCAGTATCCCTGCGCTTCCGACTTCGATGAGCGCACGTACTAGAACAATTCCTTTGGATCGTATTCCAAACAGTAAAGGAACAACAAATCTGTTTGGTAACAACTCTATTGATTCTTTAAGATAAGATATCTCAAGTCATATGCAAAGGCTCTTCCGTTTAAGCCAATAAACTCATTTGCCTAGTTAGATCAATCTATCCAATAACTACCGAAGTAGCAGAGTTTAGATTCTCACTCAATCCAAATAAATCTCAAAGAGATATATCGTGAATGCCGATCTCACGCAACTAATCAATCGAAAAAATCTGATTCTAGTTGGATCCCAGCCGATCAAGGTTGATGAAACACAAAGATATGAGAAACCAATAAGAAATATTCTTCGTCTGCAAATCTTCTTTAATCTTCAATTAAAACCTGCACAACACCACTTGAATCTCCTGTGATCAATCACGCATTTAACGAAGTCTGTTAACAATGGATTATCACAAGATGTCTTTAGATCTACAAACAGTTCTAAAGATCCCGTCGATACTACGATCTAGTTTGAGTGAATCTTATATCAGAAGAGAAGATTCTCAAGAATAAACAAACTAGGTGCAATCAAAGTTTCAACAACCGTTAGTCAATCAAATCAATCGAAAACTAATAACACCGCAATTATCTAGTTTCCCACCAACAAAGTACTCGAGAGCTTCTTGATCCCACAAAAGTCTTTAAACGAGCGGTCGTAAGAGATTTCGCCTAATTAGGGTACTTTCCTCTATGAATAGACGACTCCACCAGAAACAACAAAAAGATGAAGTTTGCATGGCTCTTAGGATAGTTTGCTAGAAATGCAAACTTAGGTATTTATTGACCAAGGATGTTTGGTCACCAAGGAATTTCCAAAACCGAAAGTATTCTCAAGATATGCAATAAATGCCCATTCGGTTTTTATAATTCCGGTAAATGCTTTGTCTAATATTTTCCGAAATCTCTCATTAGAAAATCTCCAATTAGTAAATGCACATTACTAATTTTTATTCTCTAGAGATATGCATTTAATTGATGGTAATTAAAGCATATTAAACTAACAACCTTGATTAAAAGATTCTTAATTTATTTTGGTACATCTTTGAACTATAAAAGATAAGAGTTATTGTACGTGTTCAAAGTATGTTGACACTTTGAAGATTCTTTGTAAATCTTCTTTCATATTTACAATCTTGGAATCGATTATACCACACATCCAAACAAGTTTAGAATTGGTTCATCTGTATTCCAAGATAACTATGTGATTGATCAAATACCAAATCACATACATGGGTTCAATTGGTTCTACCAATCACTAGGATCGGTTATACCCTAATATGGAAGCACTTGTGATCGGTCACACAAGTTACCAGGACCGGTTACACAACTTTTTGAAGATCTACTACGACTGCTGGAAGAATTGCTGCCAACTTCAATAAGAAAATCAAAACTCTTCTGACCTTCACAATGGCAATGAGATATAAAACAACGAAGTTGAACATCAGAATCAACCCACACAAACTTGGTTCTATCATTAAGGGAAAATTTGATATGATGAGGTAATAAACGAGTCCACTTCTGGCAAACGACTGTCTTCAAAGACTCCATAGTTGTGTTGATATCAACATGATTAGTTAAGAAGTCATTGAAGTAATGAATTATATCTAGTGAACTAACAACAGGCATTTCACCCTGCAAAAACACAAATAAGTAATATCAAAAACATCCATACAAATCAAAATCAAATATATGTATTGTGACGGACCGGAAAATTACGCCTTCGACGCGTTGCCCCGCGGGCCGTAACTTTCCCGATGCGCCAAGATGAATCTACGATCCGGGCCTCATTCCCAGGCTAATGCACGTCCATCTGCCCTTGCAAGCATGCTCGTGGAGCATGACGCAGCTAACTTAGCTTCCACACCGTTCCAACTTACCCTTGTCCCGCAAAAGGGTTTAAGGCCATAAGGCCAATGCCAATGCCAATGCATTTTCATGCATCTCTGGCTTTGCCTTTACGTAGGGAATTCATAACTGAATTTCCTAGCTAGGTGAGCAACCGTCACATTGCCGTGTCTTGTCCAGGCATAAGCCTTGGACTTTAGCGTAGGCCGCACCAAGCCCTTGCCATTTCCTACGTTACCTTGCTTACCAACTCTTTATAACTTGATAGGAAGTATGAGCATCCACCACATCGGGCATGCAACTAAGCCTCATCAAGTCCTGGCCACAATCATCTCTTGCGTCGAGCTACCGATCTTAGATGATATGAGGGGCCAACGTCTTTGGACCGGCAATGTCCGCAACTCATTGCGGCTGCCTACGTACCCTTCCATACTCTAAAGGGATCAATCACAGACCGTAGTTCTAGCACGAAGGGACAAGCAACTCATTCCAACTTGTTTGCTAGGCCGTGGCCAAGCAATAGTGGTAATGGCCTAGTCCGTATAGGCCGTTCCGTCAAAATGCATCCAAGTGATGCATGTTCGGTCCGCAATATGGCATAACGATGCCTAAGCAACAAATGCCCTCTTCGCAAGGCTACGCAACTATAAATGAGCCTTAGGCATCATTTATACTCTTCCGGCTAAGCTATGAAGCTTACTTGGTACATATTCCGCATATGCACCTTCAACCAACTACCCCTCCCTATATATGTCTTAATGGAATTTCTACAAGTATGGAAAGGGGAGCATATTGACATGCTTGCTTCACCATTCATGGATATTGCCATGAATTTCTGAATGACCGGCCAAGATGGCTGTACATTCAGTCCTGGCTCACATGTCAGTTCCATTGTCCGGCCATGTGGGCCGTCCACTGCCAACCCGATGTCCGGCCATGTTGGCCGTCCACTGCCAACCCGATGTCCGGCCATGTTGGCCATCCACTGCCAACCCGATGTCCGGCCATGTGGGCCATCCACTTCCAACCCGATGTCCGGCCATGTTGGCCGTCCATATCCAACTCGATGTCCATCCATGTTGGTTGTACATTTTCAAGGTCATCTACCCAACTGACCTTATGCATCATTTGATGCAAGATTGGCTCTTGGCCAATGTAGCTTCCAACCAATGCCATATTGGCCTTAGCCAATATGCATATGCGATGTGCCTTACTTAGCACCAGATATGGCCCAGGGCCATATACATCTCACCATGCAAAGGAAGCTTTGGATGAAGCTTCATCACAAGCAAATGGCGCATCTTTTAGCATGCGCCATGCTAAAAACACGGGGTGTTACATTATCACACCCTTCAAAGAATTTCATCCCCGAAATTCAAAACCAAAACTATTATGGACAATCTCTTCGAGTTGGATTTCCTGAGCAAAAGTCCCATACCAGATGCTCAGAAATCACGGGTTTCTTCAAGTTGTCATGAACAACAATTTAGACCTTCTGAGCACATGTCCCATACCACCTGCCCAGGAATCCAAAAAGTGCCCACAACAAAACCAAGAATCACAATTGGCCAGTGCCAAGAGGATATATCGACAAGGTATCCTAGATAACATCCCATACTACCACCCAGGAATCCCTAAGGTTCACAAGTTGAAAGATGTCATCGAAATGACAAGGCAAAACTCAACGCAACACTGTGAGGACCAATCTCTAATGCCAGTGCAGTTGGATGCAAGCCATCGTCCCTGACGGATTTACCGGGTTGCCACTCGTAAGTGGGATGCTAGCTGGGCCTAACAACGCACACCCTTGGCTAGTGCCAACGTGTGTGGATGATCAGTCCCATTGTCTACAACTGTGACAGACCGGAAAATTACGCCTTCGACGCGTTGCCCCGCGGGCCGTAACTTTCCTGATGTGCCAAGATGAAGATACGATCCGGGCCTCATTCCCATGCTAATACACGTCCATCTGCCCTTGCAAGCATGCTCGTGGAGCATGACGCAGCTAACTTAGCTTCCACACCGTTCCAACTTATCGTTGTCCCGCAAAAGGGTTTAAGGCCATAAGGCCAATGCCAATGCATTTTTCATGCATCTCTGGCTTTTCCTTTACGTAGGGAATTCATAACTGAATTTCCTAGCTAGCTGAGCAACCGTTCACATTGCCGTGTCTTGTCCAGGCATAAGCCTTGGGCTTTGGCGTAGGCCGCACCAAGCCCTTGCCATTTCCTACGTTACCTCGCTTACCAACTCTTTATAACTTGATAGGAAGTATGAGCATCCACTTATCGGCATGCAACTAAGCCTCATCAAGTCTGGCCACAATCATCTCTTGCGTCGAGCTACCGAGCTTAGATGATATGAGGGGCCAACGTCTTTGGACCTGCAATGCTGCAACTCATTGGGGCTGCCTACGTACCCTTCCCTACTCTAAAGGGATCAAGCACAGACCGTAGTTCATCCACGAATGGACAAGCAACTTATTCCAACTCATTTGCTAGGCCGTGGCCAAGCAATAGTGGTAATGGCCTAGTCCGTATAGGTGCGTTCACAAAATGCATCCAAGTGATGCATGTTCGGTCCGCAATATGGCATAACGATGCCTAAGCACCAAATGCCCTCTTCGCAAGGCTACGCAACTATAAATGAGCCTTAGGCATCATTTATACTCTTCTGTCTAAGCTATGAAGCTTACTTGGTACATAGTCCGCATATGCACCTTCAACCAACTACCCCTCCCTATATATGTCTTAATGGAATTTCTACAAGTATGGAAAGGGGAGCATATTGACATGCTTGCTTCACTATTCATGGCCGTTGCCATGAATTTCTGAATGACCGGCCAAGATAGTTGTACATTCAGTCCTAGCTCACATGCCAGTTCCATTGTCCGGCCATGTGGGCCGTCCACTGCCAACCCGATGTCCGGCCATGTTGGCCATCCACTACCAACCCGATGTCCGACCATGTGGGCCGTCCACTGCCAACCCGATGTCCGGCCATGTGGGCCGTCCACTGCCAACCCGATGTCCGGCCATGTTGGCCGTCCATATCCAACTCGATGTCCATCCATGTTGGATGTACATTTTCAAGGTCATCTACCCAACTGACCTTATGCATCATTTGATGCAAGATTGGCTCTTGGCCAATGTAGCTTCCAACCAATGTCATATTGGCCTTAGCCAATATGCATATGCGATGTGCCTTACTTGGCACCAGATATGGCCCAGGCCCATATACATCTCACCATGCAAAGGAAGCTTTGGATGAAGCTTCATCACAAGCAAATGGCGCATCTTTTAGCATGCACCATGCTAAAAACACGGGGTGTTACATGTATCCTGCTGTTTGTAGGTGAAAATGGTTTCTGCTGATTTTGGTAATTGCGGGTGTGCAGGTGAAAAACAATTTAAACCCTAAATAATATACTGCAAGGGAGTACTTTAGATTCGAGAGATCAATCTATACAAGTCCGGCCTAAACCAAGAAATGGCCGTTCCAGACTTGCTTCGGTCACAAAGTGGAGGAGAATGGGTTGGTTATGGGGAGGGAAGCAAGGAAAGTGGTGAGACCAAAATAGTTGATTCTGGAAGAGTAGTTGGGTTACTACGACTTGTTATCAGAAAAGTGAGAGAGCTCCCAAGGTGAGCTAGCAAGTGAGTATTTATGAGTGTTGTATCTCCCGTGTGAACTTGTTGTTCAATGGAAATAGGTAAGACCTATTTATACAAGTCGGAGTAAAAACGTACACTGGTCTCATTAAGGAGTGGGGAAGTAAATGGGAGGAGGTGGTACCGTACGTATGCATGGAATTGATGTTCCATAAAGTGGTTAACGCATGAAACTGGTTTTCATGAAACTGCTAACGTTATGGAATTGATGTCCCATAAAGTTGTTAACGCATGTGCTTTATGTCCCATGAACGTTTCACACATAACTTCCCGTATTTACTAACCGCCTCACCCTTATGACACTTCCTTATGACGGGCGTAGTGTACGCCGCACGCTGTAAACCGCCAAACCAATACCCAAAGAGGATCCCCAGTTTGTGTTGATGTCTCGAATGTTTTGGAAAACATGTAGCACGTTGTTGTGGCTTGGCAAGTCAAGCTCGGGAAACTTGCCAGCCAGGTGACCTTCGACGATCGGGATTTTGCATCTTGAGAGGAGGGGCAACCGTTGATCGTTGCACGCCTTCGTTTTGGTAGCCACGTAGTGAGGGCCAACGTGGTGGCGTGGCTAGCTAGGTTGGCATGTCGTTGGCATGGCCAAACTTAGGTTTTCGGGCCAAAGGTTAGCATGTGTCGTCTGGTAACCTTGGATGGCTAGGATTTGCTACTGGGATTGAAGGGCAATCGTTGATCGTTGCACGCCTTCGTTTTGGTAGCCGCGTAGTGAGGGCCAACGTGGTGGCGTGGCTAGGTTGGCATGCCGTTGGCATGGCAAGGTTTGGCGTAGCCAAACTTAGGTTTTCGGGCCAAAAGTTACCATGTGTCGTCTAGTAACCTTGATGGCTAGGATTTGCTCCTGGGTTTGAAGGGCAACCGTTGATTATTGCACGCCTTCGTTTTGGTGGCCGCATAGGGAAGGCCAACAGGGCGGCCCGTCTAGGTTGGCATGTCGTTGGCATGGCAAGGTTTGGCGTGGCCAAACTTAGGTTTTCGGGCCAAAAGTTACCATGTATCGTCTGGTAACCTTGGATGGCTAGGATTTGCTCCTGGGTTTGAAAGGCAACCTTTGATTGTTGCACGCCTTCGTTTTGGTAGCCGCATAGGGAAGGCCAACAGGGTGGCGCGGCTAGGGTGTGGTTAGGCTTGGCATGTGGGGCCAAGGGTTCGCCTTGGGCGTGGCTAGCTTTGGCTAGGTGCGATTTTGGCTTGGCATGTGGGGCCAAGGGTTTGCCATGGGCGTATGGCATGGCTAGGGCCAAGTCAAGGGCGTTTTGGCTTAGCATGATGTGACTAACATGGCTAGGGCTAAGGCAAAGTGTGTTTGGCATGGCGCGGCTAGCTTGGCTAGGTTTGGTTTGGCTTGGCATGTAGGGACAAAGGTTTTCCATGGGCGTATGGCGTGGCTAGGGCCAAGGCAAGGGAGTTTGGCTTGTCATGACGTGACTAGCATGGCTAGGGCCAAGGCAAAGTGCGTTTGGCATGGCGCGGCTAGCTTGGCTTGGCATGTAGGGCCAAGGGTTTGCCATGGGCGTGTGGCGTGGCTAGGGCCAAGGTAAGGGCGTTTGGCTTGGCATGATGTGACTAGCATGGCTAGGGCCAAGGCAAAGTGCGTTTGGCATGGCGCGGCTAGCTTGGATAGGTTTGGTTTGGCTTGGCATGTGGGGCCAAGGGTTCGCCTTGGGCGTGTGGTGTGGCTAGGGCCAAGGCAAGGGCGTTTGGCTTGGCATGATGTGACTAGCATGGCTAGGGCCAAGGCAAAGTGCGTTTGGCATGGCGCGGCTAGCTTGGATAGGTTTGGTTTGGCTTGGCATGTGGGGCCAAGGGTTCGCCTTGGGCGCGGCTAGCTTTTGCTAGGTGCGGTTTTGGCTTGCATGTGGGGCCAAGGGTTTGCCATAGGCGCATGGCGTGACTAGCTTGGGCTAGGTGCGGTTTTGGCTTGGCATGTGGGGCCAAGGGTTTTCCATAGGCGCATGGCGTAACTAGCTTGGGATAGGTGCGTGACCAAGCTAGAGTTTTGGGGCAAAGGTTTTTTGGTAACCTTAGACGGCCAGGATTTGCTCCCGGGATTGAAGGGCAACCGTTGATTTTTGCACGCCTTCGTTTTGATAGCCGCGTAGTGAAGGCCAGTATGGTGGCGCGGCATGGGGCCATGGCGAGGTGTGTTTGGCATGGCGCAGTAGGTGTGGCTAGGGACAAGGCAAGGTCGTTTCGCTTGGCATGATGTGACTAACATGGATAGGGCCAAGGCAAAGTGCGTTTGGCATGGCGCGGCTAGCTTGGCTAGGTTTGGTTTGGCTTGGCATGTAGGGCCAAGGGTTTGCCATGGGCGTATGGCGTGGCTAGGGCCAAGGCAAGGGAGTTTGGCTTGGCATGATGTGACTAACATGTCTAGGGCCAAGGAAAAGTGCGTTTGGCATGGCGCGGCTAGCTTGTCTAGTTTTGGTTTGGCTTGGCATGTAGGTCCAAGGGTTTTCCATGGGCGTATGGCGTGGTTAGGGCCAAGGCAAGGGCGTTTGGCTTGGCATGATGTGACTAGCATGGCTAGGGCCAAGGCAAAGTGCGTTTGGCATGGTGTGGCTAGCTTGGCTAGGTTTGGTTTGGCTTGGCATGTGGGGCCAAGGGTTTGCCATAGGCGTATGGCGTGGCTAGCTTGGGCTAGGTGCGGTTTCGGCTTAGCATGTGGGGCCAAGGGTTTGCCAAAGGCGCATGGCGTGACTAGCTTGGGATAGGTGCGGTTTTGGATTGGCATGTGGGGCCAAGGGTTTGCCATAGGCGCATGGCGTGACTAGCTTGGGCTAGGTGCGTGACCAAGCTAGGGTTTTGGGGCAAAGGTCATTTGGTAACCTTAGACGGCCAGGATTTTCTCCTGGGATTGAAGGGCAACCGTTGATTGTTGCACGCCTTCGTTTTGATAGCCGCGTAGTGAAAGCCAGTATGGTGGCGCGGTATGGGGCCATGGCGAGGTGCGTTTGGCATGGCGCAGTAGGTGTGGCTGGCATGATTTTCCATTTTCACGGAGGTGCGGCTAGCAAGGCTGGCATGCTTTGGCGCCACTGGCGGTGGTCGGCATGATTTGCCATTATCGCAGAGGTGCGGCTAGCATGGTTGGCATGCTTTGGCGCGGTCGGTGTGGCGGGCATGATTTGCCATTGGCACATAGGTGCGGCTAGCATGGTTGGCATGATTTGGCGCGGTCGGTGTGGCTGGCATGATTTGCCATTGGCACAGAGGTGCATCTAGCATGGTTGGCATACTTTGGCGCGGTCGGTGTGGATGGCATGATTTGCCATCGGCACAGAGGTGCGGCTAGCATGGTTGGCATCCTTTGGCGCGGTCGGTGTGGCTGGCATGATTTTCCATCGGTACAGAGGTGCGGCTAGCATGGTTGGCATGCTTTGGCACGGTTGGTGGGCTGGCATGATTTTCCATTGGCACACGTGGGAATTAGGGTTTGGCTTTGTCGTAACCCTAATTTGAAAAAGATACCCCGGTAATTATTTAGGGACACATTAAAGGTTTCATGAATGTGCCTAGTAAATGCATGTTACTTTAAATGTTGTGACATCACCGTCTCGCTTGGGTTTAGTGTTTTACGATTTTAACCTAAGCTAAAAACCACCATCAACATTAAGTCCCTTGCTTATTCGGAATGGTACCTTGTTGCGAGGTAAGCATATGATGGTGACAGACAAGGACGGAATCGAGGTGTAAATCATTGCAGAGACGGTCAGGAGAATCCGACTAACCTTTTTGAGTGGTAAAGAGAGTTTTGGCTTCCCGTGTTGGCGGCCCTGCGTAAGTTGTACCGGGAATGCAGACCATGGAGTGGTGAGATGAAAGTTACCGGCTTGGTCTGGTCGTACATCTCCAAGGCAAAGGGGCGCAGATCTTGGAAGGCGACGCAAGTGGACTCGGCTTGGCTCGAGGGGCCAAGAGGTGGCGTGGTCTTGGTAGGGTAAACGCGCATGGATGATAGTGGTCGCGACAATGGAGCAGGCGGCTTGGCATAGTGTGGCCTTGGCAAGACGAGACGTACACGGACGGATAGGCGTGGTGGGGATGCGGCAGTGTAGCGAATGGCTTGGCAGGGGGGGCCGCGGCAATGGCATGGTGGGACGTGCATGGGCGGCTAGGCGTGGTTGGGCCACGGTGATGGAGCGAAGGCTTGGCTGGGGGGCCGCGACAATGGCATGGTGGGACGTGCAAGGGCGGCTAGGCGTGGTGGGGCCACGGTGATGGAGCGAGGGCTTGACTAGGGCCGCAAGGTATGGCATACATGGGTGGTGGGGCCACGGTATGGCGTGAGTGGTCTTTGACGTGGATATTAGTCTTTGCGGGACCGGTTTCCTCTTTTCCTTCCTTGGCTCAAAATTGGAGATCCTCTCCTTGTTCAAACTCCCAAGTATCACACCTATAAAAGGATTGCCGGCCTCTACCTTTGATTCACGTCTTCATTATTTTTTTTTTTTTTTTTTTTTTCCGCTTGGTAGCGGTGAAGCGGACGAGCGGATTAGGTACGTCTTCCAAGATTTCTTCTTTGTCTTGCTTCCCTTTTGTTTTCTTGTGTTGGTGAAAGCCCTAGTTTTAGGCGTACTTTTATGACCTTTGTAGAACATGTTGGTGTGAATCCTAGCCACATGTATGTCTTGCACGCGCTCATAGTAGTACTTAGGCATGAATACCATAGTAATGTTGTCCGCCTCAACTCGTTGTGTAAGGTAAGCACGCGATAGTAATTTGCCATCCCTTTCCCACGAAAACTTAGTTTTAGGGTTTACTCCTTGTTTGTGTGGCCGTGGGCATGGTTCCCGGTGGGTCACTCCTCCTCGGCTGGACAAGAATTCTATGCCGCAGGTACGTCCTGAAACAACCGGCTTGCGTCTTGGGTGAAGATAATTTTCGTTCGCTTTCGTAATAATATCTCTTCGTATTGTTCCGTTGTAGTTGCTTGAAAAGTGGAAGTATCGTGAGAGAATCTTTATTATGATGTCGCTTGAGAAAAAAATTCTGCCATACCGAAGGATGTTGGTAACTCCAAGCCAAACGTGGTCGATGAATTCTTCACGATAGTCTCTCGCTGTGAGAAGTCCACTTAAGCATGCGCCATCGTCTCGAATGGTTCGAGAGAGTGAGGGAGGGGACCTGCCGATTCCTCCCGAAATGTAATACGGTTTTTCCTTCATAGGAAAGAGTATTCCGCCTCTCTCATTGATTTCAAAATCCCGGTGAGTCCACTGCGTTCGTTTGATAAATGGGTGCACTTTATGATAAGTCAAGAGTGCGTAAGAGCTAATTTGACCAAGGCGCAAATCATTGATGCTGTTGCAGCCTCTGCATCACTTCAAATTAGGAAAGACATCCCGAGATTGGTTGCTTTCATCTCCAGGTGGTGTCCAGATACTCATACGGCCATATGTAGGTGGGGAGAAATGACCATATCCTTAGAAAGTATGGCTATCCCGTCTGAATCTTCCCATGACAGAAACCTTAAAACCAAGTCGTCCGATGATGAGGAAAAATGCGCACCGCCCGGGTTGCTAAGTTAAAGGGTTTGTCCGAAAGGAGAACGAGACGAAGTGTTTCTATGCCGGTGGATGTGTCTCAATGGTTTCCCGATGATCTGGCACCGGATCAGAAGAATAGTACACTCTACGTCGCGGCATTCTTGGCTCTCTGGTTATCTCGGGATATTTTCGATGATGGCTCTGGTAAGGAGGAGATAAGGCTGGAACTCATCAATTTTGCTATAAGATCGGGCGAAAGGAGCCGTTCTCCCCATTGGCGGCTTGTTTCTTAGTTCTCTGTACACACACTTGGATCATTTGGCTATGGACATGCGTGCTTCAAACGGTTACATGAAAGTGGATTCGTATATTCATGTTGCTTTTCTCCAAGCGTGGCTATGGGAGCATTTTGAAAGATATGCTCCTAAACCGTTGGTTTCACTTCCCACTTCTTGGGGTAGTTAGAGAATACTTTGCTGGTCGAATAAGCGCCCAAGAGCTGGCTCAAACTTGGCTGATTTCCTTGATAACTCGTGCGCCACTAATTTTCGTCCATGGGCCCCGGTGTGTACATCCATAGGAGTTAATACTTTGCTTCTGCTCCAAACATGTCTTTGCTTTCTGATGGAGGGAATCTGGGCGTCGGTGAGATTGTATTCATGCGAAGTTGCACGTCTGGCTATATACCGTCTTTCTTTCGAGGATCGTGTCAGGCAGTCTCTTATAATATTGAGCAAGCAGCTCGGCATATAGGTTTCGACCAAGGGGTCCCTCTCGTTCATCAGCTGGCAGCTCCAGAGGGTCCATTATCAGACGTTCTTGATGCTAGTGTTCTTGCGCCGGTCGAAGTCTCCCTTTCTTGCTTTGGAACGAAATCCGTCGACTACCTCCAAGTATAACGATTACGCAGAGTGAATTCTCGTCATCCAGAATTTGTGAAAGCCGAGTGGAGAACACTCGTGGTAGGCCTTCAGCCGAGATTTTAACAAGACATCCGTTGTTGAGGGATACTTCTTTAACCAAAAGGAAATCGGTCCAACCGACGTGGACAGTCCCCAAGTGAAGGAGCGAAGGTCTAAGAATCGTGCAGCGGTTTCCGGTCGATTCCACAGCTCTACCGGCTTTTAGTTCATCCAACATGAGGGTACGTGTGATTTCTTTCTTGACTTCACTGGATTACATATATCCTTGTTTCTTTTCCGAGAACGTGTCCTTGTATCTCGTCCGGGGTTTCAAAGAAGACGAACGCCTTTGCCAAACTTGTAAGTAGTCAGAAAGCATCGTTTTCGAGACAGAGGGTGGGGTGCCGAGCTCATCCATGGTGATGGGGATTCCGAAAAGGATGAAAGTCCAGAGTCCAGCGATGGCAAGAGTAGTTCTTCCGATAACAGTGCTGAATCTTCGTCTAGTCAGTCTGAAACCGAATCGGTGAGTCCCCTCCATGTTTTTCTTCTTTCCCCTTTTTTCTTTCTTTGCAGTAAAACTGAATTTTGATTTTTAGGAGGAAACCGTTCCTGGGGATGATCTTGAAGTGGAAGACCACCAGAGTAAATACGTATCCGTACTTCTCACTGCCGAAACTGTGCCAGCTAGCGACTTGGACATGGAGATTCATCGTCCCGAAGGAGCTGTCGTGACTCAGGTGGGGGAGAGCACTTCGGGGGGTGAAATCGTAGTTAGGGATCTCTTGCCGATTCTCGATTCGATTCACGAGTGCCACCTTGATCCTCCGTTTCTGGCCCCTTTCCCAGGTCATGTGTTGATTGGTGGATTTAGAGCGCCAGCTAAACATGCGACATTGTACACCAAGATTTGGGAAAGCTATGGTCACATTGCCATGACTAAGAATATCACTAGTCGACATGCATTGGTCAAGCGTGTGGAGGAAGCCTTGTCTTCGATTGATGAGATGTGCAACGTGGATTGGTCATACAATTTACGAGGATGTAATCTCGAGTGGAAGTTCCATCGTGACATGTGCGTGGGCTTGAATTCAACGTTCCTTGGTTCGTTGAAGGTCTCTCTCGATGTTGAAAGGTCGTTGGCCGGAGGCGGTTGAAGGTCCTTCCGAGACATGATGAAGAAGGGGAAGCGGAATTCAAGAAGTTGTGCACGAAGCTGAAACTTAAGAGGGCGGCTCTCCAAAGCACGAGGGAGGCCTTTGCCAAAAGGAGCAAGCCGCTGTTGGAAAACTTCCCTTGAATATAAATCTGTCTTCTGGACCTCTTATCTTTAAGTTTTTTTTTTTTTTTTGAAAGGCAAATGAGACGTCTGGTTTCGGTTTTTGATTTTTTGATTTTCTCGGGTTAATAGATAAATTCTACCTTGACGGTTTTGGATTATATATATTTTTTTTTGAATGAAATGTTTAGAATTGAATTGTCTTTGGCTATGAATGAAAGTGACGCAGACATCCCAGGAAAACCATGGAACCGTGTGTTGGTAGATGACATGGGATGAAACATGGCTATAGGTTTTATCAGAACTTGAAAAAGCAAACCACGTATTTTTGTCTAAATATAAGACTTACTCGGTTCCTCAGGTCTTCTGATGAGAATAAACTTTCCGGGTGTAGGACCGAGTTTTTTTTTTCCGAGAAACATGGTCATGGGAAGTCCCCAGTCTTCCGAGTCGTTTCTGAGTTGTCTGATAAATGCGCCGTTAATCCCTGGGCGGATCGTTTTGCTTCCAGCCTCTGAGAAGTCCTCATTCATCCCTTGTCGTGTCATGAATGATAATCCAGACGTCGATTAGCTGAGTCGGAGTGGATCACCTTCCTCTACCATCTTGACGTCTGGGTCGAAGAATGAGATTGCTGGTTGAAAATTGACATTGTAACCGAAAGATCGAACCTCCCGCTGTGGTCGCCAATTGTTTGTAAGTGAAAATGGTTTCTGCTGATTTCGGTAATTGCGGGTGTGCAGGTGAGAAACAATTTAAACCATAAACAATGTACTGCAAGGGAGTACTTTAGATTCGAGAGATCAATCTGTACAAGTCCGGCCTAAACCAAGAAATGGTCGTTCCAGACTTGCTTCGTCACAAAGTGGAGGAAAATGGGTTGGTTATGGGGAGGGAAGAAAGGAAAGTGGTGAGACTGCAATAGTTGATTCTGGAAGAGTAGTCAGGTTACTACGACTTGTTATCATAAAGTGAGAGAGCTCCCAAGGTGAGCTAGCAAGTGAGTATTTCGAGTGTTGTATCTCCGTGTGAACTTGTTGTTCAATGGAAATAGGTAAGACCTATTTATACAAGTCGGAGTAAAAACGTACTCTGGTCTCATTAAGGAGTGGGAAGTAAATGGGAGGAGGTGGTAACCGTATGCATGGAATTGATGTTCCATAAAGTGGTTAACGCATGAAACGGGTTTTCATGAAACTGCTAACGTTATGGAATTAATGTCCCATAAAGTTGTTAACGCATGTGCTTTATGTCCCATGAACGTTTCACACATAACTTCCGTATTTACTAACCGCCTCACCCTTATGACACTTCCTTATGACGGGCGTAGTGTACGCCGCACGTCGTAAACCGCCAAACCAATACCCAAAGAGGATCCCCGCAGTTTGTGTTGCTGTCTCGAATGTTTTGGAAAACATGTAGCACGTTGTTGTGGCTTGGCAAGTCAAGCTCGGGAAACTTGCCAGCCTGGTGACCTTCGACGGTCGGGATTTTGCATCTTGAGAGGAGGGGAAACCGTTGATCGTTGCAAGCCTTCGTTTTGGTAGCCGCGTAGTGAGGACCAACGTGGTGGCGTGGCTAGGTTGGCATGCCGTTGGCATGGCAAGGTTTGGCGTGGCCAAACTTAGGTTTTCGGGCCAAAGGTTACCATGTGTCGTTTGGTAACCTTGGATGGCTAGGATTTGCTCCTGGGATTGAAGAGCAACCGTTGATTGTTACACGCCTTCGTTTTGGTAGCCACGTAGTGAGGGCCAACGTGGTGGCGTGGCTAGGTTGGCATGCCGTTAGCATGGCAAGGTTTGGCTTGGCCAAACTTAGGTTTGGGCCAAAGGTTACCATGTGTCGTCGGTAACCTTGGATGGCTAGGATTTGCTCTCGGGTTTGAAGGGCAACCGTTGATTGTTGCACGCCTTCGTTTTGGTGGTCGCGTAGGGAAGGCCAACATGGTGGCGGGGCTAGTGTGTGGTTAGGCTTGGCATGCGGGGCCAGGGTTCGCCTGGGCGTGGCTAGCTTTGGCTAGGTGCGATTTTGGCTTGGCATGTGGGGCCAAGAGTTTGCCATGGGTGTATGGCGTGGCTAGGGCCAAGGCAAGGGATTTTTGGCTTAGCATGATGTGACTAACATGGCTAGGGCCAAGGCAAAGTGCGTTTGGAATGGCGCGGCTAGCTTGGATAGGTTTGGTTTGGCTTGGCATGTAGGGCCAAGGGTTTGCCATGGGCGTATGGCGTGGATAGGGCCAAGGCAAGGGCGTTTGGCTTGGCATGATGTGACTAGCATGGCTAGGGCCAAGGCAAAGTGCGTTTGGAATGGCACGGCTAGCTTGGCTAGGTTTGGTTTGGCTTGACATGTAGGGCAAGGGTTTGCCATGGGCGTGTGGCGTGGCTAGGGCGTTTGGCTTGGCATGATGTGATTAGCATGGCTAGGGCCAAGGCAAAGTGCGTTTGGCATGTCGCGGCTAGCTTGGCTAGGTTTGGTTTGGCTTGGCATGTGGGGCCAATGGTTCGCCTTGGGCGTGTGGCGTGGCTAGGGCCAAGGAAAGGGCGTTTGGCTTGGCATGATGTGACTAGCATGGCTAGGGCCAAGGCAAAGTGCGTTTGGCATGGCGCGGCTAGCTTGGCTAGGTTTGGTTTGGCTTCGCATGTGGGGCCAAGGGTTCGCCTTGGGCGCGGCTAGCTTTGGCTAGGTGCGGTTTTGGCTTGGCATGTGGGGCCAAGGGTTTGCCATAGGCGCATGGCGTGACTAGCTTTGGCTAGGTGCGATTTTGGCTTGGCATGTGGGGCCAAGGGTTTGCCATAGGCGCATGGCATGACTAGCTTGGGCTAAGTGCGTGACCAAGCTAAGGTTTTGGGGCAAAGGTCGTTTGGTAACCTTAGACGGCCAGGATTTGCTCCTGGGATTGAAGGGCAACCGTTGATTGTTGCACGCTTCGTTTTGATAGCCGCGTAGTGTGAAGGCCAAGATGGTGGCGCAGGCATGGGGCCATGGAGAGGTGCGTTTGGCATGGCGCAGTAGGTGTGGCTAGGGCCAAGGCAAGGGCGTTTGGCTTGGCATGATGTGACTAACATGGCTAGGGCCAAGGAAAAGTGCGTTTGGCATGGCGCGGCTAGCTTGGCTAGGTTTGGTTTGGCTTGGCATATAGGGCCAAGGGTTTGCCATGGGCGTATGGCGTGGCTAGGGCCAAGGCAAGGGCGTTTGGCTTGGCATGATGTGACTAACATGGCTAGGGCCAAGGCAAAGTGCGTTTGGCATGGCACGACTAGCTTGGCTAGGTTTGGTTTGGCTTGGCATGTAGAAATGTGGGTTTTCCATGGGCGTATGGCGTGGTTAGGTCCAAGGCAAGGGCGTTTGGCTTGGCATGATGTGACTAGCATGTCTAGGTGCCAAGGAAAAGTGCGTTAGGCATGGCGCGGCTAGCTTGGCTAGGTTTGGTTTGGCTTGGCATGTGGGGCCAAGGGTTTGCCATAGGCGCATGACGTGACTATCTTGGGCTAGGTGCACTTTTGGCTTGGCATGTGGGGCCAAGGGTTTTCCATGGCGCATGGCGTGGCCGGCTTGGGCTAGGTGCGGTTTCGGCTTGGCATGTGGGGCCAAGGGTTTTCCATAGGCGCATGGCGTGACTAGCTTGGGCTAGGTGCGGTTTTGGCTTGGCATGTGGGGCCAAGGGTTTGCCATAGGCGCATGGCATGACTAGCTTGGGCTAAGTGCGTGACCAAGCTAAGGTTTTGGGGCAAAGGTCGTTTGGTAACCTTAGACGCCGTGGATTTGCTCTGGGATTGAAGGGCAATCGCTGATTGTTGCACGCCTTCGTTTTTGATAGCCGCGTAGTGAAGGCGGTTATGGTGGCGCGGCATGGGGCCATGGAGAGGTGCGTTTGGCATGGCGCGGTCGGTGTGGCTGGCATGATTTGCCATTGGCACATAGGTGCGGCTAGCATGGTTGGCATGATTTGGCGCTTGCCGGTGTGGCTGGCATGATTTGCCATTGGCACGCAGTGCATCTAGCATGGTTGGCATACTTTGGCTGGTGGTCGGTGTGGATGGCATGATTTGCCATCGGCACGCAGGTGCGGCTAGCATGGTTGGCATCCTTTGGCGCTGGTCGGTGGGGTGGGCATGATTTTCCATCTATGACAGAGGTGCGGCTAGCATGGTTGGCATGCTTTGGCACGGTTGGTGGGGTGGCGGGATTTTCCATTCGCACACGTGGGAATTAGGGTTTGGCTTTGTCGTAACCTCCTAATTTGAAAAAGATACCGGTAATTATTTAGGGACACATTAAAGGTTTCATAGAATGTGCCTAGTAAATGCATGTTACTTTAAATGTTGTGACATCACTGTCTGCTAGGGTTTAGTGTTTTACGATTTTAACCCTAAGCTAAAAACCACCATCAACACCTGCATATTGAGTCACGAATTCTGGCTCAAAGTTATACATACATCAATTACATGTATCATATCGTTATGTAAAACTTTGACTGAAAGTAAAATCAACAACAAAAATATGATTCAATCAAACATCCGATAGAAAATCAAATCAAATCAACAACAACATTAAAAGATCTACAGTAGAACCTCCATATATTGATACTCCATATATTAATAACCTCTACATATTAATAGAAAATTATGGTCCCAACTAGGGCCAGTTATAAATAGTAATATCATCTACAGTTTAATATTAATGGTTTTTCTCAGTCCCTCCATAAGGAATTTACCTCCATATATCAATAACTCTTGTTATACGAATTTTATCATTCAAATAAGTTATTTTCCTAACTTCGAATGACATTTTGATTTTTTGGAAAGAAACTAAGTTGAAGATTTATTTTCTACTATACGTAAGAATACTATTTATAGTTGTCGAAAACATCATAGTTCCTTAGTAGCCTAACAAGTTCCTAGGTACATACGTTTATTTGTGCATGGAGCAATAAAAATGTATGTACATCATCTAGTACAATTATAAATACATTAAACATACACTGAACTTAAAATTTTACGTTATCTATGTTCACCTATTTATATTAATAACCTCCATATATTAATAATTTTGTGAATGCCCAATAGTATTAATATAGAGAGGTTCCACTGTAATCAAAATCAAAAACATCTACATCAACATAACAGGAACAGATCCAAAATCGACTAGAACATAAGCGAAAATTGGTCTATCCACATCGGAACACGAAATCGAAACATCAAAAGATTAAATCGAAAAGATGTACATTGATCGTAACAAATTCAAAAGTTAAAAATCAACCAAAAATCAAAATCAAAGCTAAAAACAAGCTTCGAAAACCTAAAATAAGCTTTGAAAACCCAAAATAGAAGATCCTAATCTTACAGAAACAAAACCTAGAATCGAATCAAGATTAAACAACATCAACATCAAGATTAGAATGATACGAACGAACTTGTAGCTTGAATTTCAGATTATCTTTGAGAAATAGATATACAAATTTCAGAAATAGAACAAATCTCTCTTTTAGCTCCGGTAATTCAATCTCTCAACAGAAACAAAAAAAAAAAAAAAAGAGAAACTGAATCTCAGAACTGAAAAAGCTATATTAAGAAATACAAAAAAAAAAAAAAAATTGAAAAAATTTGAAAATTTTGGGTGTCAGAGAAATTTGGTCGCCGATTTTTGGTGCGTGCGTGACTTTTTCCGTTAGTGGGTTTCACACTGTAAAAAACTGAAAAATGGGTGTGACAGTAGTTTTCTCGTTTAGTATCTCTTCACGTTTGACCTCTACTTAACGATAGATTTATTAATTCATAAATTTCAGTATAAATCTCGTATTAATGTTGCTACAAGGATTGTAGGAGAATCATGAACATCAAATAATGCAGAACAATCTTCGCCACCATCAATAATTCACCAAAAAATCGAAAAAGAATAAACAAAATGAGTCAAACTCAGATTATCTAAGGTTTTCATAATTTTCTTAAAGAAGAAAACAATGTATATGTCACCTAATTTTAGGTGCATTTGTTGTTCGAAATTGGGTGCCGCGGATCATTTTCTTTGGGAGATGGTGTGATTTTTCTTTCTTTCTTTGTTTTCATAAAAAGAGGAACATCCTTCGTACATTCATTCATAAATCTGATTTTACTGGTAATCGGAAAACCTTACAGAATTTTTCCAAGTTCATATTACAATCATCAAATGTATGGTATCTCCCCCAATTCTTGACCAACAAATCTATCCTTCAACTAATTTTATCATTTAACAATTCCACAAATAACAAACCACATCGGGTGGCCAAACTATCCAATCAAGTCTAGTTTGCATCTGTGGATATAACAACAATATGATCTTAATAAGATCCAATTGAGTTTTTTTTTCAAAAGCAATAACCACATCAGGTGGCCAGGCTGGTCAAACAAGGCTAATTTGCATAAATGCACGTAACATCAATGGGTATTGGTTAGATCCAACCAAGTTTTGCTAAGAGCAAGTGAATCAAAGTTATATCAACTAAAAATTATCCAAGCAACTATAACTATAAGTGTCAAATTAACATGAACATATGTCTCCTGAATCGGTAATAAGAGTTATGAATCGGTGTGAAAATTCTTATTCACCATTTAAATTTATGTTTTCTTTAAGAACAAAATATTGTATTTCATACGTGTATATATTGAATCGAAAATGCAAGGGGTGAAGGTCTTCAATTAGCTTGACACTTAGGATTTAAGACCTTTTCCACCAAAATTTCATCTCCAATGCAAGGGTGAAGGGTCATAGAAAAAGATGACATGACTAAGTGGGGGTAAAGGAGAAAGTCTAAATAAGACTTTCTTCATGACCTTGGGTCTTAAGTCCACATCATCTTTTGTCTCTAAATTTAAATAAAAAGTGTTAGGTAAGACCTTGAAGATTGGAGATAAAATTTAAGTGGATAGTCTTACCTTTATATTTTTTTGTCATGTGGTAAATGACCCACAACCAAAAGGTATAAATAAGACCTCCACATAGAATGACCTTGATCGCATTGGAGATGCTCTTATGTAGACATACCAAAATAACATCGATTCTAGACGAACTGCCCAAAAAACCGCCGAAAAAAACCGCTCCTCGCATAGTTTCGAGATTTGTGGTCCCCAGTGGGCCCGTCCCTCGAGAGTTTAGATAAGGGCCACAAATATTGTGTCTTGACGGGTTATTTTGTGCTTTTTTGCTCGGTCGATTAAGACTTTTTGCTAAAATAAATGAGTGGTTCTAGACGGACTGTGTGAGCAAACCACACAAAAACCGAATTCAAATTTTGTGTCACACATTTTTTTGATGTGGACCCGATGGCCCCACGGAGGACAGCAAGGGTCCGACTTTGTGAGAACTTTTCAATAGAATCGTTTTTTGGGGACCATGGTTTTTTTTTGGGGACCATGGTTTTTTTGGGGAAAAGTTCGGTTAGTTGCAAAAAACCTTTCCCAACCGAACATAAGTTCGGTTAGTTGCAAAAAAAATTTCCCAATCGAACATAAGTTCGGTTAGTTGCAAAAACATTTCCCAACCGAACATAAGTTCGGTTAGTTGCAAAAAGAATTACCAACTGAACTGGTAAGTTCGGTTAGTTGCAAAAACATTTCCCAACCGAACTGGTCAGTTCGGTTAGTTGCAAAAATTAGTTGCAAAAACATTTCCCAACCGAACATAAGTTCGGTTAGTTGCAAAACATTTCCCAACCGAACATTAGTTCGGTTAGTTGCAAAAAACATTTCCCAACCGAACAATAGTTCGGTTTAGTTGCAAAAAACATTTTCCAACCGAACAATAGTTTGGTTACGTCGCAAAAAATATTTCTCAACCGAACCTAAGTTCGGTTACGTCGCAAAAAATATTTCCTAACCGAACACATTAATCCCAAAAAAAACCATGGTCCCCCAAAAAAAAACCATGGTCCCCAAAAAACGATTCTTTGAATAGACGGTTTTTTGTGGCGGTTTTCCCCGAGGGCAAGGCCCAACTCATGTGTCCAGGTGGTTTTTATTTTGTCAACTGCTCCGTGGTTTACTGGTTCGTTTATATGGAAACTTTCAATTTTTCAACTTTATGTCAGTAATTGTTAGTTTATCCGAAAGACCCTAAAATATCGTGTCCCGTGTCATTTCTTTTTCCAACTGTCTTTATCTCTGATCACAAGTCACCTCATTTTATTTAAGGCCTTATTTAATTAGTTTCCCGCTATTCTCAATGTAATCCCGTCACTTGGCGTGGCGTTTGAGTATACTTCAGTCGGCGGTGTACAGAGTGGTAGTCTAGTCTAATCAGTCATGATGATAACTTCAACTCAGAGACAAAACATTTCTCACACCAAAATCTCTAAACATAAATATTACCATTTCTGTACAAAATTCAATTCCTCATCAAAATCAAAAAGGAAGTTCACAAGAGAATTGATGAGTTCTTCAACCTCAAAAAAAGAAGTCATGGTGATCATTAGCAGGTCTGTATCACTCTCTTCTTC
This sequence comes from Papaver armeniacum, assembly GCA_023531295.1. Lineage (NCBI taxonomy): Eukaryota > Viridiplantae > Streptophyta > Magnoliopsida > Ranunculales > Papaveraceae > Papaver > Papaver armeniacum. The sequence continues at coordinate 170,744 of JAJJWW010015681.1, forward strand.
TTCCTTTTCTTGTAGGTTTTGTGTAAAATGAGATTATTCTTTAAGATTAGAATTAGGGTTCAATTCAAAAGGATGATTTGCTAGTTAGACACATTTCATCTTTTTTTTTTTTTTTTCTTTCCATTGCATAAAACTGGAGGATCATTTCAAGATGATATTAGTACAAAGGTGTAGTACTTTCTAGTACTCTTCAATTTATTTGTTTACCCTAGTAACAATTCTAATTTAGTGTTTAAAGTATATATATAATTAAGCAATTAAAGATTTGAAATATTAATTGTTTGTAATTTTTCACAACATCTTAGTATTAAGGAGTATATAAAACAGGATTCAAAAGTGGGAATGTGGTTCATTCAAGTGACTACTAATACTAATCTAACCCTAGAAATCTCAATTGTTTTGTATTTTTGTTGTTTTTATTGGAATTATTTAGTGGGAAGAAATTATAATTTGTTGTTTTTGTCTTACTCTCTTATGTTTTGAGAGAAATCTTTGATAAATCTCAACTTGTTTATACTTTAATTTGTTCTTGGAACAGTCACTTTAACTTTTAGTTGTGTTTTTGCGTTGTCCAATACTCCCTCCGTCCCACTAATAAGTGACCTAGTTACTTTTAGATTTTGTCCCACCATTAAGTGACCTATATCACTAAACAAGGAGATATTCCTAAAATTATCCTTTTAATTGATTATAAGAAATATAAGAAATATGCATAATTTGATAGTCATGTTTATATTCGTTACGTAGGTGTTTTAAAATGTTTTTCAATGGTACGAAGTTTGCGAACATCCATGGTGTAGTTTGAGAAATAAATTATTTCAAAATTTCACTATTTATTATCCATAAGGGTATAATTGTAAAAAGTGCTTAAAAATACTTTTCCGCCTTAAAAATTGTGCAAACTTTAACTAGGTCACTTAATAGTGGGACGGAGGGAGTATATTTTTGGGTGTTTTATATGACAAGGCATAACATAAGTACGGATGGATTGCGTTCGCTTGTTTGACCGAGCTTACGAGATATTTGATACAAAAACAGTATGAACTCAAAATGTCACTAAGTTATGTGTTTGTCATGTTATAATTCATACTATCTGGCATGTGGGTCTGAAAGGTTCAAGAGTCCTGCATAGTGGCCAAACCATGTTCCTCGAGGTCTGAAATGTGTACTCGAGTGACATTCTTCACCTATGTATGAGTGTATGTATTTGTTTTTACATTCTATGGAAGTTAGACTATCATCTCCTTATGTCAAATATTTGGTTATTTTGTTTGGGTATTGTTGTAGAGATGAGCTTGGAGATGAAGTAGAAGGTGGTGGTCAAGTGGTTGAAATGGCACATTCTGGTGGTTATTACAAACATAAACCTCCAGAGAAAGATTTGATCGATTTGGTGTTCTCTTGGACTCTCGAGGATATATCCAACGACGAGTTATATAAAGATCGGGTCTGCCTCAGTCCTTGTTCATCTTAATATAAACATGTATCCATGTTGAAGATCTTTGTTAATTAAAAGAATCAATCCTCTACCGTTTTGGTGTTAAGCTGAACTTTGTTGAACTCTTCGTTCTGGAATCTGATTTAGCTACTTCTCATGATTTTAGGTGGAAAAGATCCCTGAATGTTTCCAGTCAGTGGAGGACTACCTTGGTTCTTACACCTTACCGTTAATAGAGGAAACTCGTGCTGAATTGTTTTCGAGTATGGAGGTGTTGCTTGATGCACCATATGCTGAAGTAATCTCAGTGAAGGAATCTGCGCCACATGGTTCATTTATGTATGAGCTTAAATTTGATTCTTGGAGGAACATAAATAGTGGTAGTGGCAAAGAGCAATACTCTCCCAAATGTGGTGATCTCTTTGTGTTGTCTGATGTGGTACCTGAAATTGCCTCGGATTTGGAGCAGTGTGTAAGGACATGTACGTTTGCTCTAGTCACACAAGATAAAGAATCTAAAGATGATAAAATATCTGGTTATTTGGGATTCCAGACTTCAAAGTTGGTAGAGGCTAACAAAGGCATGCGGAACTCCATTTTTGCTGTGTTTCTGGTTAATATGACAACAAAAATTAGAATGTGGAGAGCATTACACATGTCTGGGAACTTACAGATCATTAGGGAAGTTTTGTGCTCCAACTCCATGGTAAGAAATGTGAATTTTTCTTATTAGATCCCACTTGTTTCTTTCCAAGTACTATATATGGTGCAGACTCAAAACTGTTTAATTGATGGGTATTTAGTGTTTGCATTCTTTCTTTACCTTCCTATGTCTATTTTACTGTTATAACTTCTGCTGCCATTGAAAGAAAGAGAATGCAGTTTGAATGAGTGCGATGCCTGTGATAACTTGGTGCACAACATAACTGTTTGTTTTGTTTTTGTATTGCAGGTCGAAGAAATCTGCAATGTTTGTTCGTTACAAGATGACAGCGCTTGGGATGAACAACTTGGCCGCAGATTATCATTAGTGCTTGATGAGTCCCAGACAGCTGCAGTACTTAGTTCTATTTCGGTAGCGCTGTGCAATCATAAGTCTTCTATTAAACTTATTTGGGGTCCACCTGGGACTGGGAAAACTAAAACTCTCAGTGTCTTGTTGTATTCCCTCTTAAGTAAGAGCTGTAGAACACTTGCATGTGCTCCAACAAATGTCGCAGTTAAGGAAGTGGCCTTGCGCGTCCTAAGGCTTGTTAAAGATCCTTACCACATGAATCCAGGACAGGATGAGCTGTTATGTTCACTGGGAGATTTGCTCTTATTTGGCAGTAGGAATCGGTTGGAAGTTTTTGATGATCTTGAGGAAATTTATTTGGATCATCGTGTGGACAGGCTTGTAGAATGTTTTGCGACACACAACAATTGGAAGAAGTGCTTTCAGACCCTGATAAAATTCCTTGAAGATTGTGTAGCTCAATATCGTTTATTGGAGAGTGAATCAGTTAGCGAGGCTAAACCTAGTGTCAGCAATGATTCAGCCTCTGTTCCTAGTTCATTTCTTGTGTTCATAAAAGATAGATACACAGCCGTAGTTTCTCCTGTGAAAAGATGTGTTAGTGATTTATGCACCCATCTTCCAAAAAGACTTCTGTTGCAGCATAATTTTGAGGGCATGGTACGCCTTCTTAATTTGCTTGATTCTTTTGGAAGTCTCCTGTCTCGGAATGATGCTAATAATAAAGAAATAGAGATGCTCTTTACACATGGAGAAGTTGTTGATTCTTCCCATAAGCATGAGAGTGAAGCATATATGTCTTGTACTTCTGCTCAGCTGTACAAGATGAGAAATGAATGCATTGATGCTCTAAGATCTGTTTGTCAGTCTCTTGCTCATGTCCTTCCAGAGAGTATGAACAGAAATTTGGTATGGCAGTTTTGCTTTCAATCTGCCTCGCTCATCTTCTGCACAGCGTCTAGCTCGTATACTTTGCATAGAGTAGAAATGGATCCACTGAACTTGTTGGTTATTGACGAAGCTGCACAGTTAAGAGAGTGTGAGTCAGCGATACCCATGCAACTTAAAGGCGTACAGCATGCTATTCTAATTGGTGACGAGTGTCAGCTACCAGCCATGGTTGCTAGCAAGGTAAATATTTGTACACTGCTTGGTTCTGTAAAATTAACCTTCAAAAATTGCTCCTGATAGGAATTGCATATATATGATGTGTTAAATCTCTTCAAGCATTGTTTAGGTTTCTGATGACGCTGGATTTGGGAGAAGTCTATTTGAAAGGCTGAGTTCATTGGGACATTCAAAGCACCTTCTAAACATTCAGTACAGAATGCATCCTAAAATAAGTGCTTTCCCGAACACCAACTTTTATCGGAACCAGATTTTAGATGCTCCCAATGTCCTCTGTAAAAGTTATGAAAGACACTATCTTCAAGGACCAATGTTTGGTCCATATTCGTTCATAAGCACTTCTGATGGAAGAGATGAACAAGACAATGTTGCACATAGCAGGAAAAATATCGTGGAAGTTGCAATTATTCTGAAGATTGTAAGCAAGCTTTTTAGAGGTACGGTTAGTGTGAGTTTACATTTCCGTATACCGAATGTCTGTTTCCCATGCTTTCTTTTCTTTAAAGTAATCATAATGAAGGGTTTACTATTATAGCATGGGATGGCGCAAGAGAGAGGCTAACGATTGGAATAATATCCCCATATGCTGCTCAAGTAGCTGCAATTCAAGAGAAACTTGGACACAAATATGAGAAGCTCGAATATTTCGCTGTGAGGGTGAAGTCTATAGATGGCTTCCAGGGTGGCGAAGAGGATATCATAATAATCTCTACTGTCAGATCTAACAATGAAGGATCTATCGGATTCCTATCTAATCTTCAGCGATCTAATGTTGCTTTGACTAGGGCACGGTAAACTAGTGGGCTTTGCTCAACAATAATTAGTATTTGCAAGGGTATGTGAAGTTGTGACTTTGTTTTCTTGTTGTATGTTGTCACTGCAGGCGTTGTCTTTGGGTTTTGGGTGATGGGAAAACTCTGCTTCGAAGTGGATCTTGCTGGAGCGCGTTAGTTTCTGATGCCAAAGATCGGCATTGTTTATTTAATGCTGGTGAAGATAAAGATCTAGCTAAAGCAGCAGTGAAAGCCAAGAAAGAACTTGATCAGTTGGATGACTTGTTGAATGGAGATAGCATACTCTTCAAAACTGCAAAGTGGAAGGTAAATTCCTGAATGTTCGGTTATTCCTTATTCGAAGAGTTTTGTTTGGAATACTGAACCTTCATTTGCTTTGGCATTTCGTTGTCTTGATTTCTGCAGGTTTTTTTCAGTGATAACTTTAGAAAATCTTTCATGAGATTGAAATCATTTCAGACCCAAAAGTCTGTTATCAGTTTGTTGCTTAAGCTTTCCAATGGCTGGAGCCCGAAAAAGGTAGACTCTATTTGTGGAAACTCCTTGCAGCTCGTGAAACAGTTTAAGGTTGGGAGACTATATGTTATTTCTGCTGTCGACATTGTGAAGTATTCAAGCTATGTCCAAGTGTTAAAGATATGGGATATCTTACCTCTGGAGGAGATGCCGAAACTTGTTAAGCGTCTTGATGGCATTTTTAGTATGTATACAGACGATTTCATCAACCGCTGTAAAGAGAAAAATGCTGATGGGTATGTATGGTAACATTGCTCTTTGTATTACCAGTATGGTGATAGTCAATTGATGGCTCCATTCTCTTCAATTGTCAATTTGAATGGTGAATAGGATTGAGTTCCGTTATTTTCCCTATCAGTAATATTAGTTGTCCTGTTTCATGGGGAATTAACTTTCTTCCTCTCTTTGTAGGGATATGGAAGTGCCAGTGATCTGGGAACCATGTAATGAAGTTGTTCGATATAACACAAGAACTGAGTCGTCTAGTGAGTCGAGTGTTGCAGAATTTGACGGAAGAAGCCATCTAGAAAACTCAAAAGTGAATGAGAGCCTATTACTGATGAAATTCTACTCTTTATCTTCTGGTGTTGTGAGCCATTTGTTATCGGGAAGTGATGGCAGAGAACTTGATCTTCCTTTTGAAATGACTGATCAAGAATTGGAAATAACTCTTTTTCCGAGAAGTAGTTTTATTCTTGGAAGATCTGGAACTGGGAAAACAACTATCTTAACCATGAAATTGTTTCAAAAGGAGCAGCAACATTATTTCTCTTCGGAGGGACTGTCCGAGAGTGCCCCTGCTTCCCCAAAGTATTGGATGGGAAAGGGTCTCGGAGAGACAAAGGGAACCCCCTGTTTGTGACTGTCAGCCCTCAACTATGTTCTGCTATCAAGAATCAAATTTCTAATTTGAAAAGGTAAGTTTATTTCCTGGTGTTGTCTTATGGGTATTTTAATGTTTGCTTATTGGTGAACCATTTATTCCAATCCTATACTCTCCTCAGTTCCGCCTTCAAATTCTTTAGAGGTATTGATGCACGTTATATGACATCTAAAAGTGCACATGGATGTGGAGCTTACGTTGCATTTATATTGATAGAAAAACACGTAACTCACGTAACTTAATTTATATGTTGCACGTTATGCTTGCTCATGATATTTCACCTTCTGGTGCATAGTGTGTATAGTAGATGATTCAAATCAAATAATTTATATGTTGCTATCTGCATATTGGAGAAGATTGATTTTTTTTTTTTTTTTTTTCTTTTTGTGGTATTAATTGAGGAAACCAAGTTAACTTAATATAATTAATATATAGACTAATCTGTGTATGCTTATTTTCTTTTTTACAGTTTTATCTGCGGCGGGAAATCTTCAGTTGAAGATAAGTCAACTGATATGCATGACATTGATGATATGACTGAGTTCAGTAGCATCCCTGATTCTTTCATGGACCTACCACTTGATTGCTACCCACTTGTGATCACGTTCCAGAAATTCTTACTGATGCTTGATGGAAGTCTGAAGAATTCGTATTTTGACAAGTTTAATGACGTAAGGGAGTTTTGTGCGGGAAATACTGGAACAACTAGGACGTTTGCCTTAAATGCTTTTATTAGATCAAAGGAGGTTAATTACGACAGGTTCAATACATTTTACTGGCCCCATTTCAATTGTCAATTGACCAAGAAACTGGATTGTTCAACTGTTTTTGTTGAGATAATGTCTCACATCAAAGGTGGGCTGGTTGCTGGTACAGTTCCTAATGGAAAACTCAGCCGGGGAAATTATTTGTTACTATCTGAGGGACGGGTATCTACCTTAAGCAAGGATTTAAGAGAGATGATTTATGATATTTTTCTTGATTATGAGAAGATGAAGCTGCTGAATGGTGAGTTTGATTTGGCTGATTTAGTCATGGACCTTCATCGACGGCTGAGAAAAGGGAGCTATCAGGGTGATCAAATGGATTTTGTGTATGTTGATGAGGTCCAAGATTTAACCATGAGACAGGCTGCTCTGTTTAAATATATTTGCCAAAATTTCGAGGAAGGATTTGTTTTCTCGGGTGATACAGCTCAAACTATTGCTAGGGGTATTGAATTCCGGTTCCAAGACATAAGATCTTTGTTTTACAATGAATTCATCTCAGAACCAAGAAGTGATATCAAAGGGAAAGCAAAGGAGAAGGTACACTGTTCAGTTTCTGATTATTTTCAATTGAGTCAGAATTTCCGTACTCATGCAGGTATTCTCAAGCTGTCCCAGAGCATAATTGAGCTTCTTTACCACTTCTTTCCCCTCTCTATTGATTCTTTAGCCCCCGAGAAAAGTCTTATTTATGGTGAAGCACCGGTTTTACTTGAATCTGTGGATGCCGAAAATGCAATTGTAACTATTTTTGGAAATAGTGGGAGTTCTGGTAGGAGTATGATTGGGTTTGGAGCAGAGCAAGTTATTTTAGTACGTGATGATGCTGTGAAGAAAGAAGTCTCTGACCAAATTGGAAAGCAAGCCCTTGTGTTGACATTAGTTGAGTGCAAAGGCCTCGAGTTTCAGGTGAGTGGTCGGCTATTTATACTCTTTAAAATGAAGATATTTTCTCTACGTGCACATTTTTCTTAACTTTTTTTTTTTTTTGTATTTTTTTTTTTTTTTTATGGAGATGTGTACAGTAGTGTTTATATTTTTTGTTTTTGCATAAGTTAGTTTTAGGTGTCAGATATTGAAACTATAAACTGCATTATTTCTCATGTCCTTTATTAGGAATTAAAAATAGTCTCTTGGGCTGCTGAGCACTTAACAAGTAAATAACCTGTTCATCCATGTATGGTATAAATCAGCATTGCAGCCCAGTCATGTTTATAAAATTGTGCAGGCTTTCTGGTTTTATTTCGAATGATGATCTTAATGATCCTTTTGCAGTATCGCTGGCAACATGTTTTTTACCATTATTTCCTGTCTTCAAATTCAGATAAGGGCATTTTGCAAAGTAGCTCCGCATCTGCATATAAATGAAGTTTTTTTATTGTTTATCCTCTTAGAGGGCATTTGTTTTGATATTTTGCCATATATGTAGGATGTTCTGTTGTACAACTTTTTTGGAACATCTCCTTTAAAGAATCAGTGGCGGGTCATTTATGGATACATGGAGGAACTAGCTTTGTTTCAATGTACTGAACACAAATCATTTCCAAGTTTCTGCTCTGCTAAGCACAAGATTCTTTGCTCTGAATTAAAGCAACTGTATGTGGCTCTTACTCGTGCTAAACAGAGATTGTGGGTGTATGAAAATATAGACAAATTCTCGAAGCCTGTATTTGATTACTGGAAGAAGTTAGGGGTCGTACAGGTTAGACAGCTGGATGAATCTCTTGTACAGACAATGCGAGTTGGAAGCAGCACGGAAGAGTGGTGTTCTCGCGGTATCAAGGTCTAAACTGGATCCCTTGCGATTTATTCTATACATACATGCATTCATGTGCCCCTGAGTATTTTTTTCCCCAAAGTTCCTATTGTGTAGCTATATTCCGGGTATGAATTTGATCTCATATGTTTTGTTATACGACTGCTCTGCAGCTTTTTAATGAGGGTAATTTTGAGATGGCAACAATGTGTTTCGAAAGAGCTGGAGATACATACAAAGAAAAATGGGCAAAAGCTGCTGGACTTAGAGCTACTGCTAACCAAATGGGTGGTTCAAATTCTGAACTGGCTCGCGTGTTTCTGACAGAGGCTGCTGAAATTTTTGAAGCAATCGGAAAGTTTGAGATTGCTGCAAAATGCTTTATTCAGTTAAAGGAATTCGAAAGGGCAGGTTTGGGCTATCTATATTATTGTTATTTAAGAAAATCTTAATAAAAAGCTACATAAATCAAAGTCCATAGAGAGGAACATAGGCTTTGCTATCTTTAGATTATGAAAAAAGTGAACCAATTCTTGAAATGCCAAGTGAGCTTTTCGTACAGCCACCTAAATTCTAACGAACTCAGGAAGTAACTAAGCACATTCTAGCAAATGAATTTGATTCCGTACAATGCCCAACCAATTTCCACAAACTCGTCAGAAAGGATCAGTGCCTTGCGCATTACAATTGACCCCAGGGAGCAGGTGCTAGCTGGCACACTCCAAACCCCCCCCTAGATCGTGTAGGATATATGTCTGATTATTAAGCGCTATCACTTTCGATAAAGAACAGAATTATTATGTGTTCAGTTTACATATGAGTGATGGATGTGTTGCATTCAAGTTGAAATTTCATTAGATTGTGTTTGTGCACAGAGTAGGCAAGCATTGTTTGAGAGAGCAAGTACTTATATGTGCATCTTTAGTTTTAGTCCTCCAGTAAGTTAAATGATGTACACTACTTGAGCAAAAGCTGAAGTTTGATAAGATATGAACCTAATTTTGTGTACTACTTAGACACTGAAAGAAGATGCTATAAAGGATTCATCTCCAAGAATTTAGTGCAGAAGCCTAGTTACACGTAAACTCCTTTTGAAGTTATCAAATTTACACTAGGTCTGAAATATTTTCTCTTGTCTTTTTAGGTATAATTTATCTCAACAAATGTGAGGAATCAAGGCTAGAGGATGCAGCTGATTGTTTTTCTCTTGCTGGATGCTGGTCTATTGCGGCCGAAGTGTATTGTAGGGCCAATTGCTTGATGAAGTGCCTCACTGTTTGCGCCAAAGGGAATCTTATGGAAATGGGGCTTCAGTTCATAGAGAAATGGAAAGCAGATGGAATATTTGATGCTGATGCAACCCAAAGTCAGGAAGAATTGCAACAAGAATTTTTGGAGAGATGTGCATTTCACTACCATCAAGTGAAAGATACACACAGTATGATGAAGTTTGTTCGAGCCTTCAACTCATTGGACTTGATGCGAACTTTTTTGGTAACTCATAGTTATCTCGATGAGCGCGTGGTTTTGGAGGTCGAGTTTGGAAACAGTATGGAGGCTGCCAATTCTGCTAAACTGAGAGGAGATCTTCTTCTTGGGGCAGAAATACTGGAAAAGGGTGGGCACTTTGAAGAAGCATCAAAGATCATTCTTCTGTATGTTCTTGTCAACTCTCTTTGGATAAAAGGAAGCAAAGGTTGGCCCTTGAAGAAATTCTCAAACAAAGAGGAGCTTCTGACAAAATCAAAATTGATGGCAAAGACAGGAAATGATCACTTTTATGAGTTAATCTGCGTGGAGTCTAGCTCATTGTCAGAGAAAGATAGCAGCTTAGCAGAGATGGGAGATTTTTTGGCTACTTCCCAGAAACTCGGTCATTTTGGAGCAGAAATTATATACCTTCGGAAGATTCTCGATTCCCATCTTAAGGCAAGGCTTGCTAACTATGAACATGATGAAATGGTTGTGTTGAGTTCTATGGAACATGCAGCATTTATGACTTTGCGGAAGAGGGTCTCAATTCAGACGTTAATTCACTTCTGGAATATATGGAGGGAGAAGATTCTAAGCATATTGGCATACCTTGGTTCGATTGGAACAGTACATGAAAAAGACTACAAGGGCTGTGAGGAGTTTTGTCTGAGTTACTTGGGTGTCTGCAAAACGGTACAAAATAGCTGTTCCATCTACATATTGCTAAAATCAGATGCCTTTTGGATGAAAGACATCTGTCATAGATCTGTTAGCCGAAATGGTGAATTGGTTACAATGGATGTTCACCAGTTTGTAGCTGCTGCTCAAAGTTTCTGGGTTTCTGAAGTCACTTGTCTTGGTATGAATGTGGTAGAAAAGCTCAACAGCCTCTATGAGTTTTATGTTGGAAAGTCTTCCTCAATGTTTAATCAGGTAACGACTTCTCTTCACATGTTTGAAGTCACAAAGGGGCTCATGGAACCGAAGGTCTTGGACTGGGAGGACCCTAAGACACTGCTAGAGTACTCAGCGTCTTCTAAGCAGCGGTTTTTCGACATTATATGTCCAGCAGACTCAAAAATGATCTTTTCAGAAGATATGACTAAACTAAGAAAAACGGAGCTTTGTACGGAAATTACCAGAAACGTAATTATGGAAATAATCACCTCAGAAAGAAAGTTGTCCCTTGGGCGAATTTGGAAAGTGGTGATGCTCATATTTGTGTCTGGGAGTCTACCTGCTGAACTGTATCGGGTGATTGTAAACCGTTCCGACTTGAGCCCACATTGGAAATCCTTCTTTGAGCAGTTTAAAGATTACATTGATTCAAGTGTTGTGAGGTCTTCATTTCTCTTGCAGATTAAAAACTCCTTGGGGAAGACCTTTTTTCCCAATTTGAGAAAGATAACAAGTTATATGTCACCATTCCACTTTTTGTATCTTCTGGAACGCTTCCTTTATTTGGCAAGTTCTTGGAAATCTATATTTTTCACGACGAAGTCTTCTCTTCTGGAAACACTTACAAGTGGGGACTGGAAATTGAACTCAAAATCTGAGTTAGAAACAGATATTAGATTAAAGGAAGAACTACGATCTTTGGAAGGTTTTCTGTTGGGCTTTGGTCATGATATGCTTACGAGGTTTTCTTTGGAATGGCTTGAGAAGACTGATGGTGCTGCCAAGAAAAACTATCCTTCTCTTGTTTTGAGGTTATTTATCCATGTTTGTCTAGTTTGTATCAATGCTGAAAATCATTTTGATCTTCTCTGTGATCTACTCATCAAAGATGACATATCTGCTTTGCTCCCAATGGAATTTCGTAAGATCCTGAGCCTTGCAACACCTTCGAAATTTTCCTTTGGGGGAGTATCCAAGGAGGTTGATTACAGCAAATTATCTAAATTATTCTCGGAGGTGCTTAAGATCATTGAGAATCCTCTGGTGATTCTGTATATAGGTAAAAATCGCCCAACCTCTGGTGTTGATGCTATATTCATAGACATGGAGTTGATTCTATGTAGAGAAGATGTATTGAATATACTCTACCCCGAAAGAACAGAATGTGTACATCCAGATGCCGTTGAGTTGGAGATTGAACACCTAAATGTTCCTTCATGCAATATTGAGAATGGTATTCACTGTTCTCAACCTTCCAGTTCATTTATTGAAGAGGAACAGTTCATGGAGAATGAGCATGAACATGTCAGTGATCTGCAAGGAGGTTACAGGACGGTTTGGCGTGCATATGGCAGTTTAGCTATGGATCCATTTGCATTGAAGGTTTGTAAATGTTTTTATTCGTTTTATTTTGATATCTAGTATCTAATGGTTTAGTATCTTCTGTTCAGTTTAACAAAAGAGTGTCTCTAATGGTTTAGTATCTTCTGTGCAGTTTAATGTAGAGTTGCTTATCCGTGTTCTTGATGCTGCAATTGCCAAATTGAATCTGAATGCATCTTCTGATGCCGAAGATCGTAGCTTCGTTACTGAAACAGAAATCATGCTTGCTGAATTAAATGAACTCTTAATTGCTTTACGAGTTTCTTGTCCAAGGTCAGTTTTGATGCATGCTGAGTATGTTTGTCGACATTTAAGATGAAATTTTTTGTCCGAGAAACTTATATCATATGCAATTGGAGTATAACACCAAGCAGCCTAACCTTTTCATTTGATGTTATGTTTCAGAGAGGAGAATATCCAGCCCATCCTTTCAAGATTCGGCGAACTTATTAGAAAGTGTCCAACAATGGAGACAAGATTAAGACAACTGTTGGATCCTTTTTTCACAACGCTTATGGCTCCAAATACTGTTATCCGATCTATTCCAGCCAGTGTTTCATCAAAGGGTAAATATAGCAAGAAGAAGGAAAAATCAAGATCGAAGGGGATAGGCAAAAGGAAGTAATGAAGCATCAAGTCTTCTTTTACATTTTGCTCATCCTCACTTCCTTACTTATGTATGTATATTGCCATGTACAGAAACAAATGCAACAGGCTGACTGCAGGACAGGTTTTTTGGTGCATTGGGTCTGAGAGCCAATGCAGCTGCTGCCTGGTTTGCAGTTTTTGTTAGATAAATAAAAATTTACTTTGCATCCTTTAGCAGTTAACACACACAGAATATAAACATTGTCTTTGACTTTAGCCTTGGTTAGAACAAGCACTACGGATAGCAAGGCTTGGCTAGAAACCCAATTTGTGCAAGTTTACGGCTAAACCCATTCAGAACTCACATGGCTTTTCACTGCTGAAGGAAGATTTTCAAAAGCATTTTTCTGAATCATAAATGGACATTTGCTTCCCATCAAAGACTTGGACATCTGAAACTTGTCTGGTATGCCAGGAAAATCTATGAAATTTTGATCCGTTACTAAAATACCCCTTTCTATATACAGAATTACACCGTTTGTCCAAGCCTTAAAGTAATTTATGTGAAGGACAGTATTGTCATTTCACGAGCGAAAATTTTACGAAAACGGGAGGTTATTCAGTTTGTTAGGATTCTGGGATTCCAAAAAGTAAGGGAATTGAATTCCCATGAGTGGTGTGGGTTTAGGGTTCCTTCTCTTCAGGAATCCTTGGAATGGATTCCCTTCCCACCATCCAAAAACGCAATTTAGAGATCTTTTCTTGGTTATTGAATTGTACTTCTTAAAATTGAGGTTCTTCATGCTTACAATTATCATTGCTGCAGCAAAACTACAGATCTCTGCTAAAAAACAAGAACCAACCAATGGGCAAGGAAGAAGGAGACAGCCAGGTTCCTCTTTTGAGCAATAGTCCTATCAAGGGAGAAGAAGAAGAAGATTCATGTCCTTATTCAACTGCCAATTTATATACATTCCTCACATTTTCTTGGTTAAACCCTTTGCTTGATTTAGGTAATCAGAAAACAATAGACCTCGACGACGTCCCACAACTCTCTCGAGATGATAGTGCCAATGGAATCTACCCTATTTTTAAAGATAAACTTCTCCATGCAGGTGGTGGTGGTGGTGATGAAATATCAAATTCCAAGCTTGTCAGGTCATTGCTTTGGTTAACATGGAGGGAAGTACTATATACAGCTTTATTGTCACTTGTGTATGTATGTGCTTCTTTTGTAGGTCCATACCTTATTGATTTCTTTGTCCAATACCTCAATGACCCTGCAGCTCAACAGTTCAATAGTAGAGGGTATGTCTTAGTGTCTGCATTTATTTTGGCTAAGATTGTTGAGTCACTCTCGATGAGGCATTCGTCTTTTAAGTTGGAAACGGTTGGAATTAGAGTTAAAAATGCATTGGCAGCAGCCATTTACGACAAACTTCTCACCTTATCAAACCAATCAAGGCAAGATAGTTCTAGTGGGGAGATTGTTAATATCATGGCTGTTGATGCAGATAATATAAGCTATTTTTGTTTGGGTCTCCATGAATGTTGGATCGTCCCGCTTCAAGTCATCCTGGCATTGTTGCTCTTGTACAGGAATGTAGGGGTTGCTTCGTTTGCGGCTCTTTTAGTCACTGTACTAGTTATATTGGCAAATATAGCTTTGGGCCGATTGCAGGGAACTTTACAAAGGAAACTAATGGAGTCCAAAGATGAAAGAATGAAGACAATGACAGAAATTATAAGGAATATGAAAATCCTTAAGCTTCAAGGCTGGGAGATGAGGTTTTTGTCTAAGGTGGTTGCTCTTAGGGAGAATGAAGAAGGATGGCTGCGAAAGGGCTAATGGACAGAGACCATTAGAAGTGTCATTTTCCATGTAAGCCCTACTATTGTATCTGCTGTCACATTTTTTGCTTGTGTGTTAACTGGGATCCCGTTAGAGTCGGGTAAAGTGCTGTCTACAATTGCAACAGTAGGGATTCTGAAAGAAGCCTTCTTTGATCTCCCTTGGTTAATATCTAAGTTTTCTAAAGCCAAAGTTTCCCTCGACAGGATTTCTTCTTATTTGCGTCAGAAAGATGTCCAAGCTAATTACATAACAGAACTTCCTAGTACTTCAAATGTTGCCATTGATATAAGAAATGGAAATTTCTCTTGGTCTTCTTCGGAAACTCCTACATTGAAAGATGTCAATTTGCAAGTGTTTAATGGCATGAGGGTGGGTGTATGTGGTACGGTTGGCTCGGGAAAGTCAAGCTTGCTTGCTTGCATATTGGGTGAAATGAAAAACCTATCAGGCGAGATTGGATTACGTGGAAGAAAGGCTTACGTTTCTCAATCCCCTTGGATACAAAGTGGAACTATAGAGGAGAACATACTATTTGGGAAGGAGATGGATAGAGAAAAGTATGTAAGGGTACTAGCAGCATGTTCATTGGAAAAGGACCTTGGTGTGCTGCCTTTCGGGGATCAAACAGTTATAGGGGAGAGAGGTACCAACTTAAGTGGAGGTCAGAAGCAAAGAATACAAATTGCACGCGCTTTATATCAAGATGCAGAAATATATCTCTTTGATGATCCTTTCAGTGCACTAGATGCTCATACTGGAACGCACCTGTATAAGGTATATATCTGTCATTCTTTCTTTTTTTGTACTTATAAACTATGCGCGTGATGTTTTTTTTTCTGGCTACTTTAGTTTTTGTAATATGTCTGTTCTGCATTGAATGAGTGCCTACTCAAGTTTCTGAAATCGAAAACAGTGATTTACACAACCAATCAAGTGGAGTTCTTACCTTCTGCCGACCTTATACTGGTAAGACACAAGAATCCAGACTTAAATTTTTGGATAAAAATGATTAATTGAATTCTCTGAACATAACATTATAATTTGCAGGTATTGAAAGAGGGAAAAATCACACAATCAGGCACCTATAATGAGATACTGACATCCGGAACTGATTTTATGGAATTGGTGGGTGCACACAAGAAGGCTTTACTTGGGCACAAGAAATCGGCATCAGAGACAGGAGCACTTTCTTCTGATATCATCATTAGTAACTTTGATGATGAAACAGGTATTGTAGAAGATAGTAGTATGCATGAAAATGTCCTACATGATAATCAAGCACAACTTATTCAAGAAGAGTATCGACAAAAAGGACGAGTTAGTGTTGAAGTTTACTGGAAGTATATTACTGCAACATTTAAAGGAGCTTTGGTGCCGTTTATAGTATTAGTGCAGGTTATCTATCAGATACTCCAGATTCAAAGCGATTATTGGATATCATCGCGTACTCCTGTGTCTAAGGATGTCAGTTCTCCTATTGAAGCTTCTACTCTCATTACCTATACTGCTTTGGCCTCCTCAAGTTCCCTTTTTGTGTTTATTAGAGTTGTACTTGTTGTAATAGTTGGGTACAGGACTGCCACAATCCTTTTCAAAAGAATGCATTTATGTATCTTCCGTGCCCTGATGTCATTCTTGGCTGCAACACCCAGTGGACGAATACTAGATAGAGTAAGTCAATCAGAATATACAAATATTTTCTTCTGTGTTTGAAGAGGTTTCTTCTGTATAATATGATCTCAAACCATTATATAGGGGTTACTTTATATAGTCTAATTTCTTATTCCCAGGCATCTGAAGATCAGGAAGAAGTAGATTGCTACACTGCGCTGATGTTTGGGGGATTAGTAATGAACGTAGTAAGACTTTTGGCTGTTATTGGAGTAATGGGGCAGGGGGGGTGGCAAATTTACCTCATTTATGTTCCGGTGGCTCTTTTCTGCATTTGGTATCAGGTAATACTGAACATAGTTCTCTATTCATTTAAATTTACCCCTACACAAGCACATAGCATGAACACACACAAAGACGCACACTCTTGATTACAAAGGCTTCGTAGCATATTATCTTTGCAAAATTCTTGTTTTTGTGTATACCACTAAAACTATTTACAATTGTTTTTCTTCTTCTAGCAATACAGCATAACTGCAACAAGAGAACTAGGACGGTTGAAGGGAGTAAGCAGTGCTCCACTTAAACAGCACTTCATTGAGTCTATCTCAGGCTTGACAACTATCAAGTGCTTTGATCAGGATTCAAGATTCAAGGAAACAAACATGAAATTGATCGACCGTAGTTCACGGCCACAATTTTATTCAGTCGGTGCAAATGAGTGGTTGGGTTTTCGCTTAGACGTGTTATCATCCTTCACATTTGCTTTATCTTTAGTTTTCTTGATCTCTATTCCGCAGGGGACTATTAATCCTGGTAAGATTCTACTTTGCTGGTATAGAGCTATATAATGTAGCTAGGAACCTTTACTGTTTCTTAATATCTATGCCTGAGAGGGTTGGAGGTGGGAATCCTGCTAAATGCTTTGCTTTGCTATGCTACATTCTTATTTAGCTACACTACTCAGGCCGTCCATACCGGTTTCTTGTCCTTCATATCATTAGTTAAACTTTCATGCTTACCATTTCTTACATCCTGGTAGATGGGATCTGGGTTGTTATGTCAGAGTCAAGATCATCCAATCCTTTCTGTCGTTTGTGTCCATACTTTCCTATGACTTTTGTTACTTATACAACTCTTTTGTGTATTGGTAGCCATAGCAGGGCTAGTGGTAACCTATGGACTTAGCTTGAACACACTGCAAGTTAAGCTCATATGGCTTTATGGTATTATTGAGAGGGAAATAATTTCTGTTGAAAGGATTCTCCAGTACACTCGTATTCCCAGTGAAGCCCCTCTTGTAGTAGAAGCACATAGGCCAGCCTCAAATTGGCCTTCTCGTGGAGAAGTCACCGTCTACAAACTAAACGTAAACAATTAAGCTACATCCTTACTTTGATCATACTTGGTGAACAATATCACCCCGGTTCTAACAAGGGTTTATATTTCGTGCATAGAACCAACCATGGATATTTTTCGTTATAAAATAATGAGAAAAATATGTGCAGATTCGATATGCACCACATTTGCCACTTATCTTAGATGGTGTTACATGCGCTTTTCGCGGAGGGATGAAAACTGGTATTGTTGGCAGAACAGGCAGTGGAAAATCAACCCTTGTTCAAGCACTTTTCCGGATAGTGGAAGCTTCTGCAGGATAAATTCTAATAGATGGTGTCGATATATCAACTATTGGATTGCATGACTTGAGATCCAAACTAAGTATAATTCCGCAAGACCCAACCATGTTTGAAGGGAATGTGCGCAGCAACTTAGATCCGCTCGAAGAGTACTCTGACGACCAGATATGGGAGGTAATGGTCTTCTCTAAGAAAATACTTAACACAATGAATTTTAAATGTACAAGCATGCAGACCAAGATTTGTGCCGGGACGATCAACTATAACTAATGTAGCTTATACTACTGTGATAGGCGTTAGATAAGTGCAAGCTTGGAGATGAAGTACGGAAGAAGGAACTAAAACTTGACTCCCCAGGTTTGTTTGTTGTTTCTGAAATTCATCTAGCCATTATTGTAACCCGTAACCCGTAAACATAATACATTATATTTTTATCTACCCACAAACATAAGCATTGGGCTTTGTTGATGTAGTTGCTGACAATGGAGAAAATTGGAGTATGGGCCAGAGACAACTGGTATGCCTAAGTCGAGTACTACTTAAGAAGAGCAAAATCTTGGTTCTTGATGAAGCTACTTCGTCAGTAGATACTGCAACAGATACCCTTATGCAGGAAACACTCAGGCAACACTTTTCAGAATCAACAGTTATCATAATTGCACATCGCATAACTTCTGTCCTTAATAGTGATGCTGTTATTGTTTTGGATAAAGGTTGGTGAAAAACAATAGTCTGTCATATCATCTTGTATATTTGTCTTTTATTATACCGTCGAAAGTATTTGATATTGAAAATGATTTGGTACTCAACAGGCCAAGTCGTGGAATATGGCTCACCAAATAACTTGTTAGAGAACGAGTCATCTTGGTTCGCAAAGCTCGTTGCTGAGCAAGTACAAGCTTCAAGTGCTTAGCTGAATGTTGAATCTACTCTTAAGCACTTGTAGTTGCTTTTTGTAGAGTTGTAATACTACGATTACAACTAGCTTTTTGTAGAGTTCCAATTCAATATTATCGCGTGAATTTTTTTGGCTGGCAGCAGGTGGTAAGGACACTAGCTTGGCTCTCACTTCGTAGTAAATTCCGAGGGTATAAATACTGTAGGGTAGTACTGCATTACTTACTGAGGGTATAGTAATCTGCCACAACCATATATTGTTAGGTTTGCGCCTTTATTTTAATGGACAAAATTCCTGCAAAGTTGATTTTTAGAGCTCCATGTGGTGGATTGTCCTAGTTAGTTGTGTCTGTCCTTGACTTCTTGTCGTTTGTCCACTAAATTCGTGCTGCTGTAAACTGTATCAAGGGATCTTTGGACAGGTCTTGTTCCGTTCAAAAATGCAAGTGCATTTTGTTTTCCGTATATGCCAAACTGTGGCGGCACCACCTAGGGCATCGGGAGAGCACATTGGATTTGTATCCAATCCTGCACAGTTAGTGTCCCAGATTGATTTACCTAAGAAGTAAGAAGAATAAAATGTCACTATGCTAGTGGCCGATGCCTAGTGATGCTATTGTAAAGAAAATCGTAAATTCTGTACCATTAAAGATTGTACGTAGAATGTAGCATAATATTTCAAGTTACACCAAGTTGCTTCACTACCATTGCTGGGCTGGGATAGATTTCCCGGAAGGTTTGGCTGTTGTGGCATGGTTGGCAGAGTGGGAAGTGGGAACTATATAATAAGACAAAATTAATTTGGAGGCCACCTAAAATCTGGCGAGATTGGGGTATACCCTATAAGACAAAATCAGGTCATTATGAAGTAAAGCCAAGCCACCCCTTAACCTTGTATTTTCTAAATGGCTAATATGCCCTTGGTTAATTAACACTAAAATTCTAGGTTAATTAATTGAGTTTAGATTAAAATTTTGAAATTATGAATTCAGTAAATTAAACCTTTCATCTGTCTTATGAGTTCGATTTCGATAAAAAAAAATTGGTTTTGAAAATGCACAAGGCCAGCAAGGTCGTGGTTTGAATAAGGTGCCGGTTGTTCTGCCGCGCAAGGTCCACTTTGAATAACTCCGCCACCAATGTTCAACCTACAGGTCCATTTTACTACTTCGGCATGGAAAATTTTCCTACAATGCCTGCGGTCATAAGGTCGACAAGCAAATAGTTTTTAACACTAATTGACCAGAATAGGCATGTTAAGGATTTATAACCTTGCCGACTTGTACTTATACCAAACAAAAACAGAAAATATGGAAGATGTAATTCACTTTATTCATGCAATTTTGGTTACTACATTGATTGAAACATAAAAACGAATGCACTTAGCATGTGCATCAAGCCTTTAAACCCCTAGGCGACCCTAGTGGACGAGTTATAGCCTTTAAACCCCTAGGCGACCCCCGATGTTGTGAAGTCAAGAGTTTTCCACCAACACGAGGAGATCTTGAAGGAGGACTAATACCTTTCAGAGCTTTCTTCTTTGCCTTCTCCACCCTGAACAAGAACAATTCAGAAAAAAAACATTACAGGCCGGCAGGGTCGACAATCCCATTGAAACATGGCCGAAAGGGTCCACCAAAAGATGTGTGTCGGCTAAGCCGCGCCTACAGGTATCACTAAAATAGCCTTCCACTCCCAACAAAAATGTACATGAGTAGAAATAATAAATTTTCACTATACTGTGTCGGCAAGGTCCATTACACATACATTGCTTACCGACAAACCGCCAAGCATGGTTTTATACAAATACCCTTCCGGATTAAAAACTCTAGGCATCGAAACATTCAAAAGAAGCGGTGGGGGTAAAAAACAAAAAGTTCGGCTTCATTAAAAAAACCGATGCTTAGGCAAGGTATACAGTTGAATAACTCCTTAGGCCTCGCTAGTAGCGATTCTAGAAACTATACATCCAAGCAAGTTCTTCAACCTTATAGCTTGCTTAGGCCAAACCCTAACTATGAAAATCCCGGCAAGGTCGATAACAAAATACCTTCCCGGCATCGCAACTGCCAATTCAAAATTTCGGATTTTCTGACCTAATTTGACATGCAAACATGAAATCGAAGTACTAGAGTGAGTTTAAGTAGGCCCTTACTTTCTTAATCGCACCATTTCTTCTTTTTCGGCGGCTTCGATTTCTCGTTCTTCGAAGGTTTTTTTTCTTCACTTTTTGTTGAACTATTTTTGCAATTTCGGGATTGAATTCATTGCGCTTTCTATTTGTTTGCTTCATCTTACTAACCCTCGGCGGATCCATTGATGAAGATTAATCGGAGTTTTGGAATCGACAATTTTAACGAATTGATCGTCGAGTTTTTTTGATGGTGGTGGTGGTGGGGGTCGGTATGGTGGGGAGGAGAAGAAGAAGAGAGGAAGATGAAATGAAGAGAATAAAATCTGATTTAGGGTAATTAAGATTGGGTAAGGATAGTTTTGTAACTTACCCATTAGGACTCCCCCTAAAACCCACAAAAAGTGTCCCTTTAAAATTGGGTATACCCCAATTAGTTTGGGTACACCCCAATCAAGCCAGGACCTAAAATGGGTGTGGGGTACTAAGAGTATCTTTGTTTTTTGCTGACTCGATATCTGAATCTGACTCGGTTCGAGTCAGATGTCAGACCGTTTTTTTTTTTTGAGTCAGATCTGACTCGCCATCTGATTCAGACATAACCCCTGACTCGGACCCATTTGAGTCAGGGAATAAAACGCCTCTGACTCATGGGACCAAGTCACTGACTCGCATATTTTTGAGTCATACGAGGCAGATCTGACTCAAAAATTAAACATATTGAGTAAGATCCAGATGAGTTAGGTGATATCAATCGATCCGGATGAGTCGGGAAAAACAAACAAAGGTGGAAGTTAACCGATCTTGAATGGTATAAAGGCTAACCTGGTGGTTGACAAAAGACTAAGTTATTATTTGGATTCAAAATTAAAATTACCCCTTCATAAAAAATTTAAATTTTTGTTACAATCTCACATTTTCTTTCGCATTAAAACAAAATCAGCCCTCTCCTTTTCAAAAAATCATTTCCTTCCTTCGTAGCCGTTAATAGGCGTTGGTAGTTCGTTACTCCTTCATGTAACCTCGCTTTTGTTAATCGGCGGTTGGAAGTTCGTTAAGCTTTCATGTAGACTCGTTTTTGTTAATCGATTGAGTTCACTTGATTTTAAAAGAAAAAAAACAATCAAAACTTTAATGGTATAGATAGGTTTTTCATTTTCTTTTTCTTTTTACGAAAACATTATTCGTGTTTTCGATCTTAACTTTTAGCAGTTCGTACAACAAACACATGGTATGAAAATCTATACTTGGCTTGTTGAATTACCCCCAAATCTTAAATGATTAGTTCGAGTGTATCAGAATTACTGCATGTAGCTTATTCTGAAATTCGGTTTCCAAAGTGAATGTTGTTGACCCCAAATGTGGGTTCAAATCCAACCGCCATTACCTATTGGCCCGCACAATGCCCAAGAGACCAAGCTTTGAGGTAGGGGAAAGCAACGAACGAGAGGATGCGGATTTGGTATTATCCGCGTCCAATTCATCCAAATGACGGATGTTAAAACTGTATCTGCACCGAGTTTATTAACTGGAAAATTTGATATACATGAGTGAGCATATGAACCGAGTAGATGCAGATAGATTGCCGGATTTCAAAATATAGTAACAAAAAACTTATCGAGGACTGAAATTTAAAGAGTAAGTGTACGGTATATATACAACTTCCAATATCCCTAGCCATCCACCCATCAACCGACCTACCAAGCACTAACACTATATCTTAATGTGACAATTAGTGTTAAAAACAGAACACCATTGACATACCATAATTACATTATTTTTTTTTACAAATTTCTTTTTACTAAGAGCATCTCCAATGGAATATGGGTCTTTAAAAATATTGAAGCCACCAAGGATTTTAGAAACTCTCAACAAAAAAAACCTCTCTAGTGGTGGTTGAATATTAAAAATTTAATCTGATGTGGAAGTTTAAGTTTGGAAGAGAGTATGGGTTTTTAGACTTTCATCCATACCCACGTCATCACTATTTGTTTTTATTTTATTTATTTGTTAGATTTTGTGGATTAACTTTCTACAAATAAGTGACAAGTGTTTCAAAATAGGTATAGATACAACTACCCTTTGAAGATGTTTATCAAAACCAAAAAAATTAGACTCTATGTTGTTAAATACCTCTTTTTAAGTTTCCACATGGGATAAATATCCATACACCATTGGAGATGCTCTAAGCCCTAATCAAAGATGGAAACATATATATGACCTGTCATTTTCCTATAATATCATTCATATATTTATGTATAGTAACAAAATTATTCTTAGGATTGGGTGTCCAATGGAGGATGATATACCACTCGCGTCCAACCTGTGAAACAACTAGAAACCCACCTAAGTCGAATCCACCAAAATACGGGATTGGGCCAGGTGAAATCCGCGGATATAATTGTTTTGTTATGCCTTTACGATCTTCTTGTTAGCCCATCAAAAAAGAACTCCATGGATGAAAATAGGTTGATTACTACCACCACTCTTGTTGATTACCCTTTATATTTTGTAATCCGCTTTTGAACCAGCATTCTATTTAGTTAAAGCATTTCACCTTTAATATGGATCTTTTAAACCTTAAAGATTTCCGTAATCGTTTTTTCGAATCCATTAAATACACTTGGGCTGAAAAAAGATCTCGGATTTTAAAAAAATTAATCATTTGTCCTAGTATGAAACATTATTAAGAATTTTCACCCTTTCATGTAAGAGCAAATTTTATGAGAAGTAGGATATATACTACTTCAAAATGAAGTAGTTTGGTGTACAAAAATATATATATAGCAAAGAAGAAACTTATGTAATAAAGATAATAGAGTCTGAGTTATCAGTTACCAAATTGGCTATTAACTTGAGGATCATACCAATTATCAACATTAGTGGTATTCAATCTATTCAAACCTCTCAGAACTAGGCTCGTACTTCCTTCTTCATAGTTCGAATTTTCAAAAAATCCTCTCTTCGTGCCTTCCTTTGAGACACTCCTGGCCAAGTTACCATTTCTTCTCCACAAGACCTAATCCTGGTTATTTCTTTTGCCCACTGTTGTCACCATTATCGATATAACCTTGATCTATCTCTTCCCCACTGTCCACATTCCGACCAATCTTTCTGATAGCATACTTTCTATTAATAACCCCTGTTACCATTTCCATATTCTGTAAGAAACCAAAAGTAGAACTTGCACTTGTCTTTGAGTTTTGATCCACTTTACCCAAGACTTCAAACCAGATCCACATATTTCTTGCGTCATTTTCTGCCCACGACCAATCTCTTTCAAATGTGATTCTAAGCTTATACATATTTATAAAAGTAGAAAAATATGGAAATAGTGTTCATATTTCTCCTTTTGGATACTACACTAAACGACGCATCTTAGGCGCTTGGAAAAATACTATAAAATAAAAAATTAACAAAAAGTAATGGGTCCAGGTGAGAATTTTCAGCGACACAAAATTTGCCACCCTTCCCAAAAATTTTCTTTGTTTTTTTTTTTTGTTGTTTACCAAAAAAACTACTCTACCACAGAGTGCCCTCCCTACTTCCCAGAGTAGGAATAACATCATTCACTTCGTACTCCATTGTGAAATACTGGTTCTAAGTTCCTTGTAGCATAGGGTTTGTTGAAATCAACATTTTTATCATGATTGCTAAAGGCGGGTATCAGGATTTGCAGGGATAACGTTTGAGTGATCCGATGGTTAGAATTGATTTTCATCTTTTGTCTTATATAAAATGGTACCACCCCTCTAGAATTTGTATCCTCCTTTAGCAATCATGATTTTTATTGTTAAAAGATCTTGAAGATAAAAAAAAAAAATAAAAAAAAAAAAAAAAAAAGAATTATGGTCCGATGCAGGCCGCACACATTAACAAAAAATAAAATGCAATCGAAGATAATGATTAAAATTTCAGGAAAGAATTTAAGTAATTAAATTTATGTCCTTGGTTTGAGGTGGAGATATTATGATTTAATATTTATTTTGCAAGTACCTGATGATTATGCTCACATAAAAATCTGATATCTGCAACATAATATCTCTAAATGTTTTATTAATGGATAATGATGTGGATCATGTGATCGTTATATAATTAATCTGATATCTGCACATGCATAGAAGATTCTTCATTGTATTATACCTCAAAATGAGGTTTCTTTGTTTACTTTTAGTGGTATAACCATTTTATTCTTTGTTTACTTTTAGTGTTATGCCATTTTAAAATTCTGTTGATAAGTACCTTGCTAAATTGGGGCCTAGGTAGATTAATTGGGGCCTATCGAAATTTTATTTCCACTACAAACAATAATAAGGGGTGTCTAAATTTATTGAAACTTTCAAAATTACCCTAAGAAAAATACTAATATTACTAAATTACCCATCAACTCTTAATAATAAACCTAAAACTAAAATCAGTTTTCATTTCTATCTCATAAACCGATTCTGCTCTTCTTCTTCTCCCTCTTTTTTCATTTTTTTGAAAACAAAACATCGTGGATTATCGACGATCCAAAAACGATTAATCGTTCATTTTTTCTATAAAATGTCGTCGAAACCAACGCGAGTGAAGCATCCTACTAACAGGAAATTTCCTAGTAAGGATAATCCTGGAATTGTTGAAGCGATTCCAAACAAAACGAAGAAAACGGTTGAGGAAGTTGAACCATCTTTGATCGCACAAGAGGAGGAAATGGGTCGAATCAGGTACTTTTCTATGAACCCAATCCTGTAAACTAGGTTTTAGTAACATGTAATCGCTTAGAAATCGAAATTTTTGAAATCAAAACATTTGCTTGTTTACAGAGTCGGATTACATTAATGTCCTAGTAACCCGATTTATTTTAGAAACGGGTTATGTTCTTAAACTTATAGACCGATTGTTCTGCATGTAAATTAGAATTGGAAGACGTTAATGTATAAATAGCCCGATTATTGTAGCCATTGTTTCTGTAACTAATTTTTGATAGAATCGGATTACATATGTGTTCACAAAAACCGATTGTGTAGCCTTAAAATTCTTATATGCTTAATCGTACTTTATATATATATATATATCGATAAAACAGATTGTTGGTTTTATAGTTAGAATCGGGTTACATTAGCACTTGAAAAATCCGATTGTTGGTTTTATTGTTAGAATCGGATTATATGAGCAGTTGAATAAACCGATTGTGTATTTGTTATGTTCTGAATCGGTTTTTATATGTATATCGAGTAAACCAATTGTGTACCTTGACTTAAAAAAATGCATTCGATTCCATTGTTGTTTACTGCTTAACTCCGTATTGTATAGGCCAAACAAGGGCAACCAACAAAAGCAAGCCGAAAAGAAATATAAGAGGAAACATGACCTTGCTTCTCCTAAGTCTTTGGCACCTCGTCGAAAAGACGGTCAAAATTTGAATGCTTCGCACCGAAGGGCCACGGGTAGTAAAGCCAAAGGGATCAGCATCAATGAACCACCGCCTGAAGCGGAGCAACCAACACACGAAGAATCTGATTCCGATACACCTACTGAACAAGAAGGTGGTGAAGAAGAAAGTGATGAGGAAGTTAATGAGGAAGAAATTGGTGGAAAGGAAGGTGGTGAAGAAGAAAGTAATGAGAGTGAAAGTGATGAAGAAGAAGAAGGTGAGGATGAAAGTGATGAAGAGATAGGAGAAGTTCAAGAACAAGTGCAAGAACAAGTCCAAGGAGGAGAAGTTCAACAATAAGTCCAAGGAGGAGACGCTGAAAACCAAGATAAGACAGATGGTAAGAAGAAGAAGAAAGGGGACCAAATGCCCGACCCACTGAAGATGTTTTCTCGCGGCCCTAAGGATCCTGTTCACGGGTTACCCGGTGATGGAGAACAGATGTTATGGGGGTACAAAGACAGTTGG
The DNA here is from genome assembly GCA_023531295.1 of Papaver armeniacum. Lineage (NCBI taxonomy): Eukaryota > Viridiplantae > Streptophyta > Magnoliopsida > Ranunculales > Papaveraceae > Papaver > Papaver armeniacum. Next base: position 197,400 of record JAJJWW010015681.1, read on the forward strand.
GCCGTCGTCGTTTGCCATACAATAGTAAGTACCTAAACCTTATGCTATGTAACATAAAAATTATTATTCGTGTAGTGTTTTGAATGTTGTCCATCGGGTTTGTTTTATTTTATAGGATCACAAGGATGTCGTTCATCTTATGAAGCCAGAACGTCAGTGAGTATGATGAGGCAATGGCCACTGCAAGAAATAGAATCAACCGTTGGAGAAGTTCCCGAAGTAATCGATCTAGTCAATTCAACGGGTTTGATGCCCGCGGTCGATAATTTGGACCTTGGTTACGACAAACCTTTTTGTTCCGCCTTTGCCGAGAGATATTACGGGGAAACAGATACTTTGCATCTTCTGTTTGGAGAACTGACGATAACTCCAAATAATGCGAAGTTCATTATCGGGATAAGCATAGAAGGTAAAGCAGTGAAGCACAAAGAGTATGCGCAAGAGCTTGAGTGGGATAAGATTTACGCGTTCACCAAGGATGTGTTCCAATGGGATGAGGAGAAGACCAAGTCAGAGATGCTGGTAGGAAAGTCAAAGCAGAGGATATTCCATCTCTCGAAGCTAAGGGACAACTTCATGGGAACAAAGAAGCTTCGTGCCAAGGGAAATGTCTTTGACCGGGAACGTATCATCGCCACGGCCAATGCGTATGTCATCTACGTCCTGGGAGCTGTTATCTTCCCCGACGTTTCCGGTTCCCGTGTGAGCGCCAACTTTATCCAGCAGTTGCAACCGTTTGACAAGATTCACGAATACTCTTGGGGCACAGCCATGGTTGCACACTCGTTGAACGAGTTGAGAAAGGCTTCTAGGGCTCAAAGGAACCAAATAGGAGGGAATATGGCATTTCTACAAGTGTGGATATATTTGCACTTCCCAATATTTGCTGAAAGGGCTTTTGAGAACAAGGAATGGGACAGAAGGTATTATGGAGACATGTACACCTACGAAGTAAGCAGAAGCACCAAAAAAGGGATTATACGAAGTTGAGACGCCAGTTGGACAACTTGACGACGAAAGATGTTATCTTTGATCCTTACAAAAAAGATTTGTCTAAAGGAAAAGGAAAGAAGGTTGGGTGCGAAGAGAAAAGTGATTATTGGGGTCCTTTATTTCACCCAAGAGATATGTAATGTACAACCCGTCGAGAGTCGCAAGACAATGCCGTTACGTACAAATAATCCTAAAGGAGCACAAGATGTTCAAAATCAATGAGAAAAAAACCAAATCTTATGATAATGATATCGACATTGTTCACAAGCCTTTACCATCATGTGATTATTGGGAAGACAAATCTTTTCACAAATAACCTCTGCAAGGTCCATCTCGAACAAATGATGATGCAATTCCGGGTTACATGTCGTGGTACCTGAATGTTTCGCATACTTGAGTGATACGAGTATATGAGAGGCCCTAGATAGAGGATAAAGATACGGCTCTCGAATTCCTGGTGTGTATTGTTACTCAACTACGGTTTTGTTAATGGTTTTAGCATTATATATTGAATGTTTGTTCTTTGAAATTGAAACAGAGAAGACAAGTCGGGCACTTGTTAACCCAAGCAAAGCTAGAAATCAGGGAAGGGAAAAATGTTAACGCCAATAAAAAGTTGATCGATGAATTGAACAGTCTCGAAGATGTAGAAGCTGGTGCAAAGTTTGGGGAGCTGGAGGGGGAGTAGGAGGTTGAGGAGGAGGAGGAGGAGGAGCCAAGGAAGAAGAGGAAGAGATCCCCCCCCAAAAAGGATGATTGAAGGTGCATCGAGCAGCGCCCAACCTGGTAAACGAGGACGCGGTGGGCGTGGGCGTGGTCGTGGTAGGGATGTTCATGAATGAATGGTTATATTCATGTGTATGTATTTAACTATGGATAATTATGGAGTCAAAACTTATGTCTTGTCTTAAACTTATTGTCGAATTATGTTTGGTTATGTTCCTAGTTTATGAATGACTTATTCTGTTTTCTTTTGAAAATTGTTTGTGTTTGTGCAAAACCCGATTAAATAACCAACTACAATGTGTGTGCAAAAAATGCATATTCTGGCATTTTTGGTCGGAATGGTTTACATGTCCCCATATGTAATCCGATTCGACGGTTTCCAGAGGTTCGGTTTGAGAATCGGTTTACATGTACCAATATGTGTCGATTGTCATGAAGAAAAGTTCGTATCATTTTTTGCCTAGAATCGGTTAATATGTACCTACATTAAATCCTATTGTTTTGAAGAAAAGTTTTGTATCTTTTTTTGCCTAGAATCGGATAACATATGCATTACAAAAGCCCGATTTAGTGAGAGGCATATTTTACAAGATTTTGTAAGGAAACAATCGGTCTATGTGATCATCTCTAAAATCCAATTGTTTAAATTGAATTAGAAAAAATAGCCGTTGAGACTTCATCTATATAAGGACAACCTCTTTGAGCCAGTCCCATATGACACACTTAGCCTACAAAATGGAATGGGAACCGTTTGAAGATTTGTGTCTCGTTAAATTGTTTGCTAATACGTTAGTGAACGTCCGAATGAAATCTATTCAATGTTTTGGAAGAGAGTTAAAGAGTTCTTTTATGGACGTACCGCGAATCCCAATAACCGTTAATGGAGAGACTTGGCTTTTCGATTCCAATACATAAAAAGCGCAATGCGAGAGTACGTAAAAGTTAGGAATATGGTGTACCACTATCATCCACGAGCTCCTCTTAGGGAAAAAGTGAGTAATGCGATCATCTTTATACCTATGTCAAAAGTTCACATACTAACATTTAAGAACTCATTGTATTTCAGCTGGAACGTTTCAACGGGCTATGGAGAATTCGTAATGGGGAAACTAAGTTCATTCACCACAAAGAATATACGACGTTGTACCGACGTGCTCGGAGGTTCATTGACGAGCATTTGATGTGTCAAATTCTAGAATTCCCATACTGAATCATATATATGTACTGCGCTAATTTCCCAAACTATGTAATGAATATTTTGTTTCTGAAAGTAAGCTATAATCGGATTATATGGATGTATATAAACACCGATTGTTGGAATCGGTTTTGTGGGTATTGATTAAACTCCGATTCTGGGTTTACATCTTCATTCGGAATAAACCCAACCCAGAATCGGTTTACAAATTCACTAACATCAACCGATTCTGGATCGAGTCTTTTGAAAAAAAAATTAATTTTTTACAAGTGTTGATTATGCATTAATCATAGTTAATTTCAGGATTAACTTGATTAAAAAATATTTAATTATCCGAATTACTACTAATTTAAGAAGGTCATATTAAGTATTAACATATATATTGGATAAGGGGTTTCTAAGAATTGTTACTCAATGACCCTATTTTGTCATGTAGCTATAGGCCCCAATTAAGTGGCATACGCCCCAATTTGGGAAGGTTTTATTATATCTACTTTTTGAAAATAAAGAGAAGGATTCATTCATCAATCAAAATATAAGTTACCTACCCAAAGAAAGGAGAAAAACATACTAGGACCGACCAACTCAGGGAAAAAGGCAAAATCACCCATGGAGGAATTTTTTACTAATATAAATTCGGATTCATAAACCTGGCTTGATTGGGGTATACCCAAACTAATTGGGGTATACCCAAATTTAAATGGACATGTGCCCTTACTAAGGGGAGGCCAAAACGTGGTAAAGTTACTTTAATACCCCTACACTAATTAACCTAAAACTAAACCCTAAACTTAAAAACTAAAAACTGATTAATCTTTCTTCTCTAAACCCTCTCCTCTTCTCTTTCATTCTTCTTCTCTAAACCCTCTCCTCTTCTATTTCATCCCAAAAACCTAAAATCAACCAAAATTTTCAATTTTGATTTTCTCTACAGAAAATGGTTGATTCTAAACGATCCAATGACAAGAGAGATTCAATGTGGTAACATGAAAAGATCCAAATCGGAGGAAAAGGTAAGGGAAAGGTTGGAACTAGCAAACCCGAAAATCCAATCCTTGAAGGTCTTTGAAAAGAAACCTCTAAAGGTGAAAAGAAGATTGTAAGTGATTCATAAACTAAAACCCATTATTGTTTTGTTGTATATGATTGTTAGATTAGGTTAGAAATCGAAAATTTTGATTTTGATTTGTGGTGGCAAGGTCGATAGTTGAACAACACGCCGGCCATTTGTATTTTCAAAGCGCGGAAGGGTCTCGGGATGAATAACATGCCGAGCTTTTCATCAGAGCCATGGCGACTGTTGGACAATAACCAGGGACGACAGGGTATAATAACCAACCATGCCGGGTTATATTTGGTCGGCGTGGTTTTTGACTTGTACCATGCCGACGTTAGGAATCAGAAACCTTAATTTCCTAAGTTATTAGTCGGCATCTTTCATCAATAGAACAATTCCGGCGGGGTATTCGTCGGTATGGTAGTTGGTTAACACCTTCCCGACTCTACTGTAGTCGGCAGTGTTTAGTTTATCGGCCTTCTTGGCCAGTGGAATAAGATCAACGAGTGTTGTGTTGTTTGTTTTCATATATCTTATTTATGCATTGTTTAGGTTCCCAGTGGAAACAAAAGAAGAACTACCTTGTCTTGTTAACAATGCAGAAGAGCTATTTGAATATTTGAACACAATTTATCCCAATTTAGAAGAACCTAAAGATGGCTGAAGAGAATTGTCCGTTTAGAAAGTTATGTTTGATGGGTAAGGAAAATCCAGAAGAATTTCTAAGGTTTATGAACAGTCCTAGCAATCCCCTCAACTATGAAGAATGCACATCATCAGAGGAGGAAGAAGAGGAAGTTGATCCAAGAACTTTTTTCGGGGCATGTGACTTTTCTGGAGTGAACCCCTATTACAATGAGGATGGTGACTACATAGGTCCAGTGAAGGGGAAGGGAAAAGCAAAAGCTGGTGCCAGTGAAAAAGCTAGTGATGGGGAGGAAGATAACAATAATGAGAATGATCCATGAAATTCTTAAACTTTATTATGTTTCACTTGGTTTAGAAACTTAGATTGTGGTTTGAACTCTTTCATTATGTTTTGAACTCTTAGATTGTGGTTTGAGACTTGTTAAACTTATTTTAATTTTCAGTTTTAGTTGCTTTAGAAGTTATTATTTTGTTTATGCAGTTTTAGACAAAGTACTTGAGGCCGGCATGGTATGAAATCTATACCTTGCCGACCTAAATGTTAGTTGCACCTTTTAGGTACAAAGTACAACCCATTGAATGCTCAACGGCTAGAAATTTCAAAATCAAGATATTAGGTATGTTGTTATTATAAAAGCATTCCCAACTTCATCTTCAACCTTGCATAAAGAATGGAAGTTTCACCACCAAATATTTGTAGTCTTTGTACACTTAGTGGTCATTTTGCAAAGCGATTGTCCCTTTGAAGGAAGCAAATGCACTATTGAAGGTTGTAAGGGATTCTTATTTCTCATGAAAAGCTGCAATAGGAGGTGTATATCGCCGTATGCTTGAGAAATGCACTTGTTATGGGTTTTCTATTGGATAGATGAGCGCGTAGCTCCGTATGAAGATGAAGTTGCTAAAATCAACCTTCTACCATGCACAGATCCATGTTGCGACGGTAAGATGAAGCTAATTACCTCTCCTAAGAAATTGTGTACAGGTAAAAGATACTATGTATGTCCCAAATGTGTTAGGGTTAAGTTTTAACGTTTGTATGCTTTAATTAAGGTTTGTATCCGATATATAGTCGGCATTGTGCTAAATTATAAGCTTGTCGGCGCCCTAATAGTCGGCATGTTCCTATATTAAAAGCTTTCCGACGATTGTTCTGTCGGAATGGATATTATAATACACCTTACCGGCTTTATAGAAAATAGCATTCATGAACAATTTTTGAGGGAGTTATTCGCCGGCATGGTTCTCCTCAATACCAATGCCGGCGCAATAAAAGCTGGCATCCTAGCAAAACCAGGAACCTGCCGGCTTAATAGAAAAAAACATCCAGGAACAATCTTTTTAAGGGAGTTATTAGTCGGCATGGTAAATTTCATAAAAATTGCCGGCGTTTAAAGCGCCGGCAACTTGCCGAAGCTTTGACCTTGCCGGCCATATCGAGGCGACTTTTTTCTGTCTTGTCATGCATTGCGGCCGCGATCTGACGAAATAATCCGTGCCGACCACAGGAGAGCCGGCAGGGTTTGTTAATAATAATGATGCCGAATAAATGAGAATACACCCAAAAAAACACATCCATTTCATTCATTTGTAGCACTCCAAAGTACATTACACAAAACACACATGCGATTACAAAAGTACTCCAAAATATACGAATGTTTTGTCTAGTACTCCATTGTACACTACGAAAAAAAGCTGCTTTATTCCCTAATCATAATCACTCCTCACTCAAATCTATTGGAGGGAGTTCATTCAAACCTATTGAACCTCCTTTAGTCAAATCTATGGGACATTCCCTAGACTCATCTATAACATTCCAAAGGGCCATGTTGTCCTCATAAATTTTCATCCATTCCTTGCTCTTGTTGTTTGTGAACTTCTCCCACAAACTAAACCTACATAGAGGAGGTAATGGACATTCCTTATTGAGTTGTAGACCAATAAAATGATTTTTATCCACCAAAGCCATGACAATTCTTCTATGCTTGAGTTGGTCCACGCAAACCGCATGTTTCGGTGCAAATGCTATAGATAGTCCCTCACTAAAAAAATGTACCACGCAATTCCAAGTATCCGCCAATAGATGGCCACACTCCGGCATTCTCAACCAATGCTCCCATTTGATCGGTGCGTTTCCCTCCGGTCCTTTAACACTAGTTAGCAAACCTTTGAAAGTTGCTTCTTTCTCCTCCATGGAACCTTCTAGAATCATTGAGATATGGAACTCCTTGTCGTTTTCTAGTCGAGCGGCCATCTTCTTTCTAATGTATTGGCATTGGGTGAGATTCTCTTCAACCGCTCCACTTAGGTGTCCCAATTGTTGCGAGATAACGTGAAACCCACAATTTCCATCTTTCGGAACATCGTCGGTACCAATCACGAAATCTTGAATAATTGGAGGAGTTGATTGCGATACTTTTGCAACACCGGTTGTACTACCTTCTTTGAACGACCTTTTTTCTTCGCAACATCTCCTTGGCTTGCTTGGCTCTCAAGAGGTAGAGTTCCATTTGTATTCAAGTTAGAGACGGTTGGTGTAGTTAAATCCTTCTTTGGCCGACCCCTTTTCTTTCCAACAAATTCCACGCTTGCTTGACTCTCAAGAGGTAGAGTGCCATTTGTATTCAAGTTAGAGACCGTTGGCGTAGTTGAATCCTTCCTTGGACGACCTCTTTTCTTTTTAGCGGGCTCCTCCTTGTATTGCACCTCGGTATAAACATGTCCGGATGGATCGCACTTTGTACTCAAATGCTATTTAATGTTTTCCCTTTTGGATTGATCACTATTTCTACTTAAAAACTCTTTGATTTGTTCTCCTTCGGATTGATCTTGATCGCAATTTGCACTCAAAAACTCTTTGATTTGTTCTCTTTCTTCCGCCCTCGTCTTTTTGGTAGTTGGTCTACCATTAGGATCTTGTTTCTCCGGTTCTTCAAGTTCTTCCATAAAAGGGTAAACTATCGGCATCAACTTGTGCTTCATAGTTTGTTTGTCCAACCTATTCAACTTGGGGTACTTTTTGAGGATTATTCTCCCAAGTTCCATGTCGCCAAACTCTTCATCGGGATCTTCTCTTGGAGCCGGTTTGAAAGATAATTGCTTCCAATAGGGATCGATATCATCAAGAGGAATGGGAGTTTTATACCTACCAAGCATATGACGACATGGAAGTCCGATAGCCTTCATTATCCTACACTTACAAGGAGTGTTCAGGTCATCATACTTTTTATACTTTTTAAACAATGCAAGATGTTTCATCATGAAACATATTGCCCAATGCGAGACGTTGCAATGTATACCAACAAGCATCCAATTATCCTCCTTAAACTCCCTCAACTTCCGGAAGCTACTTTCTTGGAATTGCTTTTTTATCTTGTTGATATCATTATTAGTGTACTCATGGATAGCATGTTGCACCGTCACAATCCCATTTTGACTCGTGAAAAGTAGACCTTTTAGTTTCCCATGAGCTTGCTCTACCATACTTGTGGATTCAAGTTTGAAATGTTTATAGTCGTAAGTATAAGCATACACAAACCTCTCTTTGTGTGGCCTCAACCATTGTTTCTTGCAATATTCCACTACTTTGGGGTAATTAGTCCCCAATCATCCTCGAAATCCTTCAAGTTTAACTCATATCTTCCCACACTCATCGACCAAACCACCTTATCCCACGCTTTCATGAATAAACCAAACTTAATCTCACCTTCTTTCCATTCTTCGTCTTCTTTCTCTTTCTCCTTCTCTCGCTCCTCTTTAGTTAGTTTGCTAAGACGTTCGTCTTCCTCTTTTTCACGTTTAGTTCCTTTCTTTGCTTTCGGTTTTGGATATGACTTCTACAATTATTTCTAAGATTGCATTGTATATGCCAAGTGCAAAGGAAATTTTGTGCATTAGGAAAGACTATCCTCACGGCGTTCATTATTGCTTGCTCATTGTCGGTGACTATAACCCCCGGAGTTTCGTCTTCGTGGTAGAGAAGCTTCAAAGTTTCCAATGCCCAAATATAACTATCATCCTTCTCACGATCCATAAAACACCAAGCCACCGTGAACGATTACTTATCCGAGGTTTGTCCTACAATGTTCAACAAAGGCATGTTGTACCTATTCGTCTTATAAGTACAATCCATGAACAAAACTTGGTAAAAGCAACGCGCCAATTGAATCATATCGGGATGCGCAAGAAAAATACGATCCACCTTCCCCTACGATGACTCATGGTGTCTCACCGTGTAGTTATATTTGTGTATTAACCATTGTGATTCTTTCATCACCTTTCTTCCATCCCATTCAATTCTTATAATAGTTGCCTTGGCCGCATAAATTGTAGACAATGAAGAAAGGTTACGCGGGTCATCCCTCTTGAACTTACTTAGGAGCTTACTTGGTTTAATTCCCCAACTTGTTCTTACTTGTTCTTACTTGTTCGAACTCGTGCGGTTTCAACTTGGCAACTTGACAATGCCCAACAAGAGTTTCCGGATCTTTATGGTTATGCCAACCAACATCAACTCTACTCATTCTCCACACGTTGTCGGTATCTTTGTTCCTCCCAAAAATAATCTTGAATGGGCATCCACACTTCTTTGACTTCGTCTTGTACACCTAGTCGTCTTCTTATCATACACATAACCCTTTCTCTTGTGACTTTCCACCGGCGATCCATAACACTCGCATACCATTTCAAACCGCGTATCTCTTTGTTGGGTGTTTTTCACTAGAACGCACATCTTCTCTTTGGCTTTCTCAACAATCCAATTGACCGCGTCATCTTTTTCCTTCCATTCCAAATCATTAGCATAATGTGAGGAAGTATCGGGACCCCTAATTTTCTGAGCTTGAGGCTGATCCTCCATAGGTACCAATGCCACAATCTACAAAACATCAAAAGTTTAGTTGATATGTATTACCAAGGTTGGCATGGTCAACATATAAAACAACTTGCATTAGGCTAGAAAAAGCGGCACGTAAGAGAATCTAAACATTGCCGACATGGCAACAGCCGGCAAGTTATGTAAACATGACAATGCCGGCGTAAGCATTTTCAAGTAAAGACTCCTGTGTTTCAAAAAAATGGACGTCGGCAAGGTTAAAATTTTCTACACGACCGCGTAGTCTTTGCTCATGAAAAGTCGGCAAGTTGTGCAAAGTAGAACCACGCGGATTTTATGGCCGGCATGATCGACAAAGCGTCGACCTTGCCGACCCTGTACAGCAGAACTGAAGAAAAAATAGCAAAATCGATCATTTGCATGGAAAAATCACAATCTTCACCACGTAGGTTGTCTACCTGATTACTTTCAGCTCCATTATCTTCTTCTTGCTCATTGGATTCTTCGTTTGGCTCAATACATTCATCACTTCCATACCCATCATGAGTTTGAGGAAAATAAAAGTGAGGGTCATGCATGTAATCCATTTGATCATGGTGCGGTATATCATCATACAAGTACTCATATGTAAGAGGAAAGTTAGAAGACTCCCCCTTCAAAATCGGGATTAGAATCATTCGTCTCACTCATATCACAAATTTCACAAAACCCTAACTTCCCCCCCCCAAAATCTCCTCTACTCCTTCATACTAATTCTCTCTCTAAATGATTTCTAAAACTCAACTTATAACTAAATCAACTAACTAATCTAACTAATTTAACTAATCTAATCATTTTAGTTAAATTAAAGTTAATCATTGTGGGGGCATTTTAGCCATTTACAAAAATATGGGTTAAGGGGTAGCTTCACTTTACTTCAAAATGACCCTATTTTGTTTTATTGGGTATACACAATCTCGCCAGGTTCATAAAGTCCCAAATGCACCTTCTAGCGAAAATGCTATATAGCCAGCCCTTTAACAGCTACTTGACAGCTGAATTGGACGTGGCAAGCAACGTGGCGAAAAATGTGATTCTGATGTTATCCATGTCATCGGAAACAATTTCTTATTTGTAATCGGCGAACTTCTTTTCTGTAATCTCTTTTGTTTCTTCATCGTTGCACCATTATCATCAGAAGGAGGACTACTACATCTTCAATTTCTAATTGATATTCTAACTGATGATTCATTTTTTATTTAATGAAAATGACGATTGTGACTTCTATCTTGTGCCATGCATCATGATGATATTTTACTGAAAACAAATCGATTCACATAGCTAGGGATTTTAAAAAAAAAAAAAAAAAAAAAAAAAAAAACTAGCTTGATCTGTTCAAAACCTTTTTCAATTTCAGTTAATGAAAGCTTAATGGGACTCGATCCAAAATGAGAATTCGTTACATAAGTTAGGCTGTTTTCTAATAATTGAAGAAGAACATTTTCCAATGATCGAAGAAAATGAGTTTCGCTTTTGATGGATTATTGAATGAAAACTCTTAAATTCATTGTGTATGTATACGTTATATAAGTTTGATTTGAGATCCGGTTCATAAACCGTCCCGAATTACTATAGAAAGGCTTCACAGGACTCACTTTGTAATCACCGATTCTATTAGTTGTTTTTCTTCTTTTTCTAGAACTTTAACGAGGGATTTCTCTACATTTGCTCCTTTAGAAAAAATCAAACTTCTTAAAAACTCAACCTATATCCCGATCTAAATAACATATAATCTTGAATTTAGGGATTCATAGGGAATAGGACATATATTTAAGATGGTGGAAGTTAGGGTTATTTCAGAACCAAGATCTCTTTATCAGAATCATGTTACTCTATCTTTTCCTTTATTTTCGTTGCTTTAGTGTGATGACATGGAAAACATGAAATTTTACCTCTCACCTACATGTCGCGTCCATGTCAGCATAGCTGTCAACTAGCTGTTATTCAGCTGGTCATGTAGCACGATTGACCTTCTAGAGTAAAAATGTGTTGATTTTCTTTGTATAATACAACCTAGCTATCTTAATCTTCGAGTAACCAAGGCACTTAACTTTTTGGTAGGCAGTTAATTAAAATTGACGTAAACCTTACTTATGCACTTGCTAGATGGTTAGTTAATTTACATCTCTCACTGGTTAGTACATGAAAAAGAAAAATCATTAACAAAGTGTCTTTGTAATGACACAAAGGGTTATCTATTATGGTACAAATTAAAAGATTCATATCTTTTGGTTGCACTTCTAAATCTTGTGCTTTCTCCAACAAAATCCGAAAGATAACCACATTTTGGATCTTCTTTTTAACCTCCACCAAAGTAAGAGGATATTTAAGTTTAACCCACTTACTTTTACAACAATCTCATTTGTGCATTACTTTATTATAAGAGGTTTAATATAATCAAGCTTTTGATTGATTGATAAATGAAGATATTATAGTTATTTTATACTTAAGTACTCTGCCTAAACATATTTAAATCTTAGGTATCAGTTAGCTAGTCTTATAACCATGTCGATGATCGAGTCATTTGTTAATCAGTGACACGCACGCACCGGATCACGCGGTGCTGATATTATTTAAGATCTATTCTAGTATTAAGATAATAAAAGTAAGATGCCTGATCAAATAATTCTTCATTAAACATAATCATGGATTGAATATTATGAAAGACACTAGTGATAATTTAAACAATTTATGAATATTAATGTAACTTATCTTTCAAGGATAACATTTTATTTTATTTTTGATGGAAATGCAACTTGTATTAATCAAAAAATGGAGTACAAAAGATTTATGAGTTCATTTTTGTCAAAAATATTGGAAATAACACTAGATTTTAATACTCTTTGATGAATATGGGATGACACGTGCCTAAGATGCTTTATTCGAGCTTCTTTAGCGATGTAATCCATTTTGCATAGTTATATTACCTGTTTATATACTTTACCTGAGCCCGTGGAAGATTTTCCAGAATTGAGATTGTTTCCTGAATGGTATTATCTGCGCTCCAAGGAGGATCTTTGCATGTCTTGTTGATCGTCTCCGCCAGTGTTTTGCAGTCCGTTGCGATCGAGGATGCTTTTAATAAGGCTTTTGATTCTGCATGAAAAGCTGAGGAAGCCCACTCCGATCCCGCTACAATATGCATAAAATATTCGTTGTCCACTGAGTAAAGTAGAAAGGCATATCCCATAGTTGAATCTTCTTTTTTAAAAGCCGCATCAATAAAAATTATCCAATCTGAAGTTAAGTCGGTCCATTTTTCTTTGGGGATATTTCTTCCTTTGTTCTTCATTGTTTGTTGGATCTTTCCTTGAGAATTATGGTGCAAGAATTTCTTGATTTGCTCTATGAGGTGATTCGGATTTGGATTGATTTTTTCAAAGACCAATTAGAACATGCGTACTTCCAAATAAACCAAGATATAGTTGCGATTTTATCATACCATTGCAAGAAATCTTGATCCGTGATCCACTCTTTTATCCAATTAACTATGGAGTCCGAACAAATTCTCGTGTTCACTTGCTTCTAGAGAAAGACCAAACCAAATAGCTCCGCGAAGGGCAAAAGTGAAATAAGTGTTGTTCGATTCTTGCTCGGGAATCGCACATTGGGCACTCTGTGTTTATGTACGTATTATGTGCTCCGAGTCTTGAATTCGTTGGGAGGGATTTTAGAGCTAATTTCCGGACGAATAATTTGATTAGGAATTACACGAATCTTCCATATTTTTTGCCGAGGGGGAAAGGCATTTAAGCTATCGTCTTCTTGGTTTTGATTTATGATGAAGTTATTTACATTTTTTTGAGAAGATTCCCGAGGGATGATCTTTGCCATCCGATTTTGTCTTGTTCTTGTCTTTTTGGAGAAATGGCTAGAATCTTTTTCTATTATATCTGGGTCAAAGTAGGTATTGAGCTTGTGTTGATCCCAATTATCTTCAGGAGTTATCAACTCATTTACCCTCTGCGGGATGGGATCTTGAATATTAATGGGTTTTTGAATAATATATGTATTAAGCACCCATTTGTCCCTAAATTTTGTAGAAGCTTCATTTTTTTACTTTCGAAAAAATTACCTTTAATGAGATCCAACCCTTTTTTAATGCTAGTCAAAATCCAGGATAATTTAGAAGACCTAGAAAATTCCAGAGGATGAGAGTTTGGGAAATATTTTGCTTTGAGAAGTTGAGCCCAAAGTTGATCTTGATACGAAATGAGGCGGGGCTAGTTTAGTAAGGAGAGCTATGTTAAATTGGTGTGAGTTCTTGATACCTAGACCTCCTTGGGAAATAGGCTTGCATATGCTGACCCAAGCCTTTATATAGCCTCCTCTGCTCTTGGACTTATTTTTATTCCACCAAAAGTCTCTTTGGATCCTATCTATTTGATCTAGCGTTTCTTTAGGAAGAGCAAGCACTTGCATCTGGTATGTTGGAAAGCCTTGAAGGATGGACTTTATTAAACTGCATTACGCGACTTGAGAGAGTAATTTAGATTTCCAACCTTGCAGAGTAGCACAATATTTTTGTAGCAGAGGTTCGAAGTTCTCTTTCCTATTTCCTATTTTTATCAAAGAAGATAGGGGTTCCCAGATATCTATCATTTTTTGCCATTAAGGGGACTTTTAGAATTCTCGCAATGATTTTCCCATGTTTCAGATGAATTCTAGGACTAAAATAGATACATGTTCTTAATTTGCATGGAGATTCTTTCTAGACTCCTAGAAAAAGCGGTTTACGAAAAGAAAATTTCGGGCCTCAAAGTAAATAAAAATGCCCGAATATTTCTCACCTTTTCTTCATGAGATGACTGCGTTTTATTCTAAAAGGCGATCTAGGCGAGGCAAAAACTGTTAGACATTCTATCAAGGTTTGGCGAGATTACGGGTCAAATGGTCAACCTCCAAAAATAGAATAATAATCAGTAGAAGAAAATACCAACGTGGGTCATAGAAGAAAAATCAGTAGGAGTCTAGAAAGGATAACATGGCTAATAGAAGAAAATACCAACTTGGGTCACATTGCAAAATAGAATAATAATCCGTAGGTAAAGAATGTATAAAATGGAAGTGTTATTAATAATATGAGGATCACTAAGTCAAGCAAGTAACGAATCAAACACCTCATATGGAATTTCTTGGCTCAATGCTTGTACCAATGGAAGACTATGCGGTATATTACTAGTAATTTAACTACTACTAGCAGTTTGTCTCTTGGCTTGTGCAATAATTAGCAGATTGATATTTTCTTGTTTGATTTTTGGTGATTACTTTGGTTTTGCAGTAATGTGCATTTGCAAATTGACCTTCGATTTTTAGAACCCTTCAAGATACTCACAAAAATTCTAGGAGCTAAGATATCATAGGCCTTTCTTAGTATGCGACTAATCCGGGGAACAAGTTGTAAAGAATTTGAGCGAAGGTCAAGGAAATTTAATATTTCATGGAAAGGGGAAGAAATAGGTGAACTTCGGTGAAAAGGTATTAATCATGTGCGTTCCCGACTAAGTCAAATTGGCGAATTGTTATTTTGCGTTTCGAACAAAATACCCTTCTAGTTGAGTAAGGTACAGACAAGTCACCCAATTTTTTTATACTACCAACTAGTCTGAGTACATAGTTTAATTTATACGACCCACAAAGTCAGTTACCCATCATAATTTATAGTACTGTAAAAAATAAGTACCCATTGAAATTTATATTCTTGTGTTAGTGAGGTACTCAATTTAATTTTAGGACTGTTTCAAAAAAAATATACACTTGCTTTATTTTCTCAATTTATAGGGTCATCCAAAAAATTGACTATGTAAAACAAGGGACATCAGCTCTGACATGTTTTAGCTAAGATCCGGCTGTGCGACGTAAATCTTTGTAGCAATTTGATCTTGTACGTATTAAGTTCAGCGTCCTCCAATGATACTGGCGTGGACTTCATAACAACGATTGCTCCAACTTGGTGTAAGGATCCAGCAGCTTCCTCTGCAAACAAAAATTGTGAATAACACCCGTATGCGCAATCATTCTAATGAAAGTGAAGACTGGTAGACAGATGCACTAGCGAGGATGGTTTTTAAAAGCGTACGCTTCACGATTCAGAGCGTACGCTTCGCTTCATTTCGCTCCGAAGCGGTCATGTGAAGCGCATCTTTCATGAAGCGTATGCTTCGCTTCAAATTTCACGCTTCAGAGTTCGCTTCAAATCGCCTAATTTTTAAAGCTTTTAAAAGAAAAATATGAATGTTTTAAGGGGGAATCGAACACCCCACCTCCCACTCACTTTGGAGTAGGTTGAACGGGTGTACACACGCTTTGTTTTTGATAAAAAATTAGACTTATATAAAATTTATATAGATATTATCTTCCTAATAAATTTATAATTACGAATAATTTATTTATAAGAAAACATCCGCTTCAAACATCAACCATGAAGCGACGCTTCACGCTTGTACCGACATACGTACGCTTCCTAAAAATGAAAAACACTTCACGCTTTCAATACCTTGCTAGCGAGCAAATCAAAGTTTTGACCTGAGTTTGAAAGGACAAAGAGATCCTTTAATGCTGACTTGCTTGTCTTGTCATCTTTGGAAAAATTCAACATTTCTACGAGATCTTTGTCTCTACTACTCTCATCCTTCTTTCATCTACGTGCAATTGACAAAAAAATGTTCAAAATTGTTTCAATGTAGATATTATACTAACACAAAGAGTGCATTGTCTTTCAAACACCAACAAGCTGTAAGAAGTTTGGTAACATGCATGTAACAACAAAGGATATGATAAAGAATTTGTCCACAAACACAACACCTAGATATGTCATATTACTTCATTTTAAAACACAAAACCTAGAGATAACAACTGTAAGAAGTTTGGTAAAAAGACATATATACATACCATCAATAGCAAAACAGATTATTCTAGACGCTCCCATTATTTTAAACAATGGATCCTTGACATGCATCAGCGATATAGACTGTTGAAGTAGATTATCTCCTGTGCAACGAAGCAAAAATTAACTTCATTTTCATTCAACAATTTAGAACACCAACAATCGAAATTGGGGACGCTTTACACCATCAATATGATACCATTATACAAAGAGTCAACAACAACCAACATTACACAAGCATAAGAACAACCAAAACTAACTCAAAATCTAAAAGAGGCCACAATCAACATAAACCCACAATGAGATTGAACCACATATTCAAAATAAAAAAAATCAACTCAATAATCAAAGAAAAATCACCCCATATTATAATAGCAACAACCTAATTTCTCTAATTCTCTAAGAATCAAAACCTAATTCAATCATTACTTACTTCTTACTTCTCTGAGAATCAATATTCAAAACCTAATCGATCCCATCTTCTCTCTATCGATCACTAACTCTGTAACAACAGAGTCATCATTTGGAATTCAGACTTCATACACATAGAAGGCGGAAGATTATAAACCACAAGGATCACAGGCCAACAACTCCAACTCAAAGTATGTACACCATGAGGATTAAACCCATCTGTTGATATTCCAAGCCAAACATTTCTTCCTTTCGCGGCAAACAACGAAAACTTCATTTTCATTTGTGCCTACTAAGATGAATTGGCTGGATGACGCATAAATTCAGATGAAACTTGCGCTCGATCGTGCCACAACATTGCGTCTGATATCCAAGGTAGATAATACATTTTCTTTAGTTTTCGTCTACAGGAAAGTATCTCAGCACTTTGCAAGGTTCATTAGTCACCACGGGACCATCTTTGGTAGCTTTCAACTTAAACCTCGGAGTTTTGCATACCGGACACTCTATTAAATCCTCATTCTCCTCATAATACAGAATACAATGATTCTCACAAGCATGAATATCCTTCGCTTTCATCCCCAGATCCTTAAGCATTGACCTCATAGCATCATAGTTTTTGGGCAACTTGTTAGGTTTCGGAAGCCACTCTCTTAACAAATCCAATAAACTGTTGACACAGTAACCAGAAATTTTATAAGTTTTCTTCACATTATGCAGTTCTACCATAGCAGAGAGGATTGTGAGATTGTCTTCACATGAAGGGTATAATTTCTCTGCCGCTAACGATTTGTACCTATTATAACGCTTCTCGACATATGGATCTTCTAAGGGTGATTCTCCAATTTGTGTTCTATCATGGTCATGATGAATACCAAAGGAAGAGTCAATAAAATCATTCAAATTCAAACAATCTGATTGCTTATCAGGCGTTTTTTCGACTACGGCCTTCCCCTTAGAACGATTTATTGAAGCACCATCCTTTCTCTCACCATGTAAGCTCCAGGTGGTGTATGTCTTGTCGACACCATGCTCATACAGATGGGTCCTAACAACCGAGAATCCACGTCGATGTCTATTTTCACACTTCCTACAAGGGCAAGCACATGTTTTTGCACAAGTACCATTTGCCATTGCAAAATCAATGAATTTTCTAACCCCTTCTCTGTATTTTGGGTTATAATTGTCTGTTATACACATCCAAGATTTATCCACAAAATTTGACATCCTACAAACAAGTAAAGTACTATGTCTTCGTAATCTAAGTTTATCAACTAAACCTAAAAATGTCACAGATTTATCATCACACTACAATAGAATACAATTCACAACAACATCTATAATCCTCAATTTCTAAAACTATTAAACCCCATATGTTGAAAAACTGTCGATTAAGAAAACAATAAAAGAAATACCTTAATAATTAGCTGAAGATAACCCAGGAGAATCGATAGATTCAGAAATCTTAATCAAACTCAATCCTTCTGTGATAACGCGATTAAGCTTAAATCTTTAATGAAATCGACGAGTCACAGAAGAATCGGTTGAATCAATTTTGTTGATGAAGTTTCCTGCAACTGAATCTCAAATTGAATCTGATGAATTTTCTCGTGAAATCAATGGCGGTGCGAGGATATACCAATAGTCGGTGAGATGTGAAATAAATGGAGGTGAAAGATATGATGTAGTAATGTTTCAACCATTTTTCTATCAACACATTAAGTTGTTTATCTACCTATCAACTGATTCTTATTCTAATTTTCAGACATATTAAATGAAAAACTAATTTCAGATGATTTTAATTTTGTTTTCGGATTTTAATTTTGTTTTCTGATTTTCGGTAATTAAAATGAAGAGTTATATAATGGGAAAAAAATGTTGGAGAAAAAAGTCAGAATCGTTGGGAGGCTGGGTAGCCCTTGAGTGTGAGATGAAATTAGAGATGATAGTAGTAATAAAGTCGCTAATAGTAGTAATGGAGGGTAACACTGTAACTTTGCAATTTAAGTTGAGGATAGGAAGGTAATTACCCACAACCCTCCCGAAACTCTGTAACAGATACCAATTATTGCAACGATTATTCAACATTACAAAGTTACCAACATCGATACAACGTTACTTAAAAAATATCCGTTACAAAATCGGGTGCTAGTGTAACCTAATCTAACCTAACCTAACCAGGGAGGGTAGGTTAGACAAAAACCGGTTTAGTTAACTCAGTGAGTCACACCGAGTCTAACTCACACATATTTGTCCCTTTTTAACGATTCTAACATACTCGCCCCTTTCCCTGAAATAGTCAACTTTCTTGACCTTGGTGCTATTTTTGAAAAACATAAAATTAAAGATTTGAGGAATAAACCAATAATGCTGTCAGTCTTGCAGTAGTTTCAGGAAAAAAAAATCAAGAAAAGATTCCTCCCCATGATACTCATAATAAAGTATTCTCAAGATGGTACGAAGATACTTTAGAACGATTAGATTACTAAACACTAGTAGTACTATGAT
The DNA here is from genome assembly GCA_023531295.1 of Papaver armeniacum. Classification (NCBI taxonomy): domain Eukaryota; kingdom Viridiplantae; phylum Streptophyta; class Magnoliopsida; order Ranunculales; family Papaveraceae; genus Papaver; species Papaver armeniacum. The sequence continues at coordinate 216,697 of JAJJWW010015681.1, forward strand.
TAACATAGATACACTTAAACAAAACTAGATAATTCAATGAAGCAGACAAAACAAAGTGGTGGAAGATATCAATCCGAAAATGAAAGGTTTTGAAATCATATTTAAATCTACATTTGTAATTGGTTTATATTATAATATTTTTTTTTTTGAAAAGTGGGATTTTCATTAAAAACTCAAAGTTGAACTTCTCTTGGGTACCTAGTCCCCACCGAGTCATTCATCACAATTACATTAAGGAAATCAGGTACACTGTGTTCCCAAATCAGCGTGGAGTTGTTGGTGCTTCCCGCTCCTTGTTGTAGTTGTATTTTCGCTGCAAGATCCGCCAGACCATCCGCCGCCTGATTCGCTTCCCTGTATATGTGTGTGATGTGGACACCGCGTAGTTTCCTCAGGAGATGTTGGATTTCGTGCAGCATATTCTGTATGACCCATGGTGCCTCAGATGTATCTTTCGATAGTAATGTGAGTAATGCCGAGGAATCCGTTTCAAAGTGGAGGTTGATCCATTCCCTGCTTGTTGCCATTCTGGCCGCCAGAAGAAGAGCCCATGTCTCGGCCACCAGAGCCGAAGTCTTGCCAATAGGTGCCGACATAGCCATGATCACGACACCGTGTTCGTCCCTGCAAATCCAACCCACACCAGCTGCCCTCGGTATCCCCTGGGCATCTGTTTTACTAGCTCCATCAGTGTTGATTTTCAGGCGGTCCCGTCTCGGTGCATTCCATTTAATCCATATAGTCGCAGATCCTCTTGGTGAGTTTTGGGTTGTACCGTTATGTGTGCAAATATTGTGTTGCATGGCCCATCTGTATTCCTGGCTGAGTAATACAGCTATGTGGAATGTTTGCATTGGCGATTGTGTGTTGTTATTGTATACCTTTGCATTCCTTGCTAACCAAATATTCCACAACAGATAGCAGCACAACGTGGTGACTTTCCTCTGTGCGTGAATTTCCAGAAATTCTGCATAATTTGATGGTGGTTGGAAGACTTGAGTTGTTGTCGTTCTCCCACCTTGTGCTTGATTGTTAGACCCAGCCGGGTTTTTTTGTTGGCAAATGGTGTTGGGCAGTGGATGAGGTGGCAACACAATATTTGTGTAAGCATTGTGATGGTCCGCATTGCTGTTGACGTGCCTGCAAAATAGGCGCCACGTTTCTTTGGCCCCAGGACATTCAAAGAGACAATGTTGGATTGTTTCCGGATGTAGACTACGAGATAGGACACATGTTGGTCTTTGAGTATGTGTCTAAAAACAGAGCATCAAAAGTTGGGAGGTTTGTTGGTGACTTTCCAAAGGAAAAGTCTCAGTTTTTGGGGGCAGTCTGATTTCCAGATCGACTTGTACATTTGCTCCATATTTCTTGTACTCGCCTGTGGATTGAAGTTCGGTGTGGATGACTCAGTTTTCATGAGTAGCTCGTATCCACTCTTGACCGTGTACTGCCCCTTTTTGGCGTGAGGCCAAATTTGTTTATCCGGAACCGTCGGGTTCGGAACATGGATTGCTCTGATCGCATCGACAAAGTCTGCTGGGAAGGTCTGGTGCAATAACTCGGTGTTCCAATTAAAAGTGTGTGGTGTGATCAAGGTACTTACCCACCGGTTACCAATGCCTCCCGGGTTGGTCATCCTGGCCTGCCCGGGTATCCAATTATCCATAATTTTGGTTGACTTTCCATCTCCGATCTGCATGGCCAAATTGTCTTGGACAAAAGGAGCAATCCTTGATATGTTTTTCCAAGTAGGGCTAGCCGCTGCCGTTGGGGCTGGTATGCTCCTCAAAATTGGGTTTTGGCCCAAGTACTTCGTCCTGTAAACCGTGTTGCAGATAGTATCTGGTTGAGCATGTATTTGCCAAACTCTTTTCCCCAAAAGTGCAAAGTTGTGTTTTCTTGCATTCCTAATCCCTAAACCTCCCTGTTTGATTGGCAGTTGTAATTTCTCTTTGCTTGCCATATGCAGCTTTTTGGTCTCCGTGTCATGTCCCCAAAAGAAATTCCTCGCAATCTTGTCGATTTTTTTGTGGACATGGGCCGGTAACAACTGAGTTTGCATAATGTGATTTGCAGTTGGGAGCAGACTTGAATTGATAAGTACCCATCTTCCCGCTTGATTGAGACATTTAGCCATCCACCCTTTGGCCTTCCTCTCCAATCGTAGTTGAGTTGCGCAAAGATAGGGGAGGAATTCCTACCAACTTTGAAGTTTACACCCAGGTATTTTGGTGGATCCGGAGTAGTTGGTATGTTGAACATCCGAGTCAGCCAGTCAGTTACTTCCGGTTTTGTATGCGGATGATGAATGATGACCGACTTTTGGAGGTTAATCGCTTGACCTGCTGAGTTTGAATAACTACGAAGTACAGTATTCAGGTTATCACAGGTATTTTGGTCTGCAGTGCATGTGATAAGCAGATCATCCGCATACATCGATGTAAGATTGGAGGAGTTTTCGTCGAGATACTTAAACCTTTCAAACTTGCCCGCGCTTTCCAAAATTGCAAGATTGGTGGACAACATTTCCGCACACATTATAAAGATGTAGGGTGACAAAGGGTCTCCCTGCCGGAGTCCTCTCGATGGCTTGATGTGTCCTTGCGGATTTCCATTAATGTTTATGGAGTACGTCACCGAAGTTATGCACAGCATTAAGTATTCCACAAATTTGTCCGGGAAACCTAGAGAGAGCAGCGTTTGTTTTATGAAACCCCAATCGAGGCTGTCATATGCCTTCTTGATATCAAGCTTCATGGCAATTTTTGGGTTTTTGGTTGGTGACGTGGATCGGATGTGGTGAAAAATTTCAGTGGCAATGGCTATATTGTCATGGATAGCACGGTTTGGTACAAACGCACTGCGGTAGGGACTGATCATGAATTGGAGTATCGGCCTCATTCTGTCTACAAGGAGTTTTGATATGATCTTATATACCACATTGCATAAGCCAATGGGTCTATAATCATTTACCGAACTAGGATTTTCAGATTTTGGTATGAGAGTGATGTTTGTATGATTGAAAGTCGAAGGCAAGTCAACATTCTCAAAAAAATTGGCCACAAGTTCTATAATTTGGGGCTGTGTGGTATCCCAGTAGTGTTTGAAGAACTTACTCGTATAGCCATCTGGCCCAGGTGCCTTGTCAGATCCAATGTCCCTTAAAGCTTTATGAATCTCCTCAGTAGAAGGTGGTTGCAATAGCCTGGAGCAGTGGAATTGAGAAATTCTGGGAGTCACATTAGCAAAAAGTTGCATGTCCAAAGTAGTAGGGGCTGCAATGTATTGATGTTGATAGTGCTGGATCAGCATTTTAGAGATTTGTCTTTGGTTGTATACCCATCTCGAGTTTGCATCCTGTAATTGGTGAATGTGGTTGATTCGATTGTTGATTGTAGCCTTGGTATGGAAGAATCGGTATTGAGATCGCCATTTTTCAACCGAGTCTATTCTCGCACGTTGTTTCCGGTATTCATCATGACGGTGAAGTAACACGAGGTGTGAGTTGCGCGTCTCCTTTTCCTGTTGTAGCCAAAAACGCAGCGATTCCGATCCTATTGTTGTTGCGCACTTGGATTGCGCGAGTTGGATTTGGAACTCCGCTTCTGTAGCATTGCTTAGGTAGTGATCCAAAAGTTTGTTTATCCCATTTTTGGAGTGCTTGACTGCCGCCTTCATTCTCGGTTAAGAGTTTTTGACCCCCTGAGGCATGTTCCTCAATGGGAATTCTTTGAGCCAGGTTATGTAACGACAATTTCTTTCATTTGTGGGTGTAGAAACCAAAGGTGTTCCATTCTCGAATATTTTGTCTTGTCGTCTTGGCATTGCTTGTTCATTTAATAGAAGTGGAGCATGGTCGGATCAATTCTTGGTAAATGCCTTAGCAAAGCTTGTGGGTGCTTGTCGGCCAATCTTGTGTAGAGAGACCCTATCTAGTCTTTCCATGATGAAATTCCCATCAGTCTGTTTGTTGGTCCAAGTGAAGAGGTCTCCCTGAAAACCTAAATCGATAAGCCCGTGAGAATTGATGAAGTTATTGAAAACTCTGACCTTTCTATTGGTCACAGGTCTCCCTCCTTTCTTCTCATGCTGATCGACAATCTCATTGAAATCTCCCATGATCAGCCAAGGTACAGTTGGGATATGAATGAGGTTGTCAAAATTTTGCCAGAAGGCCATTCTTGGTGTTGGTTGTGGAGGCCCGTAAACGCCAGTAAACACCCATGGTGTAAACAGTTGAGGTTGAGCCGGTGTGATGTACGCATGAAGAATATTCTGAGTAGCAACTAAAACCGAGACATTAAGGTGGGATGTCCACATCAAGCAGAGGCCACCTTTATGTCCTACACAAGGTACAGAAAAAGAACCCAAAAAACCTAAAGAAGCACTTAAAAAAGACATATGAGCAACAGAAGCCAAAGTTTCAGACAAGAAAATAAAAGCAGGTCTAAATTTACGTGTGTAGGCACGCAATTTAGAGACTGTCAAGGCGTTGTGGATGCCTTGACAGTTCCAAGCCAGGTAACTCATTTTGGAGGCGTGGGTTGGTTCAAACCAACACCACGCAAAAGTTTCTCTTTAGCTTCGGCGATAATCTGAGCATCTACAGATAAACGCCAAGCTGGCCTGTGAGAAGCTGAAGGTACATCTTTGTTAATTCCCATGTGTTGCTCCTTTTGTGGGGGTTCCTTTGGGGAGGAATCACGAACCGCCGTCTTGCCCTGTCTTGCTTGCTGGAAAATGCATCTAGCAGTTCTAGGTTTTCGCTGTCGGGGAGTTGGGATCTCAAACAATGAGCTTGATTGATCTAGTGCTCTGTTGTGCCTCTAGCGGGAGATAGAAACAAATTTACGGATTTTGGCGGGCGGTGGTTGGGCTGCAAAATGCGGAGTGTTAAAGGGATCATCAAGTCTTTGCGGCAATTTTGTTGGTGATCCCAAATTTCTTCGTTTGTAAGTCCGAACGAGCTTAGGTTCCCATTGTGGGCCTTCCGGTTCTCGCACATAAGATTGCGGATCCCTAATGGTAGTCACGATTACTTCGGGCTGCCGTTATCCATGTGAACCGATTAAGTTCCTTGCATCCCCTGGTCTGCACTTCATTCAAAAGCACTTTAGTATACTCATGAGTGAAGAAAGTTAGCATTCGGTTAATACCGGGCTTTGCTTTGGGTTGTGGTGATTCTTCCGGAGTCGGATATGGCAGCTGGTTCACAGATCCATGTTCAGCGGGGTGTTCCTCATCATGGTGGGCTTTTTCTTTTCCTTTGCAATTGGGCTTCACTGTTGGTGGGTTTTCATCTCGAATAGGGTTGGTGGGCTGAGTCGGTAATCCAGCTGGTGGAGCAGGTTGTATCGGTGACGTGGACTGAAGTGGGCCCTTATCTGCAATAATTGATCCGACATTCTTTTTTCCATCGGTGCTTTTCGAGGAAATTTGTGCATGGGCACATTCTTTGTGTACATTTGTAGAAGGCTGGGTTATCTCGGTGCATGGGAGATTTCTCCTTGACTTTCTTTTCGGGTTTGAGGGTTCCATGCAAATCCTCTCTGAGTCATCTTCTCCGATAGATTGGCCGGTAATGGTGCGGTGGGAACCGCATCAGAGACCCCGATTTCTGAATCGCTTCCATGTGCTTTAGGTGGTTCAACTTTTTGTCGGGTCGTTCATGTTGTTCGCGGGAGTTGTGAGATCGGTGGTGCGTTCGTTCTTAGGTTGAAATTTTGTAGAGGATGATTCTCCCATAGGGTGTGTGGAGTGCGATATTCATGCATGCAGATGGTTTTGCTCCTCTAGGCGTCACGGCTTTCATTTTAGCATTCGATTTTGAATAAGGGAAGTCTTGTGATCTGCATTGTTGGTTGAGGCGCTCATATTATTGGATTTGTCATACCGAAAACATGGCGGGAACCCACACAAAACATAGCAGGAATACCTTCATAGGCAAACTGTATCCAAACCCCTTTACCCAGACTAAGCATTACACCAGGCATGAAGGGCTGGTGAAGGTCCATCATAACTAAAGCTCTAGGAGGCGAACTTTCTAGATCTATTTCGAGAACCGACCCTGTTCTTGATCCTTCTATCAAGTCTTTAATGGTTTCCTCATCATTGAACAATCTAGGTAGGTTAAGTACTTGCAGCCAAAAAGGAGCGAACTTAAAGCGGCTATGTGGGTGTTGAATAAAAAATTCCAATCCTCACAAAGGCAAACATGCGGCCCTGCTATCCAAGGTTGTCTAGCAAGAATAAGATCTTTATGAGTTTTGAACTTTAAGGACATCTCGAATTACCCGGAAAGTTGCATTAGGTTCAATATGATGAATCAAGATTGGAAATAATTTGTTGCCAGGGAGTCTTTTGATTTGTCCAAAGTCGTGATATCCTCCAACCACCTTAATCGCTACGCCGTGCTCATTATGGGTCCGCCAGATTCTCGCATCCTTTGCGTTAGGGTGAAAATAGGTATTTGGTTATCTTTTTGCTTTTTTGGGTATTGGATGTTTCTTTTTCCAAATCTTTTTGGAGATTTTTCAGAGGCTTTGGGTTATGGAAATCATTCCAGTGATGATGAAGGGGAGGGATTGTATGTGTAAAGCTCTGTTTTGTTTCTGTTTTCGCTTTTGGGTAAGCTTCTGAGTTACTCAATAAGTTGAAGAAAAAGAACTTGGAGTGCTGAGAATCCTTGGAAAGTTTCCCAAACTGCTCATGAGAGTTGCTTTTAACTGAGAAAGAATTTTCCAGAGGGGACACGCATGAAGAATATTGACATGATCCATGGTGCTTTTCAGAGATGATTGAGTGAAGTAATGGTTTTGGGCTTTCAGTTGCCGAGGTAGCAGACTCCTGGTTGGTGGTGGAGCGCGGTTCTTTGGAATTCATTGGGTGTTGAGGAGGTGATGAGAGGAATAAAAAACTCCGACAATCAGCCACTAAGAGGTCTTGTAATGATATCTTTCCTTGGATGTCGCAACAGGTGATTTGAAAAAACTCTAACCAAACGATTAGGGCCCTTAGTGACATACGAGAAGAAGTGATATCTAATATCAAGAAACCAGTTCAGCGGTGGTGGGAAAGATTTGTGTATCCCATAACTACAATCAAGCTTCCATTGACAACCCAGTGAGTTTGGGGTACTACTGTACCGATTCACATCTTAGAATGTGAGAGGAGAGGAGAGGAGAGTGTTGCAGACCTTATACATGTTTCTTCTTCATGGCTGAAAGAGAAAGACTCTCCATTATTATAATATGAGATATATAACAATGATATTCTTTTATCTCCTTTGTTTGATTCATCAACACACGTCAACATGCATGGCAGGTAAAGCCATTTGCTAAAAAGAAACATTAATAAAAAATGATCGAAAAAGTTCTTTCAATCGTGTCATTTATCAATCCATACACACAACAACTACAAGAACTAAAATACACACAAATTTATTTTTTTCTAATCTTTTTTGATACGACATAGTTGGTCTCATTCTCAGCGCCAATGCTGATCAAACCGCTAAAATACATGCGTTTTATGATTAGTTTTAATAAGAAAAAGTAGCTGTTGGTATGTACATGTTATTGAAGTTACATAATGGGGTAACTTAAATTTAATGCTTAACATATAATTGAGGTTCTGGACTTCAAGTTGTTGACTGATCATCAACATTGAGTTGGAAAATTTCATTTTTCTTTGACAGTTTCTTCTCCCATTTGAACTAATTCCAACTACCTAAGTTACCTACCTTCATGTTAGTTACTTATCAATAATTCTTGACCCATAACCACCTGGTCAAGTGGCCGGACATTCACCTCACAATCACAAACTGGAGGTTCAATTCTTCCTGTCATGGTTATGGGCCTTATGGCCAATCCCCCGTAAAAGGGATTTCTTCATGTGATTGTAGTAGATTCGTTCGTATCAATCAGTTTGATCTAAGATATTCTTCTTTTCCGCCTATATAATTTTGACGGTGGGAGTACTAATTAAGTATAAATCAGGGAAATCATTTCGACTAACTAGTTTGGGGTTTGCTTAAGATTATGTCTAATTGATAACTTGCCATCAATCATATCTTTGAAATCTGCTCTTAAACAGTTTTCTTGAGCTGTTTTTGCTTCACATATGACCTGAAAATGACAATGACACGCTTTGTAAATTGTAATATACATTCCAATCTACTTTTCACATTTGAACAATCAACTTTGATAGGTAATATATGCATGTTTGTAAAGAAACTAGGACACTAGAGAGAAATAGTACTAAAATAGATACAAAGAAATATGAGTTGTCAATATATCTATATATAAAATGGGTACATGATACATCCAATCATCCTTTCCTAGATTTTTTTTTTTTTGAAGGTAACATTATATTAAAACCAAACCGAAACAGAGTACAAATATTACAACATAGGAAGCAGCTTATTCTTAATACATACAGGGGGTGTGTTATCCCAAACACTAGATTAGTTTTTTTTATAAGTAAATGAACCAACCAACCTCATCCCATCACAATATATAAAGACCAAACACCATATCAAGTTCTCTGTGAAACACCTCTAGTCTCCCTCTCTCTCTCTTTCTGCCTTCTCTCTGACTCTTTTGTAGGTGTTGGTTGTTGTTTGTTTCAAAAGTAATTTGAGTCTTGTCTTAGTGAAGATGGCAAGAAAATGCTCACATTGTGGGAACATGGGTCACAATTCAAGGACTTGTAGCAATTACAAAGGAACAAATGGTGGTGGTATTGGTAGTGGACTCAAACTCTTTGGTGTTCAACTTGACATACATACTCCTCCTCCTCCTCCTCCTTCCTCCTCTTCATCTTCTACCTCTTCTACCACTTCTTCTTCATGCTTCTCTTCATTAATTCCCATGAAGAAAAGTTTTAGTATGGATTGTATATCTTCTTCATCCGCTTCGTCTTCATGTCGTGTTTTCGTCAATAATAATGATGATACAATTTCTCATGGAGGGTATCTTTCTGATGGTCTCATTGCGAGAAATCATCAAGAGAGGAAGAAAGGTATAAGATTATTAGTTGTATTAATTGTGTTCACCTGGATTTCAACTTTTCAAGTCATCTAAATGATTTTTTGTTTTGATGTTTTTAGGAGTAGCATGGACAGAAGAAGAACACAGGTTATTCTTAACTGGTCTTGAAAAGCTTGGCAAAGGTGATTGGAGAGGGATCTCAAGAAACTTTGTAACTACAAGAACTCCAACTCAAGTTGCTAGTCATGCTCAAAAATATTTCCTTAGACAAACTAGTCTTAACAAGAAGAAACGCCGGTCAAGCCTCTTCGACGTGGTACGCAAATAACCCTCCGGCCAGCCGGTAGTATCTTCTTTTATTAAATATTGATTATATAATATCTGATGTTTTATGCGTTTGTATCTTTCACAGATTGGGAGTTGCAGTAGTTCGGATGATTTTTCTAGTCTAACACTCAATTCAAAAACAGTACCACAAAGTGAAGTTTATCAAGGAATTAGTATTCTTCAGCAGCCTATGGTAGAGACGCATTCACCAGTAAAAACAGCAACATCAAGGAATGATCAAGATAGAAGCTGTACTCGGTTTTCGCCGAGTTATACTCCGGTGCCGTTGTGGGGAAACGTTTCATTTCAGCCTCAACCTATATTATCTTCGTTTGTAACAGTGCCTGAGTTTCGAACAACAACACCGAATCTAGAGCTTACACTTGCTGCTCCAAGATCATTGGATCAAAGTCAATCCCCAACAACAACAACAGCAACAAGATCTCTCTTAACTGGACCGATTAGTGTTATCTGAAACCTACAGAAAAGAACTGAACTAGCTAGCCCAAGACAAGATTGAATCAAGGAATGTAATCAAGAAAAACAAAGTAGAACTCATTCTGTTGAGGTACTCCTGAGGACATATAAGGAAGTTGGTTATGGTAAATAGATTAGAATCTTGATAATTCCATTTGTAAATTCTGTCATAATGAGTAAGTCTTTTGGGGCTTAGCTGTTTGATGAGATATGCGAATATTCAGTCTTTTGTTATCTGTTTTCGGTGCGTTAAGGTAAACCAACATGACATGAACATAAATAAAACTTGTGCCCGGGCAACTCAAAATTCCTTCATGATTTCTTCTAGTAAGGAAACCCGCTTACCTGCTCTTGGATCTTGAATCCTCAATAATTCAAGTGCCTGCATCTGACTCGGATCCTAGTCAAATGAAATGTCTGAGTCGATTGTCACCGACTTAATATACATAAAATAATCCTCCAATCCGATTCAAGGATCCTTTCTAGTAGTACAATGGGAAGGATAAGGAAATGAAAACCGACCAAATTAAGGCTGTCCACAAATTAGGAAGCAAGCAAGATTCCATTAATTCTTATAGATCAAAAAAAGAAAAAAGAAAAAAGAAAAAAAGAGATTCCAATAATTCTTTGTTTTCTTGTTTTTTGTTTGATTTTAAGGTTAATCTTAAATTAGGCCAACTATTTTCTCTTTGACAGGAAACTTGAGATGAGAGGGGACTTTTTTTATGGTTAGGATTTATTTTTCTGTCTTTGGTACCTTGTTATTCTCTCCAACTACATTTGAAGTGAGAGTTCTAATGTCTGGGTGTTTTAATTGTGAGTCCTGTAGTGTAGAGTCTTCTATTTTTATGGAGAATGCCTGTACGACCATGCCCATTTTTTACTCGGGATGAAATGGTCGATCCAAAATGTAAATGTCATGGACCAGTAAGATTCCAAATTTTCAACTCAATGCTGCACTTAATAATAGTTGCCTAGAAATCCCTTAAAAAATTGTCACCAAAGGCTGAAACACCACGATTTATAAAGGGATACTAGTATTACTTGGGGGTGATACCATTCCATTCCATATAAGACAAACAAATATTAACGGATCCCGACCGTCGGATCGCTCAGTAGTATCACCCCTTTAATAAGAAGATTCCTTTATAAATCATGTAAAACACGACATTCTCAAATATGTTAAACGGCTAAAAATGATGAAGTCCCACCAGAAATCCCTATCATTTTGTTTATTGAACGGACCAAGGAAAAAATGAGTGATTATAATAACCTCGATTGATTGGGGGCCAGACATTTTAATTGGGGGCCATGATATTTTATTTCCACCCCAAATTTTTGAGGGGCGTATTAATCTGATATTGAAAAGACTGTTTTGCCCTTTACTAAACACAAATCTTAAAACCAGCTTAACACTAATTTGAAATCATAATTAGGCCCCCAATTCATATACCCTAAACTAAACAAAAAAAAATTTGTTTCTTTTTTTTCTTCTTCTCTTCTTCTTCTCCTCTTCCTCTCCTCTTCCTCTCCACAACCACCATTAACGACCCCATACGATTTTTTTCTTCAACCGATTCATCGTCGATGTTAGAAGATAATCGACGATTACCTTCTTCTACTTCAAACATGGCTCGTATAAACAGACCGCTCGCAAAGAACGTCAAATCCCCGATCTCCTCGACGCCGTCAAAGGAAAGGTAATCGGGAAGAACCCCAAAACCCAAAAAAAATCGAAACCAAAAGAAGATATGGGTCCAATTAGAAGGTATGTGAAGTTAAACCCACCTTCTATCGTTTTTTTGTTGTGTTTTGATTGCGAATTTGAGTCCGGTAACTGAAATTTTGCGTTTCGATTAAAGGGTCATTAGTATCGTAGTGGATACCCTAACGACTTTTCATTTGCATGTTTATTTTATGAAAAATCGTTAGCCTATTAGGTTGAAGGTGACGACTCTTATTCTCGCTACTCGGTGAATTTTGCCCTAGAATAGAGTCGTTAATCTTTTATGTTGCAGATGACGACTCTTGTTTGCACGACCTTTATTTATTCACTAACGACTCTAGATGGAACTCTCGACCTACATTCCAAAAATTGATAAGTCGTCATCTCATGACTCCCTTGAGTCGTCACTTAACTATATGCCCTAGAGTCGCCAACCCAAATTCGTAGGATCGTTATTGTCTTATTGACGACCCTTTTTATTTTGACGACGTCCCATATAACTTTGAGTCGTCACAATAATACTTTGAGGGTTGTGTTTAGATTATCGTATTGACGACCCTTTTTTAACATATATAACTTTTGAGTCGTCACAATAATGCTTCGAGGGTCGGTTGTGTTTTTTAGATTATCGTATTTGACGACTCTTGATCCGATAACCACGCCGAGTGAGGTATCATTTTCTATCACCGAAACCAAGAGACAAAGGTGTCGAGTTGTCGGATTCATCAGAATCAGACTCACATGTTATTTCCGCTAGCAGTAGTGGTGAAGAAGAAGAAATCCAACAAGAGGAGATACAAGAAGATCCTCCCGTACGAGGTGAAGAGGATGTAGAGAGTGACAATGATGATGAAGGTAATGTTAGTGGTGATGATTCTGATGATGGTAATGGTGATGATGATGAGCAGAAGGGGATGGAGGTAATAATGGTGGTCATGAGGAGGAAGAGGATGAAGGGGATGATGGTGGTGGTAAGGATGATGAAGAGGATGATGGTAAACAAGATGTAGAAGTCAAGAACAGGATGCAAAGACGAAGCCGTTAAAGAGGGTTAAGAAGGATGGAACTGAGATTGCACCTGGGGCCGCGAGACACGTTCCCGCTAATCGCTTGATGTTGGAGCCTCTTCGAAATGGTAAACCAAGAGGAGAACCTAGAGATGGGGGCAAAGTTCTATTTGGATATGCTGGATCGTGGGCTCATACCATCTATGAGACAATCGTAAGAATCCCAACTTTGCTTGCTATATGATTAGTTTGTTGATATTACTTTTCTAATATGTTTTTTTAATACTTATTTGTTTATTTTTTTGCAGATCATAAGAATGCCGCACGTCTCTTCAGGCACCAATCTTCTTTTAAGAAAATGGAGTTGTGGCCGCTAGAAGGTGAATGTGCAAGAGTTAAAGAATATGTTGAAAACTCCTGGTTTGTACAATGCCGTTGTGAACTGTGATTGCGTATGACAAGGTCAGCAGATCTAGTTTCATGTGAAAGGTATTACGCCGAAGTCGACACATTCCAACTTCCTTTTGGCGAGATGGCATTGACTCCCGATGATGGAGAACAGATATTAGGGTGCAGGTCGAAGGTAAATCAACCAAGGAGAATTTCAAGAGAAGGCCTAGTTGGGATGAAATTTATACATGGACCAAGAACTTGTTTGGTCGGGATAAAGAGAAGATCTGATGGGCTTTTTGTGCCGGGAGCTAAGTACCCAAGAAAGAGTTCAAACTTGTGGACATTAGGCGGATGTTTGCCGGTACCGCAGAGAAGGAAAAAAAGGAGGTCTCTCTCGATATGGAATGTCGTTATGCGGCGGCAGCTTTATTTGTTGTACGTCCTTGCATCTGTTGTATTTCCCGACAAGCAAAGGTAACAGGTGAGCGCCAACCTTCAGCTTTTGACCCCTTAGAAGATGTGAACAAGTACTCTTGGGGGACCGCCATAGTTGCACATCCGAATGGTCACTTTTCCTGTGGATCTCGCGAACGAACTTCTCAAATTAATGGGAATTTGGCTCTAATCCGTATTTGGATTGATGAAAGTTGTCTTCTTTAGTATGTTTTTTTCCTTCGATATATTTTTATGTTTATTTGATTGTTTAAAATAGGTGTGATTTATGATCATTTCCCTCACTGTTCAAAGACAATGAAGATGTGAAAATCAACTCAAATTGGAGCCAGTGTAGTCCAACAGAACCCGTTGGGTGTACTCCGGTTCTCAGGATAGGGAACAACCGATGCCTTGATAGAAATGCGTAAAAAACTTGACAACATCACGGGCGAAGAGGTAATCTTTAGTCCTTACAAGGATGCTAGAGTTGGCGCATGGAAGATGTATTACCATGGCCCTTTGTTTCACCCCAACGGTTTTTCAATGTACAATCCTTTGAGAATCATGCGTCAACTTGGGTTTGTTCAAGATTCACCCGATGAAGACGATGTACCTCCGTTCAAGCACAATTTGAACAAATGTGAGGCCGGCAATGCTGAAATAAAAGTGGTTTACGAACCTGCAACTGATGTCAAGCATTGGAATAATAGACATTCTAGCCTCGTAGACATCACATTTTGGGTGCATGTGGATAAAGGTTACGAGGCAACAACGGATTACTATCAATGGTACGAAGGCTTCTCCCATGGTAGGGTAATACTGGATCGATCAGTTACGGGTAGGAGGACCAATGAGCATCCACATCTTCTTCTCCGACGACGGTAGAGATGATACTACCATTCTTAAACTAGTGGTGAGTATTTATTTGTGTAATTGTGTTATTCATTTACATACAAATATACGTCAGTTCATTAGAATTGTTTTTTAATGTATATATATAGAGGGGATGAAGCTTTTTGTCAAGGCTTTTGTTGCTCCGACAAAGGGAATCGATTGATCCTTCGAAGCAACGAATGAGCTGATTGTTGCACGCCATTGAAAATCCCAATGCAAAGAAGATGTTTGCTGAGCACGGCCAAGGAAGGTATGGATGTAAAACATTTAAGGCAAGGATGTTTCTATATGCTTTATTGCCCACCATGATACTTGGTGCGAAACCCCACGTAGCTAAATTCTTTGTCTTCCATGTATTGCTTCAAAAAACCTTACTATACTCCATGATCTTGCTTAGGTATCCTCGGCGTGCTCGTGAATATCATCAATACAAACTTTCTGAATGGGATTTGACTCATTTTTGTAGTGCTTGAACTTATTGGTCCATGCATAAACAAACTTTTCCTTCCAAGGATTCAACCATGTATCTAGGCAATAATCGACAACCTTCTTATGAGTACTCCAATCATCAATAAATAGGCGAATGAGCCAAATGGTCCCAATCTTTGCAGAAATCCTCCCATAGATCACCATCTTCAGCATATTTTTCCTTTTCTTTCATTTTCTCTTCGGCTTTCTCTTTTTTTGAAAGTTTACTTAGACGCTCGTCTTCCTCCTTGGAACGTTGATTACCCTTGCAGCTTGATCTTTTTGAATCGATTCTTGCAATTAGAAAAAATATTCATTTGGATGTGCCACGTACAAAGAAAATGTTGAGCATGTGGAAAAACTTGACGAACGGCACTCATGACTGCAAAATCCCTATCCGTAATTATAACCCGCGGTGTGCCTTCGCCAGTAAATCAACCGAACTTGTTCCAAAGCCCAAACATAGTCCTCTATTTCTTCCTTTTCCATAAAGCACCATGCCACGGTGAATGATTGCTTATCCGAAGTATGACTAACCACGTTCAACAACGGCATGTTATACTTGTTGGTCTTATAGGTGCAATCTATGAACAAGACCTGGTAAAAACACCGAGCCAAATCCACCATCCTAGGATGGGCAAGAAAAATATGTGTCACTTTGTCTTTAGGACCCACCCTTGTTTGCATGGCGTAGTTAAGTTTTTCTGCCAACCACTCTGATTGTTGCATAATTAATCTACCATCCCATTCAGTTCTCCTGATCGTTGCTTTGGCAGCGTAGATGGTGGAAATAATAGACAAGTTTGTCTTATCTTCCGCTCTTATTGCATTTAGGATCCGAAGGGGCCTACATCGTTCATCCGTCGTACCTTTTCCATTTGATGTGGTTTCAACTGCATATCCGGGTGCCCTAAAAGAGTGCTAGGTGGAGGATGGTTGTGACGACCATCCGGAATACTATACAACCTCCATAGATTAGTTTCAGATGCCTTTTGAAAACAATCCTGAAGGGGCATCAGTATCTTCTTCGAATTCGCTTTGTAGACCCTCGCCGTCTTCTTCTCATACTTGTAGTTCTTCCCTTTGTGACTTTCTTCCTTATCCCCGCTCTCTCGCATACCATCTCCATTTGCTTATAATCAACGTGTTTGCTTTGAACAACTACGCACATCTTCTCTTTGCCTTGGAAATAATCCATTCCTTGACATCACCTTTGTCTCCCACGTCTACATCAAAACCAATGTCACGTTCATGATGCAACACTAATTAAACAATTTTCATAAAGATATACATCGATTCAAACATTAAAAACGTACCAAATCGGTCATATAGTGTTGGGAGGTATCCGACCGATAATGGAGACGGTTCAGTTGAGAGCTCGCCCGTACAACCAACTACATAGAAAAGAAAACATATCATTCAAGCAATCGTTAATATTGAGATGTTAAAAATGACGACCCTAAAAGTCGTCATCTTTATTTACAGGTTGACGACACTACTTGATCGTCAACATTATTTTTTGCAAACGACGACACATTCCTCGACAAATGACGACCCTCTTTATATACGTACGACTCTACATTCCCAAATATAAACCATTCTCGCCCAAGATTTCACCTTGGGTCGTTAATGTTTATATATATCCCTTGACGACTCTAGACGAACTAAGTGGAGAGAATTTGAAAATCAACGGTAACTTTGACTAGTAGAGCAATTATTGCGAATAACCGATTTTTTTAAAAAAACTAGCCGTTGGGTACATTTTTGCTATAAATAGAGACCTATCTCTTCCAAACTTATTCACCCATCACTTTCAATCTTCCTAAATCACCACCCATCACTTTCAAACATTAAAAATGGCTCCAACTCCGTTCAATAATCTAGAAGATGTTGCTATTGTCGAGCACACACCACTCTCACAAAGCACTCCGTTGAGGAAGCCGAATGGTGACCGAACGAAGACCCAACAAGAGGGCCTTACTTTGGGCATGATCAAAACACCAATGCTTGGTGGAAATGGGTGTTTAAGGTTTTTAAAGCACTAAGCGGAAATCGTTATGTGAGGACGCTCCAAAGAAATAAGGGAAAGGTATGCATATTTATACAATGAATGCGCATGCTAAGAAACGAATTGAAAGCTCGTAAGGACGCTATGCCAAACGAAGACCGAATGAATAGAGTAAGTTTGTGAATCAATAGGCCTCTCATCAAAATTTAATTATTTGGTTATGATTATTCAACAACGCTAACTTATTTAAAAAATTGTTTTCCCAAAAGATACTTTGGGTCGGAGCCAATACGAATTAAGGTACGGTCATGAGTTTCGCACGAGGACGCTACACTCTCTTGGAGGAAGTTGAATGGCAATTCGCCCTATATAATTAAACTCGTAGAGAATCCCTAGGGCGATGTATTGAACAATTTTATGTGTTTTACTTCTATTTTATTTCAACTACATGTATGTTTTTTCGGATTCAATAAAATGACATGACTTCAAATATTAAGTTCAATAACTATATTTCATAAAGGGTCGTCATGATTTGTTAAAGAAAAACGTGACGACTCTAAAGATTGTTTGAAATTTTTGGCATGAGTCGTCATTTTTGGAGAACAACATATTAACGACTCTAAAGGTCACATAACACAGAGACTCTTTGACGGCAGAGTCGTCAGTCAGTAAACAAAACACATGGACGACTCTTTTGATCATCAAGAGTCGTCACTTGGTTAATATATATAATGACGATCCTTAAAGCAGTTAATGTGAATTTTGAATTCACCAAATGTGGTTGAGTCGGGCAACGGTTAAAAATTCAAAAAAGTGACTGTTGGGTCCTTAATCTCTATAAATAGAGACCCATACCTCACACATTCTTCACCCAAACCATAATTCTAAACCTTCACATTCATTCTCATACATTTATTATCCAAGAGGAAAAAGAAAAGGAAACACCATGACTAGTACTTACACTTTCTAAGAGAATTGCGCTATTGTGAGAGCTTGGAAAACCGGTCACAAACCACTTTGAAGATCTAGAAAAGACATTGATCAAACATCGGATGCTTGGTGGAACCGTGATTCATCGTTTTTGTGGCGTTAGACGGAAATTGCAACTCAAGGTCTTTGAAACTCCTCAAGGAACGGTTCGAGGAGATATTCTTCGAGTGTGAAGTTTTTAAAAAAGAGAAATCAAGGCCGTAAGGGAAGCCATGCCCAATATGTCGGGTGCTATGAGAGTAAGTATTTAAACAAGAGGTAAAACTTATCCAAAGCTTTCAACACTACTAACCGAGTATGTTTGCGTTTTGATTGAGGAAGGCGTATGGCTATTACGAGGAGCTTCGTGGGAAAAAGTTTGAGTTCGAAGATTGCTACTTTATCTTGGAAGGCACCATGTATAATTACGCCATTTATGATTAGGTGTATAAGTGCACCGTTGTTATCTATTGTATTTCATTTCCTTCAAACGTATCGCTATGAAAGATGTATGCCTTTTATGATTCAATGAAATGAAATCAAAAGTTATGATAATCCAGCTCAAGGGTCGTTAATATTTTAAATAACACACCGAACGACTCTACATAAAAGTTGAAATGGCGGGATAGAGTCGTCATCTTATACGAATACATATATGACGACTCTAAGTGTTTTATTTACTGAGAGTTCTGGGTTTAGAGTCGTTCGTCTCTAAACAAAAAATATTAACGACCCTTATTGACCTAGCATAAAGAGTCGTCAGTGTTTATAACACGCCCTAACGATTTTTCATAACCTCGGAAAAGTTGGTGTTTGAGTCGCCATCGGTAGTTTCCATTCACTGACGACCTTTAAGAGTCGTTAATGAATCCAACCCCGACTATAACGACTCTCACACCGACGACTTATACATGTGAGCATGAATCGACCCCCTGGAGCACCATTCGGACAATTTCAAGAGTATATGAGGTTTACTGATTGTTTTGAGGTGCAGGTTCTTCATTTGGAGTATCGGTTCCTTCATTTTGAGGAGTAGGATCTTCATTTCCACCATTATTCATGGCTTCCTCCATTAACATCTCCTCATCAAACATCCAATCCATATGATTAGTTGAGACAATATAACCATCAACACAATCATGGTTGTTATTTGAAGCTTCACCACCCTCATTCCCTCCACTTGAATCACTCATTTCAAAAACCCTAATTTTTCCACTCAAAACTTCTCCTCTTCTTCTCAACACATAAAACTCAAAATAAAATCTCCACAAATTTTTATCCTAAAATCAGATTTTTATCTAAACACAATTACCACACTAATCAAGTTAATTAATTTAATACTAATCACTAAGGGCATTTTAGCCATTTAAAAAAAAAAAAAAAAAAATTATAAGGAGTGACCCAAATT
>JAJJWW010015682.1:0-18279 GCA_023531295.1 Papaver armeniacum
GGATGACTAGTCTCTCTGGTAACATCTAACTTTGTCTCATAAGTTTTATCTTTACTTGTCACCATCTTATGCCAACCCCACAATGTGTAACCATTGTGTGCTAAACGAGGGGACTTAATGTTGATGGTGGATTTTCATTTAAGGTTAAAATTGTAAAAGCCAGGAAACTATGCGCTGACATCTTGTAAAAGATAAAGCCATTAATAAGTGTTGGATATGGTAGGCCTCTAAAGGTGTATAAATTTATGACCTACATGTTATAATCCGCAAGTGCACGGCGTCTATTGGAGACGCGGCAAGTACGGGTCGATCCCACAAGGACTAGGGTGTGCTCTTATATGTGATCTAAGGCTGCTTAACTGACTTCAAGTGGTAGTAACAAAGTGACAGAAGATATGTTGTGCCGATACGGCTAATGTTGAGCTAAGTGAACCTAAACTAAGGAAAGCAGTGACAAAAGGGGTGCTTGGGTCTTCATTCCACCACTTGGTTCCTAGTATGTGTTCAACTAGATTGAGTTTTCTTGTTCCTATGGTAGACAAGTGAGGTGTGTCAATTCCATCACCTAGCTAAGGAGTTTCTCCTTGTGATACTCCAATATCAGCTGAAGTTACTAACCCGGAGCACTGGTTGTCTAATTAAGCACAACCAGTCAAGGGAATTAGCATTAGGGCCTAAAGGTTGAGCTGCAATACAACAACACAGTTGTAGTCTAACTACAATGGATCTATTTAAAGTATCCATTGTGAGAGTAAAGTGTTGGGTATTAAGATTGAAGTTATCTTTAAATTTAAGCACTCAAGACAACACAAACTGAATTGAATTCATACATGGAATTAGGGTTTCATGAAACCCTAGCAAACTAAATTAAAACAGAAATTGAATCTAATTGACAGCACTGGCTAATCCAGGCGTGTCTCAAACACTCACAGCTCCTTCTCTTTTATACATGCAGAGAGCAAATATTTCAAACCCTAATTTCAATTTAAAATAGAAATTAAATGAAAAATAATCGAAACACTCATACCCATACTCACGATTGCCTCTCGAATCATCCTCTCCTCTGGTCCATGCGTCGGTTGATGTGATAAATGAGAAACCCTAGTCCCAATTATCTTTAATTTAGCTTCTAGGGTTGATAGAAGCTAAAAGAAAGATGACTAGACCTAGAGAGGGTACGGAGGTGGTTGATGGTGTGGTTGTTGGTGAGATAGGGTGATGGTGAAGGTGGGCTGCGACAGGGGAAGGGAAGGAGAGGGCGGAGCTCTCTGCAGCGATGGAGACGGGAGAGAAGAGAAGAAAGAGAAAGATGGAAGGGAATGGCTAGGTCGATGGGGGTATAGGGTAGGGTCATTTCCGCTGTTGGCTGAGCACGACGGGGTTTGATGAGAAGGGCTAGCGAGCGCCAGGATGGAGGCGTGGAGATCGAACGGCAGTAGAGGATGGTAAGCGGTTTTGGCGAGATCTGGTCTTTGAGCGGAGTATCGAACATCGATGCTAGTGGGAGCAGTGCCGTAGGATGTAGAAGATCGAAATCTCGACGGTTTGGAGTGGACGGGCTCGGATCCGGGTCGCGGATCGGGACTAGCTCAAGCCCATGTCTTGTAGATGAGTTGCTACTTGTTGGGTTGCAGCTACATGTTGCGCGCGCGGAGGCTTTGGCTTTGCTCCATAGATGCTCGACTCCAATTCTTCGCTCTTTGGCTCCTCAAATTCTCCGAGCTTTATTTATTACCTAAAAACACAAAATTAATTAATACAAATATTTATTCTTGAAAACAAAGAAAACACGAGAATATGGGATAATATCGATTTCTAAGTGCAAAAGATGAGTAAAATGCCAATAAAAAGGTGTATAAATATGCACTATTTGGCACTCATCAAATACCCCCAAACCTGAATTTTACTTGTCCTCAAGTAAAACGAAAAATAAGAAATCCTAACTATACCCCTGTCATGAGTCTCTCGAATGCATTTAGCGTATGCACTAAGCCTTTAAACCCCTAGTGTCCCTAGTGGACGAGTTGTAGTCTCGTGAGGGTTTACCGAGAGGTGTACCCACAAAACCTTCTCCAAGCAGTGTAAAAAGAGTCTCAAGCCTCCAAGAAGCTATGAGGACATAGAGTTTGCATGCTAGTAACGGAAGTTAGAACTATCGAAGAACGCATTCTCATCCTTAATTCTTTGAGCGAGAAGTAACCATACCATATGAAAGAATTCGGATTCGATTGTGATCATAAGCCTCGACACGCCTCACCATTAGGGTTTTATGATAATTGCACTCAAAAGATCGCTTTTAGTCTCTCATGTGTGCGGGCGGGAGTAAAGAGAGAAATCCGCACACGTTGTGGGTAAGAAGGATAACCTTAGAAATAAAATGCGGAGACTCCTGAAGTGTGGACAAAAAGAATCTTTTCGATGATCTCTAAGGAAGGAAATCAACCATTAGCAAGGGTGGGAGTACTCACTCACTTCTCACCCGATCGGCAATTAATATCACTCTCTCATAAGAAACCATAGAAACGTCTTCAATCTTCGGTCTTCAAATGTTGATGACGAACTTCTAAACTTCACAAAACTTGACAATTTTTAACTTTTCTACTCAAATTCCTTGTTGTTTGGATTTTTCTTTTAAACTCTTCTTTACCATGGTGGTAGCAAAAATAAGAAAATAAACTACAATATTTTTTTGATTTTTTTTTTTTTTTTTTTTTTTTTTTTTTTTTAAGTGAAAATAAAAATAAAAATACAAATAATGAAACAACTAACTCCATGGACAAAGGACTTTATCACTCAATTTTTCCACAACTTGTATTGTCTTGATTTTATAAATTTTATTAATTCTCATCCTATTTTCTTTTCGTTTTCTTTGTTGCACGTAAACCTTGGACTATATCAATTTTTCTTTCCATATTACGATCTTGCTCAGGTTCTTGACGATGATGTGTTTCATGGGTCTGGCGATTGAGAGAGAGAGTGATGCTAACGGCAAATCGGTATTTAGAAGGAGTTTTCATCTTTAGACGTCACCCTCATGATTGACAAAAACTAGCACTCAAGAGATCAAAAGTAGTCTTGAAAATGGTGCGAAGTTGGGTAGCTCACCATTCCTACAGGGATTTACGTGACGGTGACACACACTCTAACGGCTTTTCTAGAAAGTTGCAAAAAATTGAAGGTTGGTGCCTCACTTGATGTAAATTGGGTAGTCTCCACTATGGGTGATCACAATTCTACTACCGAATATCTAAACGGCACCTAATTCGCCCTCCGGTATGGTTAAATCCAACTTTAACGCTCTAATCAACTTAAGGAACCCGATTGTGTTCTCCGGTACTTCTAACTTTGTTATTTCGGTCGAGATTCTCTATGTAAACATAGCTAAAAGCATGCTAGTGACTCTAAAATCTCTAAAAGTTGGAGGTTTTTACAAAAAGAGTTTTTGAAATTTTTGAATTTTTGAATTTTTTTTTTTTTTTGAAAATAAAAGGTAAAATAAAAGACTAAAAACTCTAAATGCAAATGCTCCCCAAACCTAAATCAAACATTGTCCTCAATGTGTCACAGATAGGAAAAATTTAAGGTCACGTACCCACGAGAACTATCTTTGATAAGATAAAAGGGAAGAGATTAGGATGTCGGCGGGAACAAGGTTGAGCTTCATTCGTCAAAGGCAAATCCAACATTCTCAACGGAAATCATATCGGATTAGCACAATAAATGTACAAGAAGACTCAACCGATCAAGAAAAGAAAATTTAACAAGTCCTAAAAAGTTGAGGGTTAACCCAAAAAAAAAATAAATAAATAATGTACATCAACATGAAAATGGGATTTGGTTTATGTGGGAATTTGGTTTGTTGGGATTTCATTTGGTTTGTTGGGAAAGTTTGGTTTATTTGGGAGGCCCAGGTTGGTTGCACAGCCCAGGTGTGAGTTGAGCCCAGAGAATTTAGTTGGTTAACAGCCCAGGTAGTGTGGGTTCTAGCCCAGATGATGTGGGCTCAGATGTGTTTACAGCCCAGCAGTGTGGCTTATGTGGGCTGAAAGTCCAGAATGCTAAGCCTAGTAAGTGGGCTCAGCTTAGGCAGAAGCGGCCCAGATGGTCTGGCCCAGAAGTAGAGGTTCTAGCCTAGATGGTCCAGCCCCCGAAATGAATTGAGTTGGTGAGTTTTGGTGAAAAGCCCAGCCAACGGGGCTTAGTCTAGCGAGGCTATGGGCTCGGCAGGTACGGTTTATGTTGAGTTGATCAGCCCAGCAGTTGGGTTAGCCCAGGTGCACAGTAAGGCTTGGCAGTTTCACACAGCACAGGGCAGATTCACAATCACAGTCCTAACACTACAGGGCAGATTCAAGGTCTACAAAGCACAGGGCACCAACCTGAGTCTAGCACAAACTTAATAGCAAATGAAAATAGCTTTCATACACAGGTCAAGCAACTCACAGATGCCAAGGATCTCGCACACACATAGACTTCAGAGTGGCAGGGTCAACAGGGCTGTGCACTCGGCCAAGGCAGACAATGGCTCAACACAGTATTCGGGGTAGTTCGGTGCACACAAGTCGCTGGATTCTGCCAAGGGATTCACGGATGTATGCACGGATGGTTCTGAGAACTTGCAGTTCGGCCAAGCTCGGGGTTTGCTCAAACTTGTAGGCTGGGGCTAGCAAGTTACGAGTAAAGCAATACTCTTGGGTGAGCTCGGGGTTTGCGGCTCAAGGTACGGGGTTTTACTATCACAGGGGCACTTGTTAAGAGGCACAGAATTTAGCAAGTGACAGGGTGATGGCTTAGCAACATGCTCGGAGTTATGCTCGGGGTTTCTGGATGCACTATCGGGGTACTTTACAACATGCTCGTGGGAATTCTCGGGTCATTCAACAAGCATACATCTTTGTCAATCATTCAATCATTCAAGGTTTTAGCATGCGTCGTAATGGCTTACAATCTCCCGTGGTATGCAATTTACGGGCATCATGCATAACATGGTTCTGACAGACAAGGGATTACAATATGTAATTACCAACCTCAGTCTGCGGCTTAAATGGCTCTCCAATCAGTTCTCAACTCACGGCATCGGAAAATGGATTGAGCACGGGGGTATCTGAAGGGTGAACTCGGGGCTTTGGTGGTGGCTTGGGTCGGGGCTACGTTATGTGGGTTGCTGCCCAAGCTCACACTTCGGGGGATGGAGGCCGAGCATAATATGCTAACCAGCCTGAGTAACATACAAGTTGGCTATCCTTAGTTTTCATGGTTCATGGCACATGGCACGGGGCATACAATATCCGGTTACTAACCTCAAGTTTTGTGCTCCTTGCCTTCCCTTTCTTTGGTTGCTCAACAAGAAGGCGGTAGCCAAGTAGCAACAGTGCACATTGCTTAGAGGAAGATTCAGTTCTCATAATAAGTGGAGGTGAAGCAAAGGAGATGCGAGATCACTAATGACTAGCTTTTCCTTGCAAGTTATAGCTCGGTGCACGGTGTAAGCTTTTCCTTGCAGACCGGCAAATGACGGTGAAAGGAACTTGATCGACACGGGGCACAAAAGTCACTAATGACACTAAGATGCAAGATGTATAGTTGTAATGACTACAAAAAGCAAGAAGAGGAGTATGGACTAATTATGCAATGGATTAAACAAACTAAGTTACACTACAATGCAACGACAAGTTACATATGCAAGTTATGAAATTTAGACTAAGTTATACTAATCACAGATCGAAATAACTAAGTAAAATGGATATGTACGGGGGGAGTATTGGAAAGCAAAGTGAAACAAGCCGTTAATCGACGGGGCACACGCCAAGTCCACAGCAGCGAGCGCCAAAAACTTGGTAGGCCTCTAAAGGTGTATAAATTTATGACCTACACATGTTATAATCCGCAAGAAGTGCGGCGTCTATTGGGAGACGCAATGCTGGTCGATCCCACAAGGACTAGGGTGTGCTCTTATATGTGATCTAAGGTCGCTTGGCGACTTCAAGTGGTAGTAACAAAGTGACGAGAAGATATGTTGTGCGATCACGGCTAATGTTGAGCTAAGTGATCCTAAGCTAAGGAATAAACAGTGACAAAAGGGGTGCTTGGGTCTTCATTCCACCACTTGGTTCCTAGTATGTGTTCAACTAGATTGAGTTTTCTTGTTCCTATGGTAGACAAGTGAGGTGTGTCAATTCCATCACCTAGCTAAGGAGTTTCTCCTTGTGATACTCCAATATCACCGGTTGAAGTTACTAACAGGTTAATGGTTGTCTAATTAAAGCACAACCGGTCAAGGGAATTAGCATTAGGGCCTAAAGGTTGAGCTGCAATACAACAACACAGTTGTAGTCTAACTACAATGGATCTATTTAAAGTATCCATTGTGAGAGTAAAGTGTTGGGTATTAAGATTGAAGTTATCTTTAAATTTAAGCACTCAAGACAACACAAGGCGAATTGAATTCATACATGGAATTAGGGTTTCATGAAACCTAGCAAACTAAATTAAAACAGAAATTGAATCTAATTGGCAAGCCTGGCTAATCCAGGCGTGTCTCAAACACTCACGGCTCCTTCTCTTTTATACATGCAGAGAGCAAATATTTCAAACCCTAATTTCAATTTAAAATAGAAATTAAATGAAAAATAATCGAAACACTCATACCCATACTACGATTGCCTACGAATCATCCTCTCCTGGGTCCATGCGTCAATGATGTGATAAATGAGAAACCCTAGTCCCAATTATCTTTAATTTAGCTTCTAGGGTTGATAGAAGCTAAAAGAAAGATGACTAGACCTAGAGAGAGTACGGGAGGTGGTTGATGGTGTGGTTGTTGGTGAGATAGGGTGATGGTGAAGGTGGGCACGACGGGGAAGGGAAGGAGAGGGACGAGCTCTCTGCAAGCGATGGAGACGGGAGAGAAGAGAAGAAAAAGAGAAAGATGGAAGGGGAATGGCTAGGTCGATGGGGGTATAGGGTAGGGTCATTTCGCTGTTGAGCGGGCACGGCGGGGTTTGATGAGAAGGGCCTAGCGAGCGTAGGATGGAGGCGATGGAGATGCGAACAGTAGAGGATGGTAGCGGTTTTGGCGAGATCGGTCTTCAGCGGAGTATCGAACATCGATGCTAGTGGGAGCAGCGACCAGTAGGATGTAGAAGATCGAAATCTCGACGGTTTGGAGTGGACGGGCTCGGATCCGGGTCGCGGATCGGGACTAGCTCAAGCCCATGTCTTGTAGATGAGTTGCTACTTGTTGGGTTTGCAAGTTTGTTGTTGTGCGGAGCTTTGGCTTTTGCTCCATAGATGCTCGACTCCAATTCTTCGCTCTTTTGGCTCCTCAGATTCTCAGAGCTTTATTTATTACCTAAAAACACAAAATTAATTAATACAAATATTTATTCTTGAAAACAAAGAAAACAAAGAATATGGGATAATATCGGATTTCTAAGTGCAAAAGATGAGTAAAATGCCAATAAAAAGGTGTATAAATATGCACTATTTGGCACTCATCAGGATACTCCCTCACTTAATTCACCTAGAATGGAGCATGTGGCAACAATCCCATTCTGTGAATACATGAAATTCATCCAGGTTGGAGTATGTAGCAACAATCCCATATACCCTGTGAATTTCTAGCATTATTAATTAATGCGCAATCAGCCTTGTATTTCTTGTACTCATTATCGGTGCGGCATGACGGCCAACACGAACCTCCAAGCATTATAATGAAACCATACGAAATACCCGCACTGGTGACTCTCGGTGTGTTATACTGGCCGATTGAGCATCCGGACCGACCAGTATCGGTCGGATGATCACGATCATCGACTCCACAAGCATGATTGGATGACCCCGGATCAATTCCATCACCCCCAGCGGTATGGAATATCCTTTGCCGAACCGGCCGGACCCCGCATGGTCGGCCTCCCGAGATTGGCCTAGCTTGCCAAAACGTCCAAACCGAGGCGTATGGGGGAAAACCCTAAATTAGGGTTTGCGACATATTACATGTGTCCCTCAACCATCCATCTTCGCAGGTATAGATGGAGGGTGTAGATGAAGATTCAAAGGGCCCGAGCATGTCAACACAATCACCGTGGACGCCTACCCGACTAATCGGTCGGGGACCAACCATGGTTGGTTATCCTAATTCGTGCGCCCAAACATAGCATGGTTACACGGCCGTGAAACCCAAATTAGGGTTTTGAGCATCACGAGCGTCCATCTTCTCCAGCACGAATGGAGGGTCCAAGATTAGATTAAGCAGGTCCGGTCATACCAGTATGACCACCGTGGGCCCATCTATCCCCTCACCCGATCAGCCAAGGCATATCATGCCTGGTTATTCCAAGATGCGCGCTCAAACTAGCGTGGTCACACCTCCCAAACCGCAAACTAATCTCGACCGCTCACTGGGATTTGAGTGGTTCGAGATCCGTTTTCATGGGATAGTCAGGTGTGGCGTGAACACCAGCCTACCACTTACACGCCAGACCGGTCCGGCCAAGACCGACCAAGTTAGGTCATCTTGGGCAGCCAGGAAGTGAGCATGGTGCGGCTTTTGCGGTACCAAATTCCTATTACAAAAATCGATCTCCACCACTCCTCTTTGCCGGTCAAATTGAGTGGCCTAGATTGCACCTTCATGGGACAGTGAGATATGGACGTGTACACCGGTATGTTGTCTACACGCATGCCAGGACGGGTCCTTTCAAAACCTTCCCATGCTTGGTTCCCGACAAGGCGAAGAGTGATGCTTGCGCACCTCTTCAAAAACCCTAATTCATTAACGGTCGCGAGATGAGTGTCTCAAAGATCATCTCGTCCGTCCAACTTCACCGACTTGGTTATACAACCCGGTCGAGTTAATTGGTCGAGTGAGGCATCACCACCCATCACTTTACCACACCATGATGCGACTGCATAAAATACACATGATACTTCACAAGTATCAACTTCCCGAATAACGCAGTTATTCAATTGACATTACATGCTACCTTTCGTGGATCCACGATCCACATTCAGAACATCAATCATGTCACTGGCTGGGGGATACATGTTTGGGGTATTGGTGGCGGTTTCGGCCGTGCGGCGTGCAACGCACCATCACAAGAACGTGTTAGGAAGTTATGGACGGTTAGCGATGACGGAGAAGTGGGCAAGACCCGATCGTGTAGCAGCGACACACAACTCCACTACTCCATCACTCCACTTCCTCCACTTCCCCGAGAGACGTGAATAAGGCTCAATGACTTGTATAAATAGGTTCTCCTCCCTATTTCCACCTGTGAGCAAGTCCGGACAAAAACGAAACCAAGTGTTAATACAAAAACACCGAAGCCCGATAAGCTTGCATCCTGTAAGCCGGTTTGCTTACATTTACAAGTCATAAGCAAGCCAACACCTTCACAATCTCAACACCTTCTTCGCTTCCCTCCCTAAGATCAACCCCATCTCCTTCACTTTGTGAGAAACAAGTCTGAACGGCCCATTTCTTGGTTTAGGCCGGACTTGCAATTGATTCCCCGAATCTACAAGCACTCACCGCGCAGTGCATTTGTTTAGGGTTTAGATTCATTCCTCATCCACACACCCCAAATTACCAAAACCGGCAGGAATAGTTTTCACCCATAAACAGTACCCAAGAGCGTCCTAGGATCATGTCGTAATTCGGATGCTCTCTGACTATGTCGAACTTTGCTTGTGTCGAGGCATCGCCCAATTTTACTTCAAGATCGATGTATCCATATGCATCTCGAGTTCTCCTTACGGAGTCTTAATCACAATTGGGTTGCGAGTAGACTTCGTTTTGAAATCTTTCTTGCTTTTAAGGTTACGAAGAGTGATGATGTTGAATTCGGAGGCCCGTATCGATCAATGTGTTATCGAACTTGATATCCTTCAAACGGGCAACGGTTAAGAGTCCCCAATTTCCCTTGCTTGCATCTTCCGGCCAAGGGCGGGTTTGAGACCGCTTCTTCTTCCGAGATACAAGCGTTTTCCGAGACAACACGGTTGAGGGCTGCAAATATGTCTTTTGTGTACTTTGGAGAAGTACAAGATCTCGCATAAATGTTCCATCATATATTGTACTGATCTTTGAACGGAATCCCCGAAATCATGCGGTTCCGACGGGAAGAGGGTCTCTACTGAACACCTTCGTTTCCAAGCCGGAGTTCTCTTGTCTCTATCTTTTCTCTCGAAGATTTGTTTCACTGTTGCGAGTCTTTGGTTGGATGGTGAGCGAACCTATGGTAGCGCGGTACTTAGGATCCGCTATATCTTTCTCGGTTGGTGGACGTCTAATTGGAGGCAGCTTGATGGCATCGTCTTGAATCCACGCCTCCAAGAGTTCCACTACTTTATTCATGGGGAGCAGAAACTGTATCTTCGGTGTCTTGTGAGTCTTGCCCGATCCCTTTTGAGAAAAGTCATGTGTGTTGGAGCCGCACGGCAGGTTTGTTGTTGCATTCTCGAAGCTTTCCTTTTTTATCCTTCGCCTACCACGCTCACGAAGGACCCTGTTGTATTGTTTGTTTGTGAGGCGCTTTGCTTCCTCGACTCTCACGTGGATCTTCGTTTGAACAACCACTGGTTCTCTCTAGCAATCTTTGGGCGGTTGTGACCAGGCCGTTTGGCAGCTTCATGGAGTTCGGAGAATGTCTGAAAGCCTAGATTCTCTAGTAAAGCGCGGTATATGGGTATCATCCCGTTGATGCACAGCTCCACCAACTAGCGTTCAGTGATGTTCGGATCATGACAATCTAGTGCTTGAGTTCTGAACCTCTTAACGAAGTCGTTCGGATGCTCGTTGTTCGTAGAGACTCTCCCTAGATCTGAAAAGGTGATCTGCTCGGATCGAAGAAATACTGCCAGAAAGCACCGACTATCTCGCCCCAATTGGATACGCTGTTGGGTGCGATGTTGTTGTACCAGGTGTACGCCCTTCCTGTAAGTGATTTCGAGAACTCTTTCAGGCGGAGGACATGATTGTACTCATGCTCCCCCAAGGATTCTAAAAATCGAGAGATGTGTTCACGGCGTTACCGGTACCATCGTAGAGGAGGCGAGGCGAGTGTATCCTCTTGGAAGAGGGATTCGTTGCATATCTTGAGGGTACGGCTGATGTTGGTGTGCATCTATCAGATTTCCTTTGCCTCGGTTTTGGAGAAGTCGTTTCAGGTCCTCACGTATGATGAAGTTGGATGGCTGGTCCCTCTCTCTTGGGCATTCAGGAGCAACACGAGCTTCTTCACTCATGTGGGTCTGAGTGGAAACGCCTGCTCCGGGTGTATTGAAGGCATCCCTTGCTGGCTCCAAGGGTTCGTGAATCTTGTGACAATCGTTCGAGTTAAAGTTTTAAGGAAAGTGAGTACCTCTTTACGAGTTGCGGCCATATCCGTTTGAGTATTAGAAAGAATTTCCGCTTCTCCATCAAGTCACTGAATCTGTAATATACGGTGGTCCTCCTTTTGTGCCTCCGGCTCCTCGTCCCGATGAAGGAGTAAAAGTTGTTACTCGGGGTGACCACTAGAGGCGTTACACTTGAGGATATCTTAGGGATTTGCGTACTCCGGCTCTAGTGATGGGAGGCGTTACACCCACTGGAATGTCTCTGCTCCGCTAGCGTTGGTGATAAATAACTGGCTCCCACGAGATGTATTGACCACTTTGTAGTGTTACATCGACACCGGGAGTGTTATCCGTACTAGCTCCGCCGGGATTCGATTGCTTGATCCAGACCTGAGTTCTACTATCTTGAAATGAAATGCTGATTGAATTGATTCTATGATCTACCCTTTTGAAATTGATAAAATTGGATCGGATTTCGAAGAAATTGACTTTACAATCGAGAGATTAACCTCCCTTTGTGGTCGCCAATTGTTTATGGGTGAAAAACTAGGTTTTGGTAATTTGGGGTGTGTGGATGAGAAATGAGTCTAAACCTTAAACAAATGCACTACACGGGAGTGCTTGTAGATTCGAGAAATCAATCTGTGCAAATCCGGCCTAAACCAAGAAATGGCCGTTCCAGACTTGTTTCGGTCACAAAGTGAAGGAGATGGGGTTGATCTTAGGGAGGGAAGCGAAGAAGGTGTTGAGATTGTGAAGGTGTTGGCTATGTATGACTTGTATCAGAAAGCTGGACTGGCTTGCAAGATGTAAGCTATCAGTTCCGGTGTTTGAATACGATGGTATCAACACTTGCCTCTGTTGTCTGGACTTGTTCTTGTTGTTTGGAAATAGGTAGGAGACCTATTTATACAAGTCATTTGAGCCTTATTCACGTCTCTCATGGGAAGTGGAGGAAGTGGAGTGATGGAGTAGTGGAGTTGTGTGTTAGCGTTGCGCCAGTCTTGCCCACTTCTCCGTCATCTCTAACCGTCCATGACTTCCCGACACGTTCTTGTGATGGCGCGTTGCAAGCCGCACGTGATTTGAAATCCTTGAGACCAAAACCCCAGTATGTATCCCCGGTTTGTGACATGATTGATGTCTCAAGTGTGTGGATCATGGGACCCACGAAAGTAGCATGTAATGCTCGATTAAATAACTAAGTTATTTAGGAATTCGATACTGTGAAATACCGTGTGTATTCTATGCGAGTGGTCTTGCATCATGATATGGTAAAGTGACGGGTGGTGATCACCATGACGCCTCGGTGACCAATTAACTCCGACCGAGGTTGTATAACCAAGCCGGTGAAGTTGGACGGACGAGATGATCTTTGAGACACTCATCTCACGTAGTTGATGAAATTAGGGTTTTTGAAGAGGTGCGCAAGCATCACTCTTGACTTGGTCAAATCCAAGCTTGGGATACAATTTTGATGGGCCGGTCGTGCATGTGTGTAGACGACATGACGGTGTAGGCGCCATATCTCATTGTCTCGTGAAAGTGTGATGCGGGCCACTCAATTTGTCCGGCGAAGTTGAGTGGTCGAGATCGATTTGCAACGAAATATGGTGCCGCAAAAGCCGCGCATCATGCCAATTTTGGCGCGCGTTCCAAGACGACCAAGCTTGGTCGGTCTTGGCCCGATCGGCCCGGCGTGCATACGGTGGGATGGTGTATATACACATACTTCATCGTCCCATAGAAACGTGATCTAAGCCACTCAATTTGTTCGGTAAACTTGAGCGGTCGAGATCGGTTGTGGTTGAGAAGTGTGACCACGCCCTAGCTTGGGCGCGCGAATCAAGGTGTACAACCAAGTTTGGTCTTGTCCGATCGGGTGTGGAGATAGGTGGGCCACGGTGATCGTGTTGATACTTACTAGGACCTGCTTAGTCTATTCCTGGACCCTTCATTCGTGCGGGAGAAAATGGACGCTCGTGATCGCGACACAAACCCTAATTAGGTTTTGCCGGCCGTGTGTCATATTGATTTTGGGGCGCACGAATCAAGACGACCAACCATAGTTGGTCCGACCGATCATTCGGTATGTATGCGGGCCGCGATGTTTGTGTTGACATACTCTGGGCTCTTTGAATCTACATCTACACCCTCCATCTATGCCTGCGAAGATGGATGGTTGAGACATTTTTGCGATACATGTAATGTGCCACAAACCCTAATTTAGGGTTTTTCGTCCCTCTTTGTCTCTGGTTTGGACGGTTTAGCAATCTATGCCACCCTTTTTGGGAGGCCGGAGCCATGCGGGGCCCGCGTTGGGTCGGTAGTGAATATTCCAATACTGCCGCAGGTCATGGATTCAATTTTGTGGCCATCCAATCATCTTTGGTGAAGTTGGATGGTCGTGATCGTTTTCGAGACTCGTATGGTCGGTTCGGGTTCAAATATGCTCAATCGAAGCAAGACACAGAGAGTTGTAGCTTTGTAAGGGCATTTCGTACATGTTTCATTATTAATGCTTGGAGGTTCATGTTGCTGCTGAGAACAACACTCGGTCGTCATGCGCCGGTAATGAGTACGAAATACAAGGTGGTCATGCATTAATTAATAATGTTGTAAATTCATAGGGTATATGGGATTGTTGCTACATGCTCCAACTTTCGGATGAATTTTTGTGTATTTAATTCACGAGAACACTTTGTGATTGTTTCCACATGCTCTATTCTAGGTGAATTAGTAAGGTGAAGAAGTATTCATCACTTATTAATGACTTTATCTTTTGCAAGATGTTAGCGCATAATTTTGGCCTTTACAATTTTAGCCTTAAGTGAAAATCCACCATCAACACCCGTATAATACAGTTGGATAGTTTGTTTCTTTTCTTTAGTTTTAGTCTATAGAAAAATATGGTCGGGTAAATAAAAAGTCTAACAAAGAAGATTTTAGAGTTAGTATAAGTTTACGTTTGACTATTGTCTGGCAATGTTTCTCATATCTTATATATATATATATATATATATATATAATTTGTTTATTTTTATCATTGTTAGTGTCTAAAAAGTTGTTAAAGTTGAAACTCGTAAATAAATCTTCATGTTGCAAGTGGGAATGCCTTATGGAGGAGACCATTCATGAGAAGTTTGGAGGCAACATCTATTCTTTCTTACCTAACTCATATTCTACATTAGTTGGACATAGCTTATGGGTAAGGATTCTCAAAGCAATAAATTATGACAAAGATAATACTAATCTCATTTTGAAGGGTGGCTCAACAATTCATTTTTGTATCTTGATAAGTGGTTGGGAAATTATACTCTTAAAGACATATTTCCATCTATTTTCAAGCTCTCTCATCACAAGCGTTCTTTCGTAAAGGATATGATATCACTACAAGGAGTATGGAATTTCAATTTCAAAGGAAATTTAAATGAAACGAGAGATAGGAGATACGACTCTCATGCTCCAGTTGATTGAATATTTTGTTATGATTGTGCATAATAATGAAAATGAGGATGACATTAAATGGAAGTTTGCACTCGATTTCATTTGTCATGCAGCTGCTACCCCTCTTTAAAAGTGGATGGATTTTTGGCTTTTCCACTTAAACAAATCTGGATACCAAAAATTTCATTAAAAGTGTCATTTTTGACCTGGACTTTGTGTCATGATGGAGCACCTTCTTTGGAGTTTATGTAGCGAGTTGGTAAGGTAAACTCGAGTACTTGTTTACTTTGTAATGCAGAGCAGGAAATACACAGTCATTATTCTTGCATTGCTCATAAACAAGAAAGGTATGACACTATTTTCTGGATAGTTTTGGAGTGAAATGGGTGTCCAATATGCGGGAATGGAAGGTAAAGAACAATAGAAGTATGATTAAGAAAATTTGGAGCATCTTACCTTTCACAATTTGGTGGACGATGCGGAGAGCGAATGGCTGAGGTTTTTAACAACAAAAAAGATCTTTTGATCATTTGATTGTGGCTGTCAAATACACCATTTAATTGAGTATTTGTATACTATTTTTGTTTGAAGGCTACTCATTAAGTACGCTCATTTGTAATTGGGAATCTATAGTAGGGCAATAAGCCGATTTCTTTGTAACTTCCTAACATTCATCGTTTGTACCTTTCTAACATCCATTGTTTTCATGAGTTTTTTTGATACCCCGGACTAATATATTGTTCTTGTTATGAATCTAGAAGAAGACAAAAAATAGAGAGAGAAGAAGGATAAATTCTTATTAAGAGTGAAAGTGTGTGTAATTAACAACCATGTACCTTCTGGACAAAAAGCAAAACCAAGGCACTTGGGACGACAACCACCACCCATAGTTTGTCAAGGGAATATTACGAAATTGATAATTGGATCTCGGTTATTCTAACATGATTAAATGGGTGTTATATCACTCTATTTGGGAATTCACAAAAAATATTTGGTATCGTTCTTTACTAGCATATGACCCATGCGTGTAATTTGGGTTTTGGGTTGTTGTTATTACTTAGTTCAATGTGGCCTTATTAACTCATTCAATGTTTTTAGAGTTGTGATCGCTTGTGTTTGTGGGTGAAAAGCTGTTTACTGCTGATTTTGGTAATTTTGGGTGTGTGGATGAGAAACGAATCTAAACCCTAAACAATGCGGCTGCACGGGAGTACTTTTGATTCGAGAGATCAATGCATACAATCCTGGACTAAACCAAGAAATGGCCGTTCCATGCTTGCTTCGGTCATGAAATTGAAAGGAGAAGGGTTGGTCTTAGGGAGGGAAGCGAAGAGAGTGTTGAGACCGAGAATGGTTAATTCGAAGATGAGGCTTGTTTTATGACTTATATCGAAAGTTGGGCGAACTGTCATAGAAAGTGAAAAGCTATCGGTTCTTGGTGATTACGGATACCATGTTGTTGCGACCAAAACCTCGTGTTTGTGGAAATAGGTGAAGCCTATTTATACAAGTCGTATTAAAACGTACCACCGGTCTCGTAGGAAGTGGAAAGCGATTGAGTGGTGGAAGAATGGAGTAACGTATAACCGAGAAACCCATGCTTCCATGATGAAGGAAGTGGATCC
Organism: Papaver armeniacum; assembly: GCA_023531295.1. NCBI lineage: Eukaryota > Viridiplantae > Streptophyta > Magnoliopsida > Ranunculales > Papaveraceae > Papaver > Papaver armeniacum. The sequence goes on from JAJJWW010015682.1 coordinate 16,413, forward strand.
GTTTACACCGTTACTTCTTACAGGCATTAATTGTCTATTTCATGACACTTTCTATAACGGGCGATTGCACGCCGCACGCTCGTAAACCGCCGGACCAATACCCGATGAGTATCCCCGGTTGTGACATATTTGATGTCTCGAGTGTTTTAGGTGGAAACATGTAGCATTTTTGCTACGTGTGGCAAGTTAAAATCAAGAGGCTTGCCGTAGGAAAATGGCATGTGATCTTATATTAGGCTCGTGCTGGCTCGCCTAAAACTTTACACAAGTACGGTAGTTCTATGGCGAAGTTCGATGGCCGAGATCGCATCTCATAAGGAAGGGTAGCCGCTGATTATGGCTACCTTGTGTTGGCGCGGATAATGGCGCGGTGGCGTTTGGTGCACGCCATGGCAATGTGGCATGGCTCGTGCATGCCGGTGGCACGATGGTGTATGGCGCCGGCGTACCCATGGCCACTAGATTTGGCGGTTGGTGCTGAGAAGGTTGCCACAAGTCCGTCGATTCGGTGGCGAACTTGGATGGCTGAGTGCATCTCATGAGGAAGGGTAGCCGTTGATTATGGCTACCCCTTTTGTTGGCGCCGGTAATGGCATAGTGGCGTTTTGGTGTATGCGGTGCAACGGCATCACGCATGACCGTGCATGCCGGTGGCACGGTGGTGTAAGTGGCGCCCAGCGTAGCCATGGCCACTAGATTTAAGGCCGGTCGCTTTAAAACTTGCCACAAGTCATCGGCTGCCAGCGATTGGGATGGGCGAGGATTGCATCTCATGAGGAAGGGTAGCCGTTAATTATGGCCACATTCTCGTTGGCACGTTAATGGCATAACGGCATAGCCGCGCGTAGTGGCATGCGCCTCGGCATGGTGGCATAGCGCGTCTGTGGCGTTGTGGCATGGCCACGCCTATGGCTTCGCGGCGTGACGGGGCTAGAGAGACGGCACCGTGGCCGTGTTAGGGCTTGGCGACATGGCCAAGGCCAAGGGCAGGCGCCGTGACCAAAGTAGGGCTTCGCGGCTTGGCCAAGGCCGGGATTTGGCGTCGTGGCCAAAGAAGTTAGGCTTGGCGGTGTGGCCAAGGCTAGGATTTGGCATCGTGGCCAAAGTTAGGGCTTGGCGGCGTGGCCAAGGCTAGGATTTGGGCGCCGTGGCCAAGTTAGGGCAGCGGCATGGCCAAGGCTAAAGTGGCTCGTGGCATGTTGTGGACTATGACCAAAAATTAGGGTTTCGGCTAAAAAGTCTTTGTTTCGATCACGAAATCCTAATTGGAGTCCTATGGCATTGTCCACGAATAAAGTGGATTAGCACGTAGTGGTGTCATTTGTGGCACATTGGCATGTTACTGCGGCATAGTGGCATGTTGGTATGCCGATTAATATGTTGTTGCGGCAGGGCGCGTTTGGCTTGCCAGTTAGTATGGTGGCGCGGCAGGGTGCGTTTGGCCTTTAATGTATGCAGACGAGTCTAGTAACGACTTGATTGGTCAAGAAAGAGTCGGCCAAACATTAGGCGCGGCCACACCTCTAGTGCTGCGTGGCGCATTTTAAAGTGAAATTTGATTGGTCGGTAGGAAGGAGAGGGGCCGTCCAAGAATGGGCATGGCTACACTCTCGGTTTGAGTGTGGCGCTTTAGAGCGACTCGATTGGTCGATGGAACGGGGCGCCGGTATGGGCACGACCACAACTCATGGGAGTGTAGCAGGTTTAAAGCACTCGATTGTCGATGAAGGAGTAAATAGGTTAGGTAGCATGGTGCGTGGCATATGGCTACTTCTAGGTTAGGCCCATGGCATGGCCACGCTCATTGTTGCTCCTACTTTCCGTGTCTCTATTTATTCTTAGCAATACGCAACTGAACGAAGTTACA
>JAJJWW010015684.1:0-74144 GCA_023531295.1 Papaver armeniacum
AATATCCCATAAAACGTGATCTGAGCCATCCAAATCGTCCGAGTGAAGTTGAGCGGTCGAGATCGTTGTGGTTTGGGAGGTGTGGCCACGCTAGTTTGGGCGTGAGTTTTGAATAGCCGGGCATGATATGCCTTGGCCAGATTGGTGAGGGAATAGATACTCCACCGGTGGTCATCTTTGAGTATAGCCATGTGCTAATCCCAATGGACCCTAAATTCGTCTTGGGAGAGATGGACAGCTGTCTCAACCTAATTACAGTTTCAAAGCGTCGTCACCCTTGTTTGGGCGCAATTTGTTACGACCAGCATGGTTGGTCAAGTGTGTAGAGGCGGGCCCTCGGTGATTGTGTTGACATGGGCCCTTTGGGTTTATCTGCACCTAATCTATGTAGTGGATGGTTGAAGACTGTTTACAGAACACATGTAATATGCCGCAAACCCTAATTTATGGTTTTCCATCCACTCTTACTTGGTATGAACGTTTTGGCAAGCTAGGCCGTGGCCCCGACCATGCGAGTCGGCGGTGGGTATTCCATACACCTTTGGGGTGATGGAATTGATATGGGTCATCCGTCATGCTTGTGGAGTTGGATAGCTGCGATCATATCGATGTCTGATTCGGTCACGGATGCTCAGCTAGTATAAACACACTAGAGGAGATCAATAGAGTAGTATAACACCAGAAGTCAGCCTATCTTGAATTATTTCATACATGGTTTCATTATAATGCTTGGAGGTTAGGTGTTTTACTGCAGCCAAGGAAGTAACACTTTCGATCGTCTTGCATCTTGATAATAGATGCAGAGAAATACAAAGTTTGTTCAGCATTAATTAATAATGCTAGAAATTCCACGGGGTATATAGGTTATTGCTTTGTACTCGACACGATTAGTGTATTGTAAATTAGGATTGTTGTACATACTCCATTCTAGGTGAATTAAGTGAGGGAGTATCTAATACTTATTAATGGCTTTATCTTTTACTAATTGTTAGCAGCATAGTTTTAGAGCACACAATTTTAACCTTAAATGAAAATCCACCATCAATCCCAAGTCCCCCTTTCTTATGCAATGGTTGTGTGGGGTAGATAAATGATTGGCAGTTAAAGATAAAACATGAGACAAAGTTAGGAAATCATTACCGAGGTGACGGGTCAACTCCGGGTCCTTGGAGTATGTCCGCGTTCAAAAGGCATCTAGGGAGAGCATTCCCACAGTATGATCGGTCTTGGTCGACCTTGTTATGCACGATTGGAATTAGAGGGGCTATTGCGGCACCTTGCAGCTCGATCGTGGGGTTGCTATCGGCCAAATTTCTTTGCGCTGTTTAGTTCGTGGGACTCTTGCTGCTTGATGAGCGTGGGCTTAATTTAGTGAACATGATTCCCATGACATAAGAGGCGTGTTGTGCAAATGAATATGGTCCCAGCCATATATGATTGATTGAACGAGTGCTGTGTATGCCCTGGCAGATATCACCTTTATACCGACCTCGTGCCTTGACCATACCGGTCTTGAAACTTGAGCAATACCGGACTTGTGATATGATCAATACTGAACTTAGGGGAAACTTGAGCAATGTGGGACTCGATACTTGATCAGTCTGGGACTTGAGCTTAGACAGGCTGTGACTCGTCAACCACCCAGGACTTGAGAGCAATTGTGCACGTGACTTGATGTCTAGGTCCCGGAACTGATCAACAGGTGTTTTGGACCATACAATGCCGATGTGTACTCCAAAGTGAATGTGTGTCTACGTACGTTGTGTGACTGCACACACATCCCCACGACGTTACCTCTACAATCTGCGACTCATCTTTTATGTGTAGAATGAAGAAAGGAACTCCTGTTGGGAATGTCTTACGGGGATAATCTTTGGTGCCAGAGTCGGGAAGGTGTTGAGAAGCTTCAAAGATAATGCGAACACGTTGATGATGAGTTGTTCATCGTGCCCTTTCGACTATGTGAAAATATCCCAGTTCCACAAGGATAACCCTCCTCCTGTCGACTTCGGGGTTTTCATGCTCAGGCGAGTCCTCGCATGAAGGATGGATGAGAGGCATTATGTTGAGCAATGAGTACATCAAAGATAACTGCGACCCGGAGCGCGAGATTATTGATGTAGCAGGTGTTGAAGCGACTCGAGGATGTTAAAAGTGGCTTCCGGTCGCGAACGTTGAGGTGGATCACGGAGAGAGTGTTAGGATTACATGAAGCGAACGTGGGTCCAGGAGAAGAGCGTTGAGCGGCTCTTGAATATACACCATTGGGCGACTTACGCTGAGGGAGGGTTGAAGCTTGTTTCCCTCTTCGGTTCGATTTACCATGCCGAATTCCATGCTTCTTGGCCCGACCACGTCTCTCTACATGTTGAAAGAATTACTTGAGCGACGGTGAAGAGGAACTTCATGTTGAGCCCGAGTCCCCAAGCGTGGTTTACGTAGCTGTGCGGTAGTGGTTGTCGTCGATCCGGGCGTGGAATATCTTGGACATTGTTTCGTCATTGTGGGAGTCGTGCATGTGGATGCTTGGAGTTGGAGTTGTGGACCGCGAAGGATCGTATATCGGTGGTTTTCCTATGCTTCCTTGGGGAGGCACATACGAAGGTGAAAGGGTGTATCGCTTGTTGGTGAGATATATGCCCTACAAACATTATGAGCTCTTCATTAAATGAGCTGATTCTTATCGGGCGTATCTTGTTGTAGATGACGTTCAACGACTTGAGAGGGATGACAAAGCGCGGATTCTCAACGTAGCATGATAGTATAACACCCATTAAAGGTAAAAGTGACTCGCCAGGATCTTGTTCGACCACTATGCAAATCAGTGAATGGCCGGATCACTAACTTCGTGCAGACTTGATGGACATCGTTATCTTCTTGAGGCTGCTGCTGGTGTCGAGCTCCAGTGGAAAGATTGCGATCATAGAGCGTTGATACGTTGCAGCGGCATTCTTTTAAACCAAATGGCAGTATGGGTATAATAAAAGACACAAGAGAGTTCGAAAAGCTATCTTGCTTGCATCATGTTAAGGTATATCCTTATGCTGGTTGTAATAGCATTACATCCATCCATGGAGGAGAACATGCGTAGTGTCTATGCGGTTGTCTATCGCAACATGTCGATGTTTAGGTAGAGGAGGATCAGTTTTGGAGCGAGCACACATATTCAAGTCTCCCAGAGGTGCTGTGCGGCACTCGATCTATCTATTTTACTCGTGTACGAACTACAAGCGTTTAGCAGAGCTTGGATCCAGGTATGACATGTAGATGATGGGGTGACCAATTTTCATCTAAATGCGGCATTTTCATATCTCCAGACGGATATGTTACCGGTACTCTTTGAGAAGTTCGAGCGAGCTTCGCGCGTTTAATCCGTGCCCAGGTTAGAGGACTTGATGGAGATGAGCTAGGAGATTCCTCGAAAACGATTTCGATGCTCATCAGTTGTGGAGTTGGTGCCATCTTGCAGAGATGTTGTGGAGCGTCTAGCACTTGTTCTTGTGGTTCGTTCGTTGTTGACAGCATTCCATTGGGTGGAGAGCTTGGGTAACGGTCTCCCAGCTGAAGGCCATAATGGCGTGTCGGTATCACAGTTTTCCCTTTACGGTCACGACTCGCCGCAGAGTTGGTTCCCTCTTCGTGTGACGTGGGTGGGTCGGCCTAGGGATGGAGAAGGAATGCTTAGAGTAAAGCAGAGAGATAGCATCGAATTGGGTTTTAGCCTTCAATGATGCAAGCCGGTCTTCTTCACAGTGGCATGCCAGCGTGAGTGGGATGCAACTTGAACTTGTCGGATTCTTTTGGCGGAGCTTCTCAGGTATGTGCTGGTTTGGTTTCCTGAAATTTTGTCCGTGTGGTGCAGTGCTGCAGTACTGACTGCTTGCTGGGAGAACCTTGGATGTCTGAGAGTCTTGAGAGTAATCACATTGACAGCCGCTCTGCAGTGTCGATGGGGCGGAGTCTTGAACTTCTGGATCCAGCAGTGCGTGCGGTGACATGTAGGGCACGGTTGTGAACTTCCTCGCAGTTGATTGCGTGCAAGAAATGTCTCCAGTGCGGCGATTCTTCGAGAGGTGTGAAAGTTATACAACTTTCCCAGAGTAGAGAAAACGCTTCCGTCCACCGGCCCTCGCGGTTCATGCGAAACTATTGACTTGACGAGGAGGATCGTTGAGGATCGGTCCCGGTGTAGAGTCTCAGCCAGCCAGGATGTCCTTCGATATCATTCTTTGATCGAGGTCCAGGTCGCCATTGAAGTCTGTGCTAGTCTGCGTTGAATGCGTTCTTTGCTCCGAAATTTGTCACGGCTCTTGTGGAAATCGATCGGTTAATGTCTTAAAAGTGAGTACCTCTTTCGTTGCGGCCATATCAGGTTTAGTCTTAACAAGAGCTTCTACCTTCTCCCATCAAGTCTGCAATGGTGGCTGTGGGATGGTCCTCCTCACCGTCCCACTCAGGCTCTCTGTCCCAGCAGAAGAGTGGAAGTTGCATTGCCCTGGTGACTACAAGTGTTACACTTGATGAGATGCCGAGTTCTTGTGGCTACCTGCAGCTCCCGGTGATGGGAGGTGTTGTAATATCAACTGAGTGTCCAGTGGAGCGTTTCCACATCCACTGCAATACTCACGTGTTCCTTGGAACCCCGTCTCTCTTTTCCTCTGGCGTGCTAGCTGCAGCCGGCAGAGGTCTTGGGGAATATAAATCTTCTGACCTTGAGGATTCAAGTGGCTGAGAAACACCATTTCTTTGCTCAGGTAGACGTTGTGGTACCGGGACAAGTCTTTTTCATTGGAGTTTCTCGAGTCTTCGTTGTGGTGGACCATATTGTTCGTCTCTCTGAGTCCCCTGTGATTACAGGCTCTTTACTGCATCTCTGCTTGGTAAAGGTGTGACTCACAACTAACGATCAGAGGACTTTCTTTTCTTGTTGAGTAGATGCATGCGACCCACCTTCTTGTAATTCTTATTTGTTATATCTCAAAGGCGAATGTCTTGCTCTGTCTTAACGATCACAGAAGCGATTTGCCAAGATATCCTCGGCATTCTAGCTTCACCTTCCCATGATATCCCAGAACACTGTGGTCTCAAGTGGACTCTCGCGAGATGGCTTGAAGAGTGAAATTCAATTTTGTAGCAGAGATCAACCTCCCACTTGTGGTCTTGATTGTTTATGGGTGAAAACTACTCTGTTGAATTTGAGTAATTTGGGGTGTGTGGATGAGGAATGAATCTAAACCTAAACAAGTGCTCTCTGTTCTGGCGGTGAGAGTGCAGCTTGGCAGATTCGGAGGATAGTCAATCATGTGCAAGTTGGGAAACCTAAACCAAGAAATGTAAGCCGTTCAGGACTTGTTTGGTCACAAAGTGAAGGAGATGGGGTTGATCTTAGGGAGAGCGAAAGAGGTATTGAGATTGTGAAGGTGTTTAGCTATGCATGACTTGCTTGAAGAGATGGCAGAGCTTGGATTGATGCAAGCGAGCTGCTGAGTGTCTTGGAATACGGTTTTGTATTACCTTGGTTACTTGTCTCGTTGATTTCTCCTTGTCTTTTGAAATAGAGTGGAGAACATTTATACAAGTCATTGAGCCTTATTCCGTCTCTCGTGGGAAGTGGAGAAGTGGAGTGATGGAGTAGTGGAGTTGTGCGTTGGTGCCACACTTTGACCGGTCTTGCCGCACTTCTCTGTTCGCTTCTTCATAGCCGTCCATGACTTCCCTAAACACGTTCTTGTATGATGGCTTGTTGCACGTTACCTGTCTGTGTAGCCGCCGAGTACGCCGATTATGTATCCCCGACGGTTGTGACATGATTGATAATGCAGACGTGTGGATGCGATGGATCCAGATAGGTGGCATGTAATGTTAATTGAAGATGCTGGCGTTATTCGGGAAGTTGATACTTGTGAGGTATCGTGTGTATTTTATCTGATGTGCGCATCATGGTGATAGACCGAAGTGATGGGTAATGGCGCCTGACCAATGCCTCCCGGCCGGTGTTGTATAACCAAGTGGATAGAAGTTAGTGACGTATAGAATGATCTTTGAGGCACTCATCTGAGGCCGATTAATGAAGTTGGGTTTGAGAAGTGTGTGCTCGGAACCGCGCTCTTTAGCTTGAGTGAAACCCAGAGCATGGGATACAACTGTTGCAATGACCGACCATGTACATGCGTGTGAAGCGGCATGATGGTGTGGCGCCATACTCTTCCATTGCCTCTACGAGAGTGTGATACGGGTCACTCAATGTCATTAGGTGAAGTTGAGTGGTCGAGAGTCAGTTTGCAGTGTCGATCGCAGTACGCAGGCGCACACTTGCGTCACGCCAACTTCACGACACACGTTCCAGGCGACTGATCCTGAGTCGGGTCTTGGCCGATTAACTGGGTGTGAAGGTGGTAGGCTGGTGTTCACGCATGCACACCCCGAAATATCCCATAAAAGCGTGATACGAGCCATCGAAATCGTCAGGTGCCGAAGTTGACGTTCGAGAATCGGTTGTAATGGTTTGGGAGGTGTGACCCACTTGGCCAGTTTGGGCGTGACGTTTTTGAATCAAGCGAGCATGATGATGCCTTGTACCAGCCGATCGGTGAGGGATGAGATGGGTGCTGAATGATGTCTGGTATGTGCCGGAGCCACCTTAATCTAATCTGGAGCCCTCCCGTCGTGCCTAGGAAGATGGAGCGCTAGGTGATACTCGAAAGCCCTAATTCCGGATTTCAAAGCCGTCGTCACCTAATTTAGGCCTTACAGGAACTATTCACAGTGATCCCAATAGGTTAATTTTGAAGTGTGTAAGCGGGCCCTCGGTGATTGTGTTATTGACTTCTTTCTGACCCCTTTGAGTTTACACATCTACACCCTCCATCTAGCACACACTGGCAGTATCAGATGGGTTTGAGCAATTTTGCGACACGTAATACATAAACCTAATTTAAGTTTTAGTCCATCTTGCTTGGTATGAACGTTTTTGGCAAAGTAGGCCAATGGCGACCATGCGGTTCGACGGTGGGTATTCCATACACAGCAGGGGTGATGGAATTGTCTGGGTCATCCAATCATGCTTGTGGAGTTGGATGGCTAACGATCATATCAGGAATGATACGGTCAGTACGGATGCTCAATCGGACTAGTATAACACGGGGGTACCGATAGATCACAGTATAACACAGAACATGGCCCTATCTGAATTATTCATACATGGTTTTCAGTAAATGCTTGGAGGTTCGTATTTGCTCTAAGTAACTTTTCAGTCAAATCATCTTGCGTCTTGATAATAGTACGAAATACAAAGTGATTCTTGCTGATGAATTAATAATGCTAGTGTTTATGGGTAAAAATGGTTTGCCCGTTGATAAATTCGATGGAGTGGTGGCGGGTTCAACCTAAACAAATGTCTTCAATGAGCACTTCTAGTCGAAGATCAATAAAACAGTAAGCCTAAACCAAGTAATTTTGTTCCAGGGCTGCCGGTCACAAAGTGGAGGAAAGGGTTGATTTGGGGAGGAAAGCAAGAAAGGTGTTGAGGAGAGTAGTATCTGGAGCTTGTATCCGAGAAGTGAAAGCAGAGCTTGTTGCAAGAGTTTGCAAGCTTTCTTGGAGAACGAAGTTGCTGGTTTTGATAGTGTCATTTTCTCTGGCCAAAGAGACTTGTTAGATGCAGTGGAAATAGGTAAGACCTATTTATACAAGTTCGAGTTGTGATACGCACGGCCTTCAATGAAGGAAGAGAGTAAAGGGTGAGATAATGGAATGGGAGGTATTGCGCAACCGCATGGTTTAATTGGGCGAAAACGTTTTTCACCGACTGATCTCCTCTTTTATTTGAAAGCAAGCTTTTATTCACTTTTCAAGCTTTCTTAATGTGACGTGGTGTGCGGTACACATCTTTGTGACTGCATGAAACCAAACACACCCTAAGAAGCATCCCAGTTCGTGTTGATGTCTCAGAGTGTTGGTTTAGCGTCTTGAGTGCTGAGTGGCGGCTGGCAGTGGCGCGTGTGGCATGTGCCAATGGCATGTGCGAACTCACTTGGTGGTGGTTGCAAGGTTTGCAAGTTGAGACTACAGCGTGTGCTGGCATGTCGCCGGATGGCATGTCGCGAATGCCTTGGTGTGGTAGGTTGCGGTTTCGCAGTTAGATACCGGCGTGTGTGTTTGGCATGTGCCCGGTAGCATCTGTAATACCGCGGTGGTAGGTTGCGGTTTGCGCATCCCGGTTGTGTTTATGTCTCGAGTGTTGGTTGCATCTTGAGTGCAAGTAGGCGGCTAGTGGCACGTGTGGCATGTGCAATGGCATGTGCGGAATGCCTTGGTAGTAGGTTGCGCGGTTTGCAAGTTAGGTTACCAGCGTGTGGGTTTGGCATATGCCAATGGCATGTGCGGAATGCCTTGGTGGTAGGTTGCACGGTTTTTGCAAGTTAGGCTACCAGCGTGTGGGTTTGGCATGTGCCCGACGACATGTGCGGAATACCTTGGTGGTAGGTTGCACGGTTTGCGAGTTAGGCTGCCGAGCGAGCATGTTGGCATGTGCCAATGGCACGGCTCTGACCATCTTGACCTATATTTAGCGTGGGCCAAAGGCATAGCGGCTTGGAAATATGGCATGTGATACGTGTTGGCATGTGCCAATGGCACGTACGGCCATGTTGACCTAGTTGCAAGTCTTGCAAGCCTAGGGCGCTATATTTGGCGTGGGCAAAGGCAATCGGCTTGGAAATATGGCTTGCGACACGTGTTGGCATGTGCCAATGGCACGTGCGGCCATGTTGACCTAGTTGCAAGTCTTGCAAGCCTGGGGCGCTATATTTGGCGTGGGCCAAGGCATAAGCGGCTTGGAAATATGGCTTGCGACACGTGTTGGCATGTGCCGGTAGCACGTGCGGCCATGTTGACCTAGTTACCTCTTGCAAGCCTAGGGCGCTATATTTGGCGTGGGCCAAGGCATAGCGGCTTGGAAATATGGCTTGCGACACGTGTTGGCATGTGCCAATGGCGCGTGCGGCCATGTTGACCTAGTTGCAAGTCTTGCAAGCCTAGGCGCTATATTTGGCGTGGGCCAAGGCATGGCGGCTTGGAAATATGGCTTGCGACACGTGTTGGCATGTGCCAATGGCACTTGCGGCCATGTTGACCTGGTACAAGTCTTGCAAGCCTAGGGCGCTATATTTGGCGTGGGACAAAGGCATAGCGGCTTGGAAATATGGCGTGCGACACGTGTTGGCATGTGCCAGTAGCGCGTGCGGCCATGTTGACCTAGTTGCAATCTTGCAAGCCTGGAGCGCTATATTTGGCGTGGGCCAAAGGCATGGCGGCTTGGAAATATGGCTTGCGACACGTGTTGGCATGTGCCAATGGCACGTGCGGCCAAGTTGACCTAGTTACCAAGTCTTGCAAGCCTAGGGGGCGCTATAGTTGGCGTGGGCCAAAGGCATAGCGGCTTTGAAATATGGCTTGCGACACGTGTTGGCATGCCAAAGGCACGTGCGGCCATGTTGACCTAGTTGCAAGTCTTGCAAGCCTAGGGCGCTATACGAGCGTGGGCCAAAGACATAGCGGCTTGGAAATATGGCTTGCGACAACGTGTTGGCATGTGCCAATGGCACGTGCGGCCATGTTGACCCTAGTTACCGTCTTGCAAGCCTAAGGCGCTATATTTGGCGTGGGCCAAAGGCATGGCGGCTTGGAAATATGGCTTGCGACACGTGTTGGCATGTGCCAATGGCACGTGCGGCCATGTTGACCCTAGTTGCAAGTCTTGCAAGCCTAGGGCGCTATAGTTGGCGTGGGCCAAAGGCATAAGCGGCTTTGAAATATGACTTGCGACACGTGTTGGCATGTGCAAAGGCACGTGCGGCCATGTTGACCTAGTTGCAAGTCTTGCAAGCCTAGGGCGCTATAGTTGGCGTGGGCCAAAAGCATAGCGGCTTGGAAATATGGCTTGCGACACGTGTTGGCATGTGCCAATGATACGTGCGGCCATGTTGACCTAGTTGCAAGTCTTGCAAGGCTAGGGGCGCTATATTTGGCGTGGGCCAAAGGCATAGCGGCTTGGAAATATGGCTTGCGACACGTGTTGGCGTGTGCAGATGGCACGTGCGGCCATGTTGACCTAGTTGCAAGTCTTGCAAGCCTAGGGCGCTATAGTTGGCGTGGGCCAAAGGCATGGCGGCTTGGAAATATGGCTTGCGACACATGTTGGCATGTGCCAATGGCACGTGCGGCCATGTTGACCCTAGTTGCAAGTCTTGCAAGCCTAGGCGCTATATTTGGCGTGGGCCAAAGGCATGGCAAATATGGCTTGCGACACGTGTTGGCGTGTGACAATGGCACGTGCGGCCATGTTGACCTAGCTGCAAAGTCTTTCAAGCCTAGGCGCTATATTTGGCGTGGGCCAAAGGCATAGCGGCTTGGAAATATGGCTTGCGACACGTGTTGGCATGTGCCAATGGCACGTGCGGCCATGTTGACCTAGTTGCAAAGTCTCTTGCAAGCCCTAGGCGTTATATTTGGCGTGGGCTAAAAGGCATAGCGGCTTGGAGATTTGGCATTGTTGTCATGGTGCGCGGTGCGGCTTGGTTTGGCATTGTTGCCATGGTGCGCGAGGGTGCGGCTTAGTTTTGGCATTGTTGCCATGGTGCGGTATGCGGCTTGATTTGTCATTGTTGCCATGGTGCGCGGTATGCGGCTTAGTTTTAGCATTCTTTGCCATGGTGCGCGAGGGTGCGGCTTGGTTTAGCATTGTTGCCATGGTGCGCAGGGTGCGGCTTGGTTTGGCATTGCTGCCATGATCTTGCGGTATGCGGCTTAGTTTGGCATTCTTTGCCATGATCTGTGATATGCGGCTTAGTTTTGGCATTGTTGTCATGGTGCGCGGGTGCGGCAGTTTGGCATTGTTGCCATGGTGCGCGATGATATGCGGCTTAGTTTGGCATTGTTGCCATGGTCTCTTGCTTGATATCTGCGGCTTAGTTTGGCATTCTTTGCCATGGTGCGAGGGTGCGGCTTGGTTTGGCATTCTTTGCCATGATGTGATGTATCTTTGGCTTGGTTTAGCATTAGTTGCCATGATGCGCGATGTATGGCTTGGTTTTGGAATTAGGGTTCACCATGTGAAAACCCTAATTTGGTATTTTGAAAAAAATACCCTATTAAGTATTTACACTGGGTTAAATGCTCTTAGTTAATGTGTTGCGGGTAACACTAGGTCATGGGGTTTTACGATTTTACCCCTTGTCTAAAAACCACCATCAACACCTTTACAAAGAAAACATGAAGAACCGATATAGGAATGATGGTTTAACTCTTGATTCATGGGAGGCAATTGGTCTGCGATTGATGCTGGATATACATTAGAACTTCGATAAATTAATCTTCGATAAATTAATCTTCGATAAATTAATTACTTCGCTAAAATAATAAAATTCTCCGGTCCCAACTAGGCTTGTACAAGCTAAATTTTAACTCGATAAATTAATAACTTCGCTAAAATAATACTCCCTCCGTTTCGATTTACTTGACGTTGTAGAGTTTTTCACGGATATTAAGAAATATCAGAGAGACTAAAATCTTTCCTATAATACCCATATTAATTCCTACTTAAAGAGTTAAATGACCTAGTTTTGTATTTCTAGATTGTAGAGAAAGTTGTCAATCCCTTAACAATTACTTTGGATGAAGAGATAATGTGTAAAGAAGTAAACAAGATTGGGTATATATCCTCCATGGGGTATATTTCAAAATTAGAGTAATTGTCTTTGTGCTGATTCCCATGAGAATTAACTCTCTGGTGTGATTCCAAAGTAGGGGTATATTAGTGAAAATTGGGGAAAAAAACTAAAACTATCATCTAATTTGGAACACAAAAAAAACCCTAAAACATCAAGTAAATCTGAACGGAGGGAGTAATTTTATCCGGTCCCAAAACTATTAATTTATCGAAGTTTTACTGTATGTCATGTAAATAATCGAGCGCTGGCTTGGTATATACGGTAGAACCGATAAATTAATTCACCATAAAATAATAAAATTCTCCGGTCCCAACTAGGCTTGTACAAGCTAAATTTTAACTCGATAAATTAATAACTTCGCTAAAATAATAATTTTATCCGGTCCCAAAACTATTAATTTATCGAAGTTTTACTGTATGCCATGTAAATTATTAGAGATGAGAAAAGTTTTTCTTATGATAGAAAATGAAAGATCTCAAAACAAGAATTACAAACCAGCTTTTACATGCAGATGCTGTAAGAAGATAACAAATACAATCAGAGAAAAAGTTCATCAAGATGAGTAGCAAACTTGAACCGGAAAGGAACAAAAACAATAATAGAAAAGATAAATGTCATAATAGACGACAGTGGAACACTCAACACACATAACCAAAGTCATCTTTTTATTGTGTTTAGTAGCAGGTCACAGCTGCATGTATAGCATCTGCAAGGAGAGGAACTGTCTTAGAGCTTAGACCTGAAATACTGATTCTCCTGTTACAAAAAATAAAAAAATAATCAGACTTGGAGGAATATCTAACTCTTCAAAACTAAATATACAAGGACTGGGGAGTTGGAATACCGAATAATGACTTACCCATCTGATGTCATGTAGACATGGTACTCTTTTGTTATGAATGCAACTTGTTCACTTGTCAAACCAGCATAAGTAAAAATCCTATTTGTTTGACTATATGACTCCGAGTCACGGGTGTTCTGTAAATATACAAGTACGTATGTCATTTTTTAGAAAATATATGTTAGACACAGATACTCCCAGTCCTATCCCATAACACTCAACGAGTCTTAATAATCACTTAAAACTGACTAGTGGTACAAGCAATCCCAGTTGAAACAAAAGTACGTGCACTGCTGGAAAGGATCAATATAGTTGACTATAGTATTATACAGATAGGAAATAATAGAATTGCAATACCTCTAGTAGTCAATGCATCAAAAGTTGGCGCATTTTTGATAACCCGATCAGTCATTTCTTTCAACTCCATAGTCCATTGGTTGTACAAATGACTACAATATCTACAGGTTTAATTTCATGAGCATATTTTCTTATCTAAATGAAAGTCCTACTATGTTAGAATCCATATATTTTCCAATCAATTTTTATGAGACCATATATTCCCAAAGTTAACAGATCACATTGAAGGGAATAACCTAAAACGATCAATTACCATTACCTGTCTTTGAGAATGTTAAGCACAAGTGATGGTCCATAAATTGGAGGATTTGAATGCATAGGTCTCATCACAAGTTTCAGCTGGCTCTCAACTTTTCCAACCACCTCAGCTGATTTGCATACCTGTAATATAAAAGATAGATCACATCATATAAATTAATTCAGATATATGCGATAAAGCCATATGGACTTTCCTCGTCCATATATATGTAACTTGTGCTGCTCTCCACTCCTCTCAAGGGAATCGGTTAATGCTGCGCAACCCTATCAAGTCATATATGTTACCATGATTCTCTATATACACGAACTATAAGGGGTGTAGTTTTGAATAGAGCTCACAATGTTAAGTGCCCCAACACAACTCCGAATAAAGGGCCATATTCTTAGCATAACTCTGAGCTGCAAGACATTCGCCGCCATCAGCTGCAAACATGCGAACAGGTTTTTGCATCTACATCCAGGTTTCCACTTGCAAAACCCTATAAAAGGACGATCTCATAAGTAAACAACAGAAATGAGATGGGCGAAAAGTTCATTATACTCTACAATTGATGTCTTCGTCTTAAGATATATTTCTCCTCTTGATTGTAATAGCTTGACAAGACCATATGACTTGGAAGTCCTAGTTTGCATGTGATTTATTTACCTGATAAGCGGTGTCAAAGAAAGGTAACAACCCTTTCGATCTCACCAATTGCCTTATCTGCTGCCACTGCTCAAGGGTTGGATCAACACCAGTTGGGTTATGAGCACATGCATGGAGAAGCACTACTGAACCCGTCGAGGCAGAGTTGAGGTCCTCTAGCAGACCTAATAGTCACATACGAACTAACCGTTAGAAGCAGGATGCTATCTAGGCCTAGAACCCAAAAATCATAAGAATTTTAGTGTCAGTTAAATTCCAAGCTGCAAGTAATCATTGACCCATTATAGTCCAATACAATGTACAAATAATGATTTCAGATCATGGTATATTTTGTGAAAATTTATAATAATCGCGGCAATAGAAAATGAAAGCTAAGTTAACCTTCGAAATCTAGTCCATTTGTAGTTGGGTCGTAGTAGCGATAGTACTCAGAGACAACCCTGCAATAGAGAAAATACTAGGGTGGTTTCCCCATGTCGGTCGAGGGATATATATTGTGCGCTGACAAACAAAGTTTGAAAGTAGACTATTAAAACTAATCATGATTAGAATAATATCATAATTCTAAAAATAAAAGCAACAATATAGAGCTTTACGTTGTCGTGATGTTTAGCTAGGGAATTCGGCCCCAACCCTCAATGCCCCAGTACCTGCTACGCACTGCACGGTGGTTACTCTTTTTTGTCGAATAGCTTGGCTGTGCAAATACAAGAAAAAGGTTTCCTTTTTCACAATGAAGTCTTCAACTTAGTGAACACACAATACATCTTATATCTTACTACATTAGAAACTCTATAAATTAATGTTGTTGGGACGATCACAATTTATTAATTAAGCGAGATATTAATTAATCGATAAATTAACAATTATTAATTTTTATGTTGATGGCTGCAAAAAAGTTCTCCTGATTGTGGATAATAGCCCTGCTCATCCAAAAATTATTGAAGGACTGCAAAGTAGAGAATTATTTTTTTTGCCACCAAAGACAACTTTAGAAATTCAACCTAGTGACGCAGGGATTATACGAGCTTTAAAAATGCATTATCGTTGTCGATTTTATAGAGGTCTTTTGGAAGGCTATGAATTAGGGCCGTCAAATCCATAAAAAATAAATGTGTTAGATGCAATGAATCGTGCAATTTCAGCATGGACTATCGATGTTCGTACAAGTACACTTGCAAACTGCTTTCATCATTGTAAACTTCGATCAACAGATAACACAAGTTTAGAAAATTTGGATGAACATACATACAGTGAAATCAATCGAGACTTGCAAAATTTGATCAAGAAGTTGAGCTATCGCAATGTCAAAAAGATGTCCAAAAATATCCGGAAAAAATGAAGTTACATAGTTGTTGACTGATGAAGAAATAATCGAGAGCGTTATGAGAACTGATAAAGATGTGGAAGAAGAAGAGGAAAGTTTTACAATATAGCCCCCTTCACGAAACGATGCTATTAAATCGGCAATCACATTGAATAATTTCTTGCACCAAAAATTCTTACAATGATATGAAAAAGTAGAGATGAAATTCAATGCGATATTGATTTTAGCAAAAAAATGAAGACAAGTAAATCATTTTTTCAAAAAGTCTTTGTAAATCATCAATATATTGAGTATAAATATAATGCGTTATTAATTTATATTTCATATGGGGTCTACATAGGTAATCAAATATGTATTATCTTATAATTTTAGCGAATTATTAATTTCGCACGTTGTCCAGGACTGGACCCAGGCCCAAAATATTATTTAAGAGAGTTTATTAAATAATCGAGTATTAATTAAAGAGTTTCTCTTGTAATCTTACTAATACTAATATAAAGAATAAGAGGTAATTATTTGGTGAAGCCTTTTTACATGACAATAATACCCCCATTAACTAAGCTTTTAGTTAATATTTATATATTCACAGGGAATGCCATTGTTGTAAAAATAGATCAAAAAAATTAAAACTTAGATATCTTTAAAAATACACATCGGATTTTTCCAAAATTAATATATTTGGAAAGTTCTTTAAATTATCTACGTAATGAGTACAAACAACGATATTAAATTTTTATTTGAAGATTTTTTTTTTCCATTATTATCAAATTTGGTGTTGTTAAAAGAATCCAATTCAAGTATGTGCATCGCACATGTGGCCTTACTAGTGTAATATAAAGAAAAAAGGTAATTGTTTGGTGAAGCCTTATTTTGGTGAAGCCTTTTCACATGACAATAATACCTCATTAACTTAGATATTTGTATATTTACGGGAATGCCATTGTTTTCAAAATAGATCAAAAAAATTAAAACTTAGATATCTTTAAAAATACACATCGGATTTTTGCAAAATTAATATATTTGGAAAGCTCTTTAAATTATCTACTTAATGAGTACAACAAGGAGATTTTTTTTTCCCATTATTATCAAATTTGGTGTTGTTAAAAGAATCCAATTCAAGCATGTGCATCGCACATGTAGCCTTACTAGTACTAATATAAAGAAAATAGCTTTTTTTTTGTAGGAGACCCCCTAAATTACTTAGTTGTCCTCGTTTTTTACATATTTACATAAATACCATTGTTTTTAAAATATATCAATAACTTTAAAAACTTAATATCTTTCAAAATATACACCGGATTTTTGTAAAATTTATATATTTGAAAAGCTCTTTCAATTACCTCGTAATACAAATAAGAATAATAATTTTTGTTTTAGGAATTTTTTTCATGACTTTCAAATTTAGTATTGTTGGATGTGTAAAATTCAAGCATGTGCATCGCACATGTGTCCTTACTAGTAAGAAGAAAGAAGCGGTTTTATTTTTCCATAAAATATGAGTTTGAAAACAAATCAATTATGCTATCCATGTCTTAAAATTAGAATCACAAGGTCACTATATATTTCTTGTCCCAAGTAGGAAAAAATTATAAAGAGTTTGTTTTGCGAAAACAGGGATATTATGCATATTTGAACATACTGTCAAGTCATATTAGTGCTGCATAGCATATACTAGAAGGGCAATGTCGGTTTACTTATAGGCTAAGCATAGAGATGACCAAGAACCATTTACTTTACCTATCAGCGCCAAAAATGAGCTTAGCACTAGCCTTATTGAATTCAGCTAGTCCAGTTATAGGAAGATACTCATAATTGCGAGACCTGAAAAGAAAATTAGAACACTATTATGTATAATCTACGTTTACAAACGCATTAAATACAAATAAATCCCTTACTGATCCTTCAGTAGACTTTGCTCAGCTTTTCTCACTACATTCAAAACAATAGGATTTCCTTCCTGTGATCAAACAATAATCAGAAATCTATTCATGAAAAACCATTTTGCATTAATAAATGCAAAATCAAGAATTGAAGAAAAGTAGATACCTCATTTCGATAAGAACGCACGGCTAAGTTCAACTTAGTAGGGCTAGCATCTTTTCATATGCAGCGGTAACCTATTCATATGAAATTAAGTGAGTAACTATCAAACCCTTGTGCATACAGGAAAACCGACCCAATCAAAGAAAAGCAACAAGATACAAGGCGCAGTGTTTTGTGACTCTCTACTTCTTCACCCATTACAGGTGAAGTAAATCTAATATGTTCCTTATTTTTGTATCGTGCCACAGTTGGCGAAGCAAATTAAAGATTATAGTAACGGTAATCAGGTGAAGTAAATCTTATATGTTCCTTAATTTGTTGTATCTTGCCACAGTTGGCTTGAAAAGTTAAAAGAATGTACCACGAAAGTGGGATCTTCAGGGGCTTGAACAATGTTTAAGAAGACAGAATCCATGAATGAGATTTTTGAATAGTTATAGATCAGAATAATGCAATAACAATGAGAAATAGGAGTTGGTTGATATATGACATTATGAACAACAAGTTGAGATCTTTTTATAATGAAACATGATCAGGGTTCACAAACTGGTGTTGAGTGGAACTTTTAAATTTTCGGAAAATGGGTCATTTGTCCAAATATTTTTAAAACATGGTTCAAATGGACGAGTAAAAATTAGTATGGACGAAATGGACACTAAAAAATAGCAAGGATGGCCTGGATTCATCTTGGCTTAAACTTAAAAATAGTAAGGATGAAACTGGATGCATCGTGATGTAAATTAAAAATAAGAAAAAATATTTGAAAATGGGCAGGATGAAACTGTTTACATCCTGGCTATTTTTACATTTTTGTCCATTTAAACAATATCAAAATCTAAATGTCCTTTTCACCCAGGAATTGTTGATTTTGGTCTTTTTAACTAATTTTTTGTGTTAAATTTTTATCGATAAAAAATTTTAAAGGCGCGATTTTGGAACTCGGTTATTGAAATTTATTAGTAGCGAGTTTCGAACTCAGTCATTGGTTTCACCAACCTTCCGTGCGTTGGAGAAAAATCAAAAATGTTGAGAAGATGGTGATACTTGGCTCAAGTAGTTTTTGAATTAAAGATTGTTGGAAGATTACATGCATGTATCGTCTCAATTTGATCCGGTTGTCTCAAGTTGAGTCGGACGCGATGCACAAACCTATTTAGTTGTTTGTCCGCCCCACTATAGGTGTATAATTGGAAAATTAGTTAGTTTGACATGCCCATTGGAATTGCTCTAAGTACTTTATGAAAAGAAGATGCATGCTGATACTTAGCTCAAGTGCTTTATGAAAAGAAGATGTTTATATTAAGCTTAAACACTTCATAGATTGTCAGAATAATTAATAGATATATAATTAATTAATGAAAGATGATGCTGATGTTAGGATTCCAGCTTATTAGAAGAATTAATACATATAATTAACTAATGAAAAGAAGATGCTCCTTATACGATAATCATCATTAAAGTCTGAAGATAAAACTATCTTTTCCTCGCACTGAAATTAAAGCATCCTAGTACTATCAACCTCTACAACGCAGATAACAATCATCACTTGACAGCACAAAAGAACTTAGTCCTCATTATGAATAACACCTTTAATATATTAATATAACAAGCAGTTCATACTAAACATATTAAAAAAAAAAAAAAAAAAAAAGGAATTAGAAAGACAATCTCGTGGGTCCAATGAGTTCCGGTGAAATTATCAAAGATTATACGATTAAGCAGAAGCGGGTATCGGTTCATACCTTGAACTTGAGCTCCGATTTGGACAAACAAGGAGCAGCAGCAACAACAACGATCCAACACGACTATTAGAATGTACTACAATCACCAATGATGAGCACAAGCTTGTTTCACAAGCTAAGAACTTAAAAACTTTTTCTCCTAATGGTAACTCTCTTTAAGGTTAGAGTTACCACTTTTCTTAATGGTAAACTTATGTGTGATATTGGTGGAATCACGTAACCCTTTACACATATGCTAGAGATGTTTATATAGGTTCCAAACCCTAAGGAATATGGAACCCTACAGGGCTTGCCACATACAATATGGGCGACCATATTCGGATCCAACCCGAATATCTAAGAGAAATAAATTAGAAATACCAAACATATTTGAATTTCAACTTCTAGTCCAATCTTATCTCTAAGAGTTCTGGTGAGTGGCGATTTTCTTTTACCTCGTAAAACAGCAAGAAACATGAGGCAATTTTCTTTGACCTCGTAATGGTGTTCTAATCCATTAAAAAACCATTCCATCCTCTGAATAGTGCAGACAATATGCATTTTACACTAATATGTTTTTGGTATACAATCCAAGCATCTTGTTCTCCAAACAATAAACAATCGATCTCCTCCCCAGTAAATACTTGGAGACCTGTTAACTGTAGCACCTAAAAACTAAAAGGGTGTCAAAACTTTGAGATGACGGAAGTATACATGTCCACCGAAAAGGATAAGTTAGGATTCAATTGAACAAGGATTGCAACACTTAGTAGAAACTTAGAACGTACTTGATTAATTTCAGATTACAATGCTTCCACTTGCCTAAAAATTCCAGAACTCAACGTGGTACTACGATAATTAAATTAAATGATACCTTTTCTTTCAAGTTGGCTGTATTTACATAGAAAAACGTAGACGAACACAAACTTGGGTTTTTTCTTTAAGAAAGCAAAACAAACCAAACATTAGAAAAATAGTAATAAGAGATCTTGGTTGGATATGTAATTAGGGAGAAAAATTTTGATGGGGGCGGTTTTGGATGGGTGCATGGAGGACAAATAAGATGTTGACATGTGTCCTTCATATTAATTGTTTACACAAATTCCGTTTTCCAAAAATACCAAACATAAAATATAAACAATTATGATGAGCAATATTTTCTCCAAAAATACATTTCTTTTATAGTTTTGGAAACAAAATTTGTTAGAAGCAATTAATTGAAAACACACATGTCAACATCTTATTTGTCCCCCATGCCCCCATCCAAAACGCCCCCATCAAAATTTTTCTCGTAATTAGGTATTAGAGCATAAATCTGGTTGAATCTTCGTTCTTGCACCTCAAAGCATATGGATCTTCATGATTAGAGTGCAGTGAAATATGTTTGCAGATCGACTTTTGATAGACAAAAGTCTGGCGAGTGGACTACACGGGGACTAAAGTGCTGGGCTTGGTGGACTAATTCTAATCGTGGAGTTGAATAAATACCCATATTTTTTATGGGCATTCACAAATATCTTTGAGAAACTTTACAAATACCCCAGATTAAAGGCTGCACGGGATCCGGCACGCCCGGTTTTCTTATGAAACCGGTCCATGTACACAGTGTTGACCAAGTACCTCATACGATGACTGGGTCCCTGGACCCGTCAAGGGATTCGATCGGTTCAAAGTCTACCGAGGTTTATTACCTAAAAAAAAAAAAGTTTCGAACATATAGAAAAAGTGAAAAACAGATCCATTTGAATGCGAGAAAAATACACCACGAAACCTTCATGATTCATGAATCATTATCACATTTTAATTCATTCACATACTCATTTACATCAACATTTTCTCTAACTTGTCTCTGTATTGTTACAACCATCCATCTACTGATTCATCATTCATTCATATACTTATCGAGCCCTAAATTTAAAAATTAATCAAACATAATTAACAAAATACAAGACCAAACATCACCCAATGCTTAAACCTATCTCAATTAACTCAAAGTAACACCAAATTTGAAACTTGTTCCATCAATTATTCGTGAAATTCCAACAAATTGATACAAAATTGAAGAACATAAAGAAGAGAAATCGATTTATCAATAATTCGTGAAGCAGCACCATTCCATCCTAGCTAATTGCACCACCTTATCTTCTCCATGTTCCGTAGCGTCTCTCGTAATTCATCAACTAAAACCCCCAATTGAACAACCACAAAACCTAATTTCTAAAAAAATCAATTGAACGTGAACCCTAAATTAATTTATCTCTATATCTATTCTACCCAAAATCATTTACGTGATGTTAACAACTGAAAAGAATAGCAATTGAAGAAGAAGAGGAGCAAAGACGATGTTAACAACCATTTACGTGAAGTGCACTGTGATGTTCTCTTCGTCTAGTGAAGAAGAAGGAGGAGCAAAGACGAAGTGAAAGTGAGAAGATATACGGGGATGGATTTAACCTAAAATTGACTGGGCTTGCATTAAATATAAGTTTAGATTAACGGCTAGGATATATCGAGATCAAGGGCCCTAGATGAACCGGTACTTTTAGTTCGGTACAAGCCGAGAATAGGATAGAACCGGTCCCTCTACCCGTACTATCCCGGTTCTTAATCTTACATCCCGATCCTCGTACTTAGCTATCTAGGTTCCGGTTCGGTTTTGATCCAGTATTTTCGGCCCAGCGAGTCAGGTCTTCTTGACCGGTTCTTGTGCAGTCTTACCCCTGATGGATTAATTGAAAATCTCAGTAAAAACACAACTTTCATAATTCCACATTTAACCTTTTTATCTTTTTTCCTTCTTCTTTCTTTCTTCCTTTTCATCTCAATCTCAAATTCGGGAGACAAACAACAAAAAAAAAACCACCGACGCCTGCACCAT
Organism: Papaver armeniacum; assembly: GCA_023531295.1. NCBI lineage: Eukaryota > Viridiplantae > Streptophyta > Magnoliopsida > Ranunculales > Papaveraceae > Papaver > Papaver armeniacum. The sequence goes on from JAJJWW010015684.1 coordinate 21,801, forward strand.
TTCTAACACCTTTTTTAGAGCATATCCCGGTCAAGTTTGGTTGTCATATTTTAGTATCAAAACTCATCTACAGTCGCTTTATTAAATACTATAGTCAACTTCGTTTAGATTAGACTAAAAAGTCTAGGAATGTTGAGACATACAAGTGTTACTCCAAAGACACGAAGAATGTGAAGAAGTAAGGAACTACAACGACGACATCATCCTTCCACTCGAGGTTAGTAATATTGACTTGAATTGTATCATTCCTAACGTATTGTTTGTACCATAATATATACAAAGCTAACTACATCACTATTATTAATGGAAAATGTCTGTAAAGCCCAAGTCCTGACAAACTTGTATCTACTGGTCCAGTTTGCTGACTCATTTTCAGCAGCCCATTTCTACCAGCCTATTCTTGAAACCCTAGAGGAAAGTCCCAGAATATTCCAGGTTACTTGGTATACAAGTTTATACGAATATATAAATACATGTATCATAAACCCTAAAGGGAGAGGAATTCTAGGTTAGCTATCCATAGAAGAATTATTGTAATCATCAAATCAATATAATTTTTCTCCCTACGGGGATTCATTTGTGGACGTAGGCACAACTTTCCGAACCACAGAAAATCTGTATCTCATTTCTTGTTCATCAATTCGTCTTCTAACCCTGATTGGTATCATCATCATCAATCAATCGTGTTTAGTGCCTAAAAGTAATTTTGGGTACAAACACGTATCTTTCAAGTCGTGCTATATTGAAAACATAACTGCGAAGCTGTATATACTGTACATATTGTATAATACTCTAATAATGTGACATGGTCATAATTGTATGATCATAGTATTAGGGAATTATAGGACGAAGTATAACGCTTATCTTTTGAACTTCGTAGATATGACATCGACATAATCTTGTATATAGTGTTATGATTATGTGAATGGGTTATGGTGAAGATTTCATCATAGAAAACAATGTTTTACATTTGTTTAAAGAAAGTACATTCGTGAACTTGTTTCGTGAATCGAAAGGGAAATCAATAGGTTTATTGGTCCGGATATTCATTGTATATCTTTGGATGACCAATATGTGTGAGTTGGTAAAATACTTCCTTGTTGAGCCCAAAAGTTGAATGACGGCAGGGTAAAGCCTGAGTGAGAAATAATTGTCACTCATGACACGAAGCCTCAGAAAGGATTTTGGTCCGTCAACTCTAGTTTCCTCTATGAGAGGAAACTTAAAGAACCACCAGGGGTTGATCCCCAACCCCGACAATTATAATTTAGTCACCAGGGGTTGGATCCCCAACCTCGACAATTGTAATTTAGTGTATTTACTAGATATTGTCTTTTTAATTCGATTTACTAGAAAAGTGAATCTTTTAGGAAATCAACGAGCTAACTTTTTTTCTTTTTTTTTTTAAATCTCATATAATACGCATCTTTTTATGATGCTCACTAATTTCCTTTGTGGAACGAAAGCTTGAAAATATTTGGTTCAATCCATGAAGAAAGTAATTTGCTATTTTGTTTGTAGATTTGAATCAGTCATTAGGAATAAAGGTTATTAAATCGTGAAATGTGACATGACTCGTTAATTTTTAATTTTCTATAATCGAATCATTTGATTATTAATCATTTGTTTGTTATTTTGTTTGATCTTAAAGATTGAATTTGGTAAAGTATTAATTATTCATCCTTATCGGTGAGTAGAGAAAAAGGGCATTTTTATTCAATTATTTTATTTATGTACATACATTAAGAAAGAAAGTCAGACCATGACTTTCTGGTCTTTGAAGCGTGAGAATCTTCTCAGTCTTTTTTCTGTCATACGCATGGGTTTTTCTCCTCTTCTTTGTAACGTTTTGAATATTATATAAAAGAGTAGTCTTCGGCTTATTTTGAACACACAAAAACAACTCTACTTCTCTTCCTATGTTTTCTGTAACAATTTTGCTGTTGATTTTTTCTCTGTTTTGAGTTTCATTAATCACTGCCAAATTCTTAGGGCGTTCTCTTGTATGCTACAATGAGGAACGCCAACGATAGTTGTATCCTGGAGACAACTCGTTGATGAAGCTATAGCATCTCTTTGTTTAGAGGATTAACATGTGATATTGTCTTTAGGATAGCTTATATATATCATACGTGCCGCTATTATTGCTGCTGCATCCGAAATCAACCCTTGGCTCTAGATAAGTAAAATTCTCAATAATTTACAATTTTTGTTACTATTTCCGACAATCTAAAGACAATATTACTAAGCTATTTTCTGTAACAACAATGTTGAGAAGATGGTTATAAGTACTTTTTTGAATTAACGATTGTTGGAAGAATACATGCATGTATCGTCTGAATTTGCCACTCGTAGATTGTCAGAGCAATAGATATACAATTAATTAATGAAAGAAGATGCTGATGTTAGGATTCCATCTTGTTAGCAGAATTAATACATATAATTAATTAATGAAAGAAGATGCTGATGTCAAAATTCCAACGATCATCATCATTGAAGCCTGAAGATAAAACTAGCTTTTCCTCGTACTGAAATTAAAGCATCCTAGTACTATCAACCTCTACAACTCACATAACCATCATCACTTGACAGCACAAAAGAACTTAGTCCTCATCATGGATAACACCTTTAATATAACAATAAGCAGTTCATACTGAACATATTAAAAAAAAAAAAAAAAAGGAATTAGAAAGACAATCTCGTGGGTTCAATGAGTTCTGGTGAAATAAGTTAGAAACCGAAAATGGGTCATTTGTCCAAATATTTTTAAAACATGGTTCAAATGGACGAGTAAAAATTAGTATGGGTGAAATGGACACTAAAAAATAGCAAGGATGAAATTGGATTCATCCCGGCTTAAACTTAAAAATAGTAAGATGAAATCGGATGCATCGTGATGTAAATTAAAATAAGAAAATATTTGAAAATGGGCAGGATGAAATTGTTTACATCCTGGCTATTTTTACATTTTTGTCCATTTAAACAGTATCAAATCTAAATGTACTTTTCACCTAGGAATTGTTGATTTTGGTCTTTTTAACCAATTTGGTGAATTATTAGAAATACCAAACATATTTGGATTTATACTAGTCCAATCTCATCTCTAAGAGTTGGTGAGTAGCGGAACTAGGATTTCAAAATGGAGTGTAAAAATGAGAAATGGTCGCACCCAGGTTAGTGTCTAGTCCTGCAAGGATAAGAAACAATCGTAACAAGATTAATCAACAGATAGGTTTAGTAAAACAGCAAGAAACATGAGGCAACTTTCTTTTACCTCGTAATGGTGTTCTAGCCAATTAAAAAATCCATTCCATTCTCTGAATAGTGCAGACAATATGCATTTTACACTAACATGGTTTTTGGTACATACAATCCAAGCATCTTGTTCTCCAAACAAAAGGGTGTCAAACTTTTGAGATGACGGAAGTATGTCTACCGAAAAGGATAAGTTATGATTCAATTGAACAGACTACATAGACAAACAATGATTGCAACACTTAGTGGAAACTTAAAACGTACTTGATTAATTTCAGATTACAATGCTTCCACTTGCCTAAAAATTCCAGAACTCAACGTGGTATCTACGATAATTAAATTAAATGATACCTATTCTTCCAAGTTGGTTGTATTTACATAGCAAAACGTATTTTCTTTTAGAAAGCAACACAAACATTAGAAAAATTGTAATAAGAGATCTTGGTTGGATTTGTAAGTAGGTATTGGAGCATAACTTGTTGCATCTTCTGTTCTTGCACCTCAACACCTGGATCTTCATGATTAGGTCTGAAGTGAAACATGTTTGCAGTCTGACTTTTGATAGACTAAAGTGCTGGCCAGGTGGGACGACTGGTGGACTAAAGTGCAGGGCTTGGTGGACTAATGTTAAGATAAATACCTCTGTTTTTTTATGGGACTTCACAAATACCTATGAGGAACTTTACAAATACCCCCGATGGATTAATTGAAAATTTCTTTAAAAACACAACTTTCATAATTTCACATTTAACCTTTTTATCTTTTTTCCTTCTTATTTCTTTCTTCCTTTTCATCTCAATCTCAAGTTCGGGAGAGACACAAAAATCCCCCACCGGCACTTGCACCATTGCTAGCACCTTTGTTAGAGCATAGCCTCGGTTGAACTCAACAAGCATTGGTATGTCAAGTTTGGTTGTCATATTTTAGTATCAAAACTCATCTAGCGTCGCTTAATTAAATACTAGAGTCGACTTCGTTTAGATTAGACTAGAAATTCTTGGAATGTTGAGACATACAAGTATTACTCCAAGACTCAAGAATGTGAAGAAGTAACGAACTACAACGTACTTGACATCATCCTTCCACTTGAGGTTAGTAATATTGACTTGAACACATTTCATTATTAACGTATCTTTCAAGTCAGGTGCTATATTAAAACATAACTCTGGAAGCCGTATATCTTTTGTTGTTTATGGGTGAAAATCGTTTCTACCGATTTAGGTAAATTCGGTAGGTGAGTGAGAAACTGGTTCAAACCCTAAACAAATGTGCCGTACGTGAGCACTTTATAGATTCGAGAGATCAATGCTGTGCAAGTCCGGACTAAACCAAGAAATGGCCGTTCCAGACTTGCTTCGATCCACAAAGTGGAGGAGAGGGTTGATTTGGGAGGGAAGCAAAGAAAGGTGTTGAGACCAGAATAATTCTGGGAGAGTAGTATCTCGACTTGTATCAAAAAGTAGAAGCTTGGGAAGCTTGCAAGAGATGAAAGCTTTTTGGGAGAGCTTGCAAAGTTGCCTTCTGAGAGTGTAGTATTTTTCTCCTGACCGAGACTTGTTGTGCAGGTGGAAATAGGTAAGACCTATTTATACAAGTCGAGATTGAAACGCACCACTGCCTCACGAAGGAAGATAGTAAAGGGTGAAATAATGAGAGGAGGTGGTAACATGAAGGTGTTTATGGGTGAAAACGTTTTCACCATTATTTCCTCATTTATTTGACCGCTTTATTCCTTTTCACGCTTTCTTAATGTGAGCGTAGTGTACGCTACAAGTTGTGGCCGTTAGGGCCGATGCCTTGGTGGTAGGTTGCACGGTTTGCAAGTTAGGCTACCAGCGTGTGTGTTTGGCATGCGTGGCCGTTTGAGCCGTGGCCTTGGTAGGAAAAGCTACCAGCGAGCATGTTGGCATGTGCCAATGGCATGCGTGGCGATAGGGCCGTGGCCTTGGTCGAAAAGCTACCAAATGAGCATGTTGGCATGTGCCAATGGCATGCGTGGCGTTAGGGCCGTGGCCTTGGTAGGAAAAGCTACCAATGAGCATGTTGGCATGTGCCAATGGCATGCGTGGCCATTAGGGCCGTGGCCTTGGTAGGAAAAGCTACCAAATGAGCATGTTGGCATGTGCCAATGGCATGCGTGGCTGCTAGGGCCATGGCCTTGGTAGGGAAAAGCTACTAACGAGCATGTTGGCATGTGCCAATAGCATGCGTGGCCGTTAGGGCCGTGGCCTTGGTAGGAAAAGCTACCAATGAGCATGTTGGCATGTGCCAATGACATGCTTGGACGTTAGGCCGTGGCCTTGGTAGGAAGAGCTACCAGCGACCATGTTGGCATGTGCCAATGGCATGTGGCAGATTAGGGCCGTGGCCTTGTAGGAAAAGCTACCAATGAGCATGGTGGCATGTGCCAATGGCATGCGTGGCCGACTTGGCCTAGGTTGCATGGTTTGCAAGCCTAGGCGCTATATTTAATGCGCCAATGGCATAGCGGTTTGGAAATATGGCTTGTGGTACGTGTTGGCATGTGCCAAATGACACGTACGGCCATGTTTGACCTAGCTGCACGCATTTTGCAAGCCTAGGGCGCTATATTTGGCATGCGCCAATGGCATAGCGGCTTGGAAAAATGGCTTGTGGTACGTGTTGGCATGTGCCAATGGCACGTCGGCCATCTTGACCCTGGTTGCACGTTTTGCAAGCCTAGGGCGCTATATTTGGCATGTGCCAATGGCATAGCGGCTTAGTTTGGCATGGTTGCCAATGAGTGCGATATGTAGTTTGGTTTTGGCGTCGGCTGCCATGGTGCTAGTGTGCGGCTTGGTTTTGGCGTTGTTGCCATGGTGCGGTGCAGCGGCTTGGTTTGGCATTGTTGCCATGGTGCGCAGTGTGCGGCTTGGTTTGGCATTGTTGCCATGATACTGTGTGCGGCTTGGTTTGGCATTGTTGCCATGATGCGTAGTGTGCGGCTTGGTTTGGCATCATTTGCCATGGTGCGCGGTGTGCGGCTTGGTTTGGCATTGTTGCCATGATGCCAGTGTGCGGCTTGGTTTGGCATTGTTGCCATGGTGCGCGATGTGCGGCTTGGTTTGGCATTGTTGCCATGGTGCAGCGTGTGCGGCTTGGTTTTTGGAATTAGGGTTCTGTGGTTTAAAACCTAATCGGTATTTTGAAAAAATACCCCTATTAATTATTTACGCCTGAGTTAAATGCTCTTAGTTAATGTGTTGCGGGTAACACTCAGGTCATGGGGTTTTACGATTTTACCCCTTGTTTAAAAACCACCATCAACATTAAGTCCCCCGCTTAGCTTGGAACGGGGGCTTTGTTGCGAGGTAAGCATAAGATGGTGACAGGACTATCAACAAGAAATAGTAAAGAGAATTGAGGAGGTTTGTCCGACCTTTTATAAATAGGATTTGGAATCCTTTCCTCTGGTAGTTTTGCACGAATCGGGAGGCTGGCACCATTGGTGGGGCCGGTGCAACTTGGGCGACGTTGGGAAGTTGGCGTGAGTTGGGAAACTGAGCGTGCTAGCTGGTGGGACCGGCGCAATGTGGAAGTTGTGCATGCTTGCAGGCGTGACTTGGGCGGTCAGAGGAAGTTGGTACAATTGGGGGGCAGTGCCTTTGGGCGACGTTGGGAAGTTGCGTGAGTTGGGAAACCCAGGCGCAATTTAGTGGGACCGACGCAATATGGAAGCTGTGCATGCTTGCGGGCGTGACTGGGCGTTCATAGTGGGAGTCGGTGCAATTGGTGGGGCCGGTGCAACTTGGGCGACATTGAGAAGTTAGGCGCCCTTGTGGGCCCCTTCTTACCGCACGATTTTGGTAAAAGGAAATCCTTCCTATTTCGAGAATCTTCACGCCTATATATATAAAGTCCCTTTCTCCCATCTTGCACTTTCATCTTTTATCCTTTCCTACCAAATGGCAGAGTCATAAAGAAAACCAACTTCGGTGTATGTCTTAGGTACTTCCCTTTTATGTAGGTGTAAACCTAAGAGTAGGCGTTTTCTTTGCGCATATAATTGCCCAGGCGTGTCTCTTGTAGAAAATATTGTATGTATGCAACCAAGGAAATATTATTCGAACCCTTAGGAAAGTGCTCCATATATGTTTTTGAACCAAGAAGGTTACACAGACGCACTTGAGCCCGTATGAGCCACCGCGTATATAATTTTGAACCCCCGAGAGAAAATCTGCGTGTGCGATCTTGAACCCATAGAAAATACCGTACATGAATCCTGCCAAGAAGAATACCGTATATATGCTCCATATGACTTGAACCCAAGAAATATTGTATATATGATTTTCGGTCTGAAGAAATATCACGCATGCGATTTTGAACCCGTAAGAGAAAAATGCTCCCATATAATTTTGAACCTAGAAGAAGGATACATAGACACACTTTAACCCGTATAAAATACCGCGTATATAGTCTTGAACCCGAAGAAAATACCGCGTATATAGTCTTGAACCCGAAGAAAATACTGCGTATATAGTCTTGAACCCGAAGAAAATACGGCGTGTGTAGTTTTGAACCCGTCGAGAATACGCCCTCTTCATTTTTTTTTTATTTCGGGTTTTCCTTTTGTTGGGCGCGGTTATGTGTCAGGGAGATAATTTTTTTTTTTTTTTTTTGTGTGCAGGTATCTTGTTACTAAGTTGTTATTAAGAGATCTGACAAGATGTTACCTGAACAAAATTTCGCTTCATCAAAGGATGTCCAGAATTCCAAACCAAACACGGATGATGAATTCTTCGCCAAAAACCCTGTCTCTCCCGCTCGGAAAAATCACCCGAGGTTTGGTGCCAATTTGTTAACCCAGGTGATGAAGATGAAAAAGAAGACACGTTCGGATTCCGCCCAGAGAACACCATACGGTTCTGACTTCATAAAGGGGTATATTCCTCTTCCAACATTGATTTCAGGATGTGTCAAAGACCATTGCGTTCTTTTGATAGATGGGTTGAGTTCATGGTGAGTAAGGAGCACATAAACACCAACTTTGACTCGAGCGCAGATTATTGATCTCGTCGTGAGCTTCAGAAACCTCCGATTAGGAAGGACATCCCGGGATTGGTTTCTTTCATCTCCAGATGGTGTTCGGACACCCATACAATCATATGTATATGGGGTGAGATAACTTTCTCCTTGGAGAGTGTGGCTCTCTTGCTGAATCTTCCGGTAACTGGGAATCTTAAAATCCAATTATCTAATAGTGAGGCGAAGATGCGGGATGACCTTGCCGCCAAGTTGAGAGATTACGCTCGAAAAGACTCCACTGCGAAGTCGAAGGATTCTGGTCCGGAAGAGGATGAAAGGTGCTTTTATAGGCGGTGGATGTCTCAATGGTTTTCGGACGAAATTGGAACCTGGAAGGGGAAAAGCTGTGATCTTCATGTTGCAGCATTTTTGGCTCTCTCAGTTGTCTAGAGACATTTTGACGACGGTTACGGCAAGAAGGAAATAAGACAGAGTTGCTAGCGATTGCTGTGAAGTTAGCAAAAGGTGAAGTTCGTCCCATTGGAAAGCTATTCCTCGGTTCCCTGTATGTGCATCTGGATCACCTAGTTGCGAACATGCGAGTTTTAAATGGTTTCATGAAAGTGAATTCATATGTGCACGTTGCTTTTCTGCAAGTCTGGTTATGGGAGCACTTTGAAAGTATGCTATGCCGATGCCTTCGATTCCCTTGAGTTGGGGGTTCCCGAATTCTTCGATAGGTGAACAGGCGTCCAAAGGTTGGAATGAGCTTGGTTAATCTTCTTGACAAGTCATATGAAATTAGTTTTCGCACGTGGGAGCCGGTCTATAGGTCGGTGACTCAAATTGACACCTTTGCTTCTGCACCGATCATGTCTTTGTCTTCTAATGGCGATTTGAGCGTTGGTGAAACTTGTTTATTCAAAGTTGCACGTCCTATTTATATGCCGTCTTTCTTCATGGGGTCTTTCCAGGATAGCCGCTTACAATATTGACACGTCTTGCTCGTCACATGGGTTTCGATCAAGGGTGCCTCTTGCTTACCATCCGGTGATCCCTAAGGATTCGTGCGTGCCGCCCTTAATGACAGTGTGCCCTTTGAGCTTAGGGTATCCGCCTTCCATTCTTTCAACGGAGAGTAACTTCACGACCTTCGGCTATCTGTGAGTTAAGTGCACGAGTTTATTATGATTCAAGATTTTGTGAATAACGTGGTGGAGAACGTTAGTTGTAAACCTTCCCAACAGTTTTGAAGAAGTATCCAATGTTGAGAGATCTCAAGCGAAAGTTGCCAAAGCAACTCGGAAAGTCCCAGGAGCCAAGGAAAGGAGAACCAAGAATCGCGGCCGAGGGTTAGGGACAGTTTCAAAAGATTCTCCCAGCCTCTCGTATCTTCTGTTCTTCCCAACAACGGTATGTGTAAACCTCTTCATTGGTTTGTCTCAAAACACGTGAATTTCTCTCTGAAAACATGTGTCTTATTTCCTCCGTGGCTTTGGTAGTGTTAATGCTTTTTTTGCCCTTGCACGCTAAGAGGGAGACAACAATTTCTTCAAAAAATTCCAGCAGTGCACCGAGCCTTCTCATAGCGATGATGAGTCGGTAGAAAGAAGAAAGTTCGACAAGCGAGAGTGATTCCACGGGCAAAGACTGGGTTCTTTTAGGAAGTGGTTCGGTGAGTTTCGCGCTTCTTTTCTTTCTCTTTTCTTCTTTTGAAAATGTCTAACTCAAGTTCGCAGGAGGAACCGATTCGGAGGATGATTCCGGGGTAGAGGCACGCGAAAACTTGCCTTTGGTGACCACTTGTTGGTGACTTGGAGATGGGGCGTTAGCCAGTCGGCATGTATGTGGTTCAAACGGCTGGGATGATTCTCTGATGGTTCTTCGCCGTAGACATGGAAGAAGACCTTTGCAGTCGTGAGGCCAGGTGCGCGCCATCTTTGATCCGTACTTGGTTCCTTATCCGTGTCATGTCTTTGGTTGGTGGCTTCACGTCTTGGCCTAAGCATGAGGCGTTGTACACGAACTGGGAGAAGTACTGGACATATGGCCACAACCAAGAAAGTCACTAGTCGATTTGCGTTTAGTTAAGATTGTGGAAGAGGCTTTATCTTCCATCGAGGATATCGTGAGGTGACTTGGTCACACCGTTCCGAAGACGTTATTGCCAATCTGGGAGCACCATCGCGACGTGTGCGTAGAAAAAGGAGTTCAACACTCGTGGTTTGTCGAAGGCCTTCTTGAGATCCAAAAGTTGAAAGATGCAAGAATCGAAAGCCTTCCGTGAGGAGATTACGACAGAGGTAGAACTCAAAAGCTTTCCAAGATGTTGACTATGAAGAGAGCTACTCTTGAAGATGCAAAGTTGACTTTCTCCAAGAAGAATAGGCCTCTCGTTGGATGATTTTCCTTGAATGTTTATCTCATTAAACTTTCATTTAGGTTCTTCTTGTCCTTTTTTTTTTTTGAAAGAAATATTGGATGTCTGGTTCTAAAGTTTGACCGGTTTTGTAGGCAATTTGAGTAGCTTTTGAGGATATTGGATTATTTCGGATGGATGGATGGTTTTGATAATATGACTCCGATTATGTTTTGGGAAAGGAATATTGCTTTTATGAAAGTGTGTGCTAGCAGCCAGGCACAAGAGTATGACGGTTTTATTAAGAACCTAAAAAAAAATCGTTTATCTTGCCCAATCTAAATGTAGTCACTTGCAAACACGCCTCTCTCCAAGTAAAAGGCGGCTTTTCAGAAGACGCATCAGATTAGTCCCCAATTGCTTTGGTAGCATCTTCACGAGTCCCAGGCCGTGTAGTTTAAATAACCGATAACAGGGTTGTCCGGGCAGTTAGTCGGATCGAGTCGCAAGTCCCCATCACCGGTAGTAGGATCTTCAACGAGTCGATTTTCGGTGTAGTTTTTACAACCGGTAACCGGTCGTCCAGGCGATTGAGTCTGGATTGAGTCGCCTTCCCTACCATCTTGACATCCGGGGTCGAAGAACGAGATCGGCAGTCGACATTATAGTCGATAGATCAATCCTCCCATTTGCGGGTCGCCAATTGTTTATGGGTCAAACTGCTTTCCGATTTAGGTAAATTCGGTAGGTGAGTGAGAAACTGGTTCAAACCCTAAACAAATGTGCTGCGTGAGCACTTTATGGATTCGAGAGATCAATGCATAAGTCCGGCCTAAACCAAGAAATGGCGTTCGGATTTGCCGGTCACAAAGTGGAGTGAGAAGGGTTGATTTGGGGAGGGAAGCAAAGAAAGGTGTTGAGACTGAATAATTCCTGGAGAGTAGTACCTAGAAGGCAGAATGTAGTGTGGCTTGGGAAGCTTGCAAGAGATGAAAGCTTTTGGGAGAGCTTGCAAAGTTGCCTTTACGAGAGTGTAGTATTTTCTCTTTGAGACTTGTTATGTCGGGGTGAAAGAGTAAGACCTATTTATACAAGTCGAGATTGAAACGCATTCGGCCTCATGAAGGGGAGAGTAAAGGTGAAATAATGAGAGGAGGTGGTAACCGCAAGGTGTTTATGGGTGAAAAAGTTTTCACCATTATTTCCTCATTTATTTGACCGCTTTATTCCTTTTCACGCTTTCAATGTGAGCGTAGTGTACGGCCGTAAGTTTGTGACCATAAAACCAAAACCCCGGAAAGCATCCCCGGTTTGTGTTGATATCTCGAGCGTTGGTTTTTCACCTTGAGTGCAAGTGGCGCTGCTAGTAGCGCGTGTGGCATGTGCCATTGGAATGTGGGAATGCCCTTGTTGCGGTTGTACTTGAGCGCAAGTGGCAATGCAGCCGCTAGTGGGTGGCGTGGCCAATGGCATGCGGAATGCCTTGGTGGTAGGTTGTAAGTGGCAATGCCAGAGGCGCTAGTGGTGTGTGTGGCATGTGCCAATGGCATGTATGAATGCCTTGGTGGTAGGTTGCACGGTTTGCAAGTTAGGCTACCAGCGTGTGTGTTTGGCATGCGCTGATGGCATGCGTGGTCGTTAGGGCCGTGGCCTTGTAGGAAAAGCTACCGCCGAGCATGTTGGCATGTGCCAATGGCATGCGCGTTAGGGCCGTGGCCTTGGTAGGAAAAGCTACCGCCGAGCATGTTGGCATGTGCCAATGGCGGCGCGTGGCCGTTAGGGGACGTGGCCTTGTAGGAAAAAGCTACCAATGAGCATGTTGGCATGCCAATGGCATGCGTGGCCCGTTAGGGCCGTGGCCTTGTAGGAAAAGCTACCCGGCGAGCATGTTGGCATGTGCCAATGGCATCCGTGGTCGTTAGGGCCATTGGCCTGGTAGGAAAAGCTACCGGCGAGCATGTAGGCATGTGTCAATGGCATGCGTGGCCGTTAAATGTGGCCTTGGTAGGAAAATCTACCCAACAGTATGTTGGCATGTGACAATGGCATGCGTGGCAAGTTAGGGCCGTGGCCTTGGTAAAGCTACCCAATGAGCATGTTGGCATGTGCAATGGCATGTGTGGCGTTAGGGCCGCCGCCTTGGTAGGAAAAGCTACCAAAGGAGCATGGTGGCATGTGCCAATGGCATGCGTGGCGACTTGGCCTAGGTTGCATGGTTTGCCTAGGGCGCTATATTTGCATGCGCCAATGGCATAGCGGCTTGGAAATATGGCTTGTGGTACGTTTTGGCATGTGCCAATGGCACGACGGCCATGTTGACCTAGTTGCATTTGCATGCCTAGGGCGCTATATTTGGCATGCGCCAATGGCATAGCGGCTTGGAAATATGGCTTGTGGTACGTGTTGGCATGTGCCAATGGCACGTCGGCCATCTTGACCTAGGTGCACATTTTGCAAGCCTATGGCGCTATATTTGGCATGTGCCAATGGCATACGGCTTAGTTTGGCATGGTTGCCAATGAGTGCGATATGTAGTTTAGTTTTGGCGTCGCTCGCTATGGTGCGCATGTGCGGCTTGGTTTTAGCGTTGTTGCCATGGTGCGCGGTGTGCGGCTTGGTTTGGCATTGTTGCCATGGTGGCGCGGTGTGCGGCTTGGTTTGGCATTGTTGCCATGATGCGCGGTGTGCGACTTGGTTTTGGCATTGTTGCCATGATGCGAGCAAAGCAGCGCTTGGATGGGCATTGTTGCCATGATGCGGTGTGCGGCTTGGTTTGGCATTGTTGCCATGGTGCGCGGTGTGCGGCTTGGTTTGGCATTGTTGCCATGGTGCGCGTAGTGCGGCTTGGTTTTGGAATTAGGGTTACGTGGTCGAAAACCTAATGCATTTTTGAAAAAAAAATACCTCATTAATTATTTACGCTTGAGTTAAATGCTCTTAGTTAATGTGTTGCGCAATACTAGGGTCATGGGGTTTACGATTTTACCCCTTGTTTAAAAACCACCATCAACAACTGTACATATTGTATACAATACTCTAGCGATGTGACATGATCATAATAGAATTAATGATCATGGTATTAAGGAATTAGAGTACGAAGTATATAGCTTATCTTTTGAACTTCGTAGATATGACATCGACATAATCTTGTACATAGTGTTATGATTATGCTAATGGGTTATGGTGAAGATTTCAACCCTAGGAAACAATATTTTACATTTGTTTTAAAGGAAGTATATTCATGAACTTGTTTCGTGAATCGAAGAAAGGGATATCAATAGGTTTATTGTCCGGCTATTCATTTCATATATTTGGATGACCAATATGTGTGAGTTGGTAGAACCGATCTTAACTGAGGTTATGTATCTTAGAATAACCGATCACAAAGCCTACACTTATGATTTGGTAAAACTAGTTCTCGTAATTGGTGTAACCGTTCCTAAATAATCACCATGAGATGGTATGATCGATCCTCGTAATTTGTGTGGTGATCCTAGTAATTGGTGTGACCCCGATCGCGGTGTTGTGTGACCGATCCTTGTAATTGGTGTAACCGATCCTAGGGCTTGGTGTTATTTGATCACAATTAGATACCATGTGCAGATGCGACCCTTGTAATTGGTGTAATCGATCCTTGTAAATTGCAACCGATCCTGAATTAATGTAGTATGGCCGATCACACGTAGGTATCATATTTAGGCATAAAGCAATCCTAGTGATTGGTAAAACCGATATGAACCCCATGTGACTTGGTAGGACCGATCACAACTAACCATTGTGACTTGGTATGATCAATCACATTGTATTCTTGGTTTACCCTGCTAAAACCCATTCTAAACTTGTTTGGAAATATGGTATAACCGATTGAAATGGATGTTGGATATTTTTGTATCTTATGAGGGTAATGATCGAGTGTAATGATAGAGTTGGAATAGGTGTTGGCCACACATACCGGAGCAATTTGAGTCGTAAATTCTTTTAGTGATAGCACATGATTTTTTTAAGTGTACGTGCGTGCACCGTTTAACCAAGTGTCAAAGCTGCGTAAATAAGTTAATTCACGGAAGTTGACGGACGTCACGTTACACCAACGGTTTGACCAATTGAATTTGTTGACTAACGGGTCAATTCGACTAAACTCTAAAATGGACAAACTTGCGACCCAAACTCAAAGACATGCAAAACTTCACGACCCAAACACTAATTAACTTGTTATATACAAATTTATGTCTATAATCCCTTGATATCCTATAGTTTCGTTGTGATGCATTGATCAAGACTACTGTAGGTCCTATTTCCAGGCATCTCCAATAGTGGGTGTTAAAATCCTGCGTAAATTTTATTAAGACCCTTATTTATTAAACATAGAGAAACTACGAGGACCACAGCAACTAATAAACTATCTCCCCACATAGTACGAGAGGTTTTACCCTTAAAAAATCTTATGTGATGAAATTTAACCGTTTAATCGTATTTTAATTAATTATTAAAATAAAAAATATGAGATGGAGGTTATTGTGAGTCTAAATAAGGCTTTCTTTAAAACCTTCAAAATTAATATTTCATCTCTCCCTATTTCATGAGGACCCTCATTGGAGATTAATGGTTTTAAATGAAGGTCTAAAATCCACTGATGTCATTAAAATAAATCTTCCACCTTCTTTCGAGATACTACGATAAGAACTTGGGATGCATTGACTAACGGATAGTCATTTCTCTTTCTATATACGATGATGTCCTTTTTTATTTTTGATTTTTGTTTGAATCATTATTAGAAACCTCACATTTTGAAACAGAGATTAAGATTTTATTCAAAAGAAAAAGAGCAGTACAACGAAAAAGAAGAAGCGCACATGGGTTTATTCTTTCACTTCAGACAGACAGATTATTAATATTATAGAGAGCCGCCCGTTGGTTTAGTCTTCTCTCTAATAACATCAAAACCTATACTCAAATCAATCTTAGATTTTTCTGTTCAATGTTATCAAACATTAATCAGTTTGAGAATATTTCTAGAATAGTATCAATTACAGAGATTCAGGGGAGACTGATTTGGAAGAAGGAGAAGATGAAAGTTCCATACACAGCTTCTTTAACAACGTTATTTAGTTATGGATTATTATTTGCTTTTGGACGACTTAGAGATCTATTCAGAAATTTAGTTGGAATAGGTGGAAAGACAGTAGTAATCTTCATGTAATTTTCTTTTCTTTCTTCTGCATGCCTTTCAAATATTGCGACCTAATTAATTAATTATCTTTACATGGTGCAGGGATATGCACCGTTTTGTTTAGGTTTTGAAGATTTTTATGGTGTAGACGTGTGTATCTTCGTGCTCAGGTAGGTTTCAATATTTGTAATAGGTTTTTATGTAACTGTTATCTATAGTTGCTTTGGTTATATAGAAAATGCTTACTGACTACTTGATGGAAACTTAGTAGTGTTTCCATAAGATCAAAGCTGATTTAGTTTTTTTGTGAAATTTTAATGTATCAAAAGCGATTGTTTTAATATACCAATTACAAGCGCCCTGATTCTTGGATTGATGTGGTTGAGCGTTACTATGATGATGACAACAAGAAACTCAAGTTAGTTTCCTACTTTTGTTTACGACTTCTTGTTGACGTCCAAGGGTTTACATGAAACCATTTTGATGAACATCGGAGTATAATGCAATCCAATTACTTGCACTTCGTGCAGACGAACCATGAATACAAGTAAATGTCTCAACTTGGGATCATATAATTACCTTGGGTTTGCAGCATCAGATGAATACTGCACTCCGTGTTGTCGAGTCATTAAAGAAATTTTCTCCAAGTACATGCAGCACTCCGTAGACGGTGGTATGTATAATAAAGTACAAGTTAGTTTGCATATTTACATTTGTATACATATCTGATCTTGATGCTGTGGACCTGTGGTGCTATCAGGGACGACAATATTACATGCAGAATTAGAAGAATGTGTTGCTAAATTTGTTGGAAAGCCAGCTGCTATGGTAACTGGTATGGGATATGTCACAAATTCTGCTATCCTTCCAGTCCTGATTAGTAAGGTTTGTTTACATGCTATTGGTACTGCGTCCGAACTATTAGGAACCCAATATTTCCCTTAACCGTGCTCTTATTTCTCATTAATGTCTTTTCCAGGGTGGGTTGATTATTAGTGATTCCTTGAACCACAACTCCATTGTTAATGGTGCTCGAGTATCAGGAGCCATACTACGAGTTTGAGCATAACAGTAAGTTTCTTCCTTATATTTGAGTTACAATGCAGCAAATTACTCTTCCTAACTGTTTTCATGCATCAAATTGTTTGTGTTTTTCATATTCACAGCGCCTTCCACTTGGAAGAAGTTTTGAGGGAACAAATTGCTTTTGGACAGCCTCGGACACATAGGCCTTGGAAAAATAATTGTCGTTGTAGAGGGGGATATACAGCATGGAAGGAGAGCTCTGCAAACTTCCCAGATCATACAAGTTTGCAAGAAATACAGGGTTTGTGGCACTGTCACCGTATTCTGAATTATTTGGTGTTTTATTTTGTTTATACAAATGTATTAATTTTGTCATAATGAATGAAAAAAGAACAATGAGGTTCCGCATTACTGTTCCTTGACATGAAATTATAAGCACAAGCAATTAACAACAAAAGTGTAATAATAAGTTATACTCTGTCAACATGGTGACATTAAGTTCACAGCGGTAGTTAACTTAATTTCTGCGATATCTAATGACGAGAAATCTTGTTTAATCTTTTCTTTTGTTTTACTCTATCAGGCATATACTTACTTATTTGGATGGGGCTCATTGGTGGGGCAGTTGGGAAGTCCGGAAGAGGAGTTTGTGAGCTTCTAGGAGTGGAGACTGCTGATGTGAGTTTATAATGATGGGGACTTTTCAAAATCCTTTGGATCATATGGCGGTTACATAGCAGCATCAAGGTTTCAATCATGTTCTTTTGCACCTTGATTTAGTTCTGAGATTTTTTGAATATTTTGAAAAATGTGGCAACACCGTCCATTCTTTGTTAATCTGATATAACGTGCATCTTGTTTTTTATGCTTACGGATTTCATGGCTTTAAAATATTTGGTTGCGTCATGAAGAAAGTAATTTGATTTGCTTTATGTTTCAAGATCTGGATTAATTAGTAGGAATTACGGTCTTGTTATCACTTCTCTATTTCTTTTGTTGAGGATACCTCAGTCACTGGCTTTGACTCATAGCATTTACTGTATTGAGCTTTATGCCCAATCATTTCAGGAGGTTATTGAATATCTAAAGTTCTCATGCCCTGCTCATCTGTATGGGACTGCAATTTCACCACCTGCCGCAACAGATTATATCTTCCATAAGGGTTATTCTTGGGGAAGATGGTTCTAACAGAGGTTCGAGGATAACTTGTTCTTTGAAAACAAAAATTATTTCCGGTAGCATATTAATCATCATCCGCTAAATTATGGCGTCAGAGAGTTTTAGATTTTTTGGCTGCAGGGGCTCAGAAACTTACACGTATTCGTGAGAACAGCAACATTTTCCGATCAGAATTGCTGAAGATGGAATTTCAGGTTCTTGGAGACATAGACTCTCCAGTAATGCCCATCATGCTTTACAATCCAGCAAAAATCCCTGCGTTTTCTCGGGAATGCCTTAAACGGAATGTGAGTATATCAGGCTCATTAAAAAAGTGGAAATTAAATAAATACCCCTTCTTTTCATGTTTGCAACAAGTTGGCCTAATGTGATCTTTACTTATATAAATGGTGCTATTGCAGGTCGCTGTTGTCGTAGTCTCTTTTCCATTCTTACTATTGTTGGCCGGGGCTAATGTATTTGCATATCTGCTTCTCAACAGGAAGACCTGTTAAAAGCTCTAGAGGTGAATAGATTGTTCATTATGAAACAGTTAAAATTCTCCGGTCAATTGTGAAAGCTTCTTGAAAGTCGATTTCGGTAACATGTTAGCCTAACTGGAAATATGGATATGGTTAAGAGTAGGTTCATATCCATTTATCTGAAGATTATACAGATGTGATATGGAAGTATGTCTGGTTAAATACTTGTCGGGCGCATTTGAAAGTTGTGTTGACAATTATAAATTGATTCTTGTCAGGTTATCAGCGAAGTTGGAGACCTTGTGGGCGTAAAATACTTCCTTGCTGAGCCCAAGAAGCAGGATGACGGCAGGGTAAAGCCCGAGTGAGAAATAATTGTCACTCATGACACGAAGCCTCAGAAAGGGATTTTGGTCCGTCAGCTCTTGTTTCCTCTATGAGAGGAAACTTAAAGAACCACCAGGGGTTCGATCCCCAACCTCCACAATTATAATTTAGTCACCGGGGGTTGGATCCCCAACCTCGACAATCGTAATTTGGTTTATTTACTAGATAACTAGATTTTGTGCCCCTGCTACGCTCGGGCATTTTTTCTCTTTTAACCATATTTTTTGATTTGGTGTGACGTGGCTTCGCCTCGCCCGTCGTGAATTTTTATTAGGTGTCGTGGGGTTTTGCCCCGGAGTATATTAATTAAATACCCTTAATTTTTGAACCCTTCAAAATTACCCTATCACATTATAAATATACCCTCCTCTTATATATAAAACTTATCTTCTTAAAATAAACTATTTTAGTAATTTATTACACATAACTTTTTATTTTCAAAAGCAATAATTTTCTTTCTCAATCACTCCACCACCGCCCCTCCGACTCACCCCACGACAATTCACCATCACCACCACTCCACAACCATCACCACCACCACCACCACCACCACCACTTCACAACCATCACCAACATTCAACCATCACAACTCCACCACAACTCCCATCGTCACCACCGCCACATGTTGCGACCACCATCTCCTCAAATCCACCACCGGCCCGCCAAGTTGATAACAAAAATTGAAAAATTTAGAAATAAGTTAGGTCCGATTTTTGCATCAACAACCGGAGCCGATCAGGGATTTTCGTATCAACAACTGGCAGAGTTGACATTAAATTTTGGTGTCAACAAATCAAGTTGATATCATATCCATCAACAACCCCAAAATTTTTTGATTTGGTGTTGCACGGCTTAGCCCGCCCCATCGTGTATTTTTATTAGGCGTCGTGGGGCTTCGCCTTACCCGTTGCGGGATACATTTTAATTAGGTGTACTGCCTCGGCCTCGTCGATCCGCATCTACGTGTTTTATTTGCTATTGCCGCCTTTCCCCTCTCCGCGATACATTTTTGATATTGGGTGTGGCTTGGCCGACTTTGCCCCACCCGTCGCTATAGCCTATACCATTTGATTTGGTGTGGCTCGGATTCGCCTCACCCATCGTTTGGGAGTTTTTATTTGGTGTGGCCTGGATTCACTATTTTGTGAAGGTATGGGTCTATCAATGGGTCAAATCCAGTTACCCAACGAAAAACAGGCGTAGAGCGTAAGGTTTTCAAATACTTGTATGAAAGAAAAAAAAAATAGAAAAATAGTGGTATAACTTTGGAAAATTTTGAATGGGAGGCCCATTGGTGCAGTCCCTGATTAGTCATCCATTACTATTCGATAAACTCCCATCACACAAAAAATAATACAAATTCTTATAATGTAGAGCCTATTTCAATTCGTATTTTAAAGAACTAAACAGATATGTAGAGCCTATTCAATAGGGCGGTAAACAATGCATAACATTGTAGAACTAATAAAATAATTGGACTGCAATAGATGAATGATAGTTGCACTTCACAGTGCAAGCATTAATAAACATGAAATCCTAACGTATTGGTCAGTCTCTAACTAATTGAACTACCACATAAGTTATAAAAACAGGGAAAAGAACAAACTACTAAACAATGCATAACATTGTAGAACTAATAAAATCCAAGATCCCTGTTTAGTAGTTTGTTCATTCATTACTTAATGAGTAAAGCTGGATCAATTTTAAATCGCATGGACATCATCACCGAGGAATCGTGACGCTTTAATGCTGGATGGTTGTTCCTCGTAAAAAATTAGAATGAAAGTACCCCAAAGAAGAAGCAATGTGATTGAGCAAAGAGATAAAGCCAAGGGACGGAAGTCGAGTTCGAATCGTATGCCTGAAAACACGTACAAAACTCAAGGGAAATTCATGAACTTCCATTCAGACCCTCATTGCTTCTGCATTACATGAGAAAAAATTTAGTCTAGCAATAGACTTGGCAGATCTAGGACTTCATATTTCTAAGTATGCAGGAGCGGACTTTTAAGAATTTTAAGTAACAACAATAGACTTTTAAGATATGAAGATCCCATTTAAAGTTAGATAGATGGTAGGAAAATGCAAGTCCGTGCAACTTTACAGTGTTCACGGCACTCAATCATTATCATTTGTCTAACAACCTTCGGACCTTTGGTTGAAGCAAAGAACTATTGCTACACAAAGAACACAATGAATGGAAAAGGTTCGGAGCAACGGTGTTTTTTAAGATGTATTCGAGTAAATTGAAAAGAGTCAAATTCCACACAGCATCATTATTTCTTCCGGTAATTAAAGTACATCTTTAAGAGTGTCTACAATATCTATATTAATGAGATCTAAGCTCGGAGAATCCCAAAAAGAAAAGCGAAAAAAGACTAAACTAAAAACAGGGAACACAATAACCCAACAATAAAAATTCAAAAGGATAACATGTTTTAAGTTTGACTAAACTTGTAATACACTTTATCGGGAACTTCCCATTCTCAACGATTTCCATATCTAGAATTAAAAGGTAAGACCCGCCTACACCGCAAATGCACAACCTTCTTGGCAAAATATCGGCCAAAATTCACAAATTCATAAGGCATGTCTACAAATGAAGTTCATGTACACTATACGAATCGTTTCCACGTATACGAAAAATCCAAGGTAGTTCATCGCAACATAACAAATAAGAAAATAGTCATCTCTAAACTAAAAGGTATGTAGGGGCTTCGCCACACTGTCACGATGCATTAAACCTTGATTTGGTGTCATAAAATTGATTTTCTAATGCAATTAATTGTTATACCATGACATATTTATTGTTAATCCTAACGAAACAACATCGCTGAATTCGAGCCAAAGCTACAACCGTTCAACATAACAAATAAGAAAATAACTATCCGTTTTAGTAGCCATAATTTTCACGATCAAAACCCCGGAATAGCAACGGCCAGAATCTCAATAACCTAGGTTGTGACTTTTTATTAGACGTGAACTATTTTTCACGGATGCGATCTCATGTACTCCTTAGTCTCCTTGGTCACAAACATCCAAGGAAGTTTTTGCTACATGGTAATCAAAAGCGAGAATAAAGAAAAGAAAATGACGTACACAATAGAAATACACAAAATAAACTTGAGACTAATGATAAACTTTCTCCTTTTGGGAGGTCTCAGACTCATGGTACTTTCCATTATCCCATGTGTCAAATGTGCAAGTTCATAGGTTTATAAATCAAATCCTCAAAGTGCAAGTCGTAAATGGTGTAAACTCATTCATCTCTTTGGCATAATTAGTTCATTCACATTTGTAGGGAGAGGCAATGATTGAAATCATGCATGTCTTTATTTCATATGATAAAGAAGTAGAAAATAAGCATTAAACATACATCAAAAAAATTCATGCTAAAAATGTACTAATAATGATTTTAGAAGAGGGTGATTGCTACGGGGTAGAGTTTATATAGGTCCTGATACGTAGCGCTAATTTATAAATCCAACTTAACATAGCATAATTAATCAGCGGAGTTTTTTAGTAATCAAAGGTTCAACCTTCCATTGAATCATTCCATATATGTCAACAACAAACTTGGGTAATAAACCTCAAGCAAGGCATCTGTATGACCATATCCCCTTTCCTTCTGAGTACCTGGTAATTATTCACAAAACGGTGACCATCTCGAATTACTTGCATTAACATACTTCCAGGTCTTTAAAAGCCTTGCCTTTCCAACCTTTTGTAGGCATTATTAGATAGACAAAGATTGGAGTAAGATTGTTATATAGGCAGTAAAGACACAATTTCTAAACATGCAATTGCTTATACATACAATGGAAATTATTACAACCAAGGACTTGCAATGCTTCTCAATGTTTTTCTCTGGTGATCATCTCGATTTACTTGGATTAAAAGATGGAATCAATCAAAAAAATGCTATAAAGTTTGTCTCTGTTATTGCATGATACATAAAAGTACCTATATTATTTAACTTTCACGCAATTATGTTGCTGTTTGTGTCTTTGGATTTTAATAAAGAGCTTAAGTGGATTTGGTTTGAATACACTGGCCCAAATTCCAGTGCAAACAAACAATATTTATAACAAAGCAATCAATTGGACCAAAATGTACAAAGTGAATAGAAAGGGATCAATGAAGAATATGTTAAGAATTTACCAAAGAGAATGGGATTTTTATTGTTGCATATGTTTTTGTAATAATCATACTGCAGGAATAGATCAAAATCCTTTCGTTTCAATAAAAATCAGATCTTGGCAGCAGATATATCAAAACAATAGAAAAAACTTTATTAACTTGAGAAAATAATATTACATTAACAAAGAAATGGAGGGACAAGAAGAAGATAGAGAGGAAGGCGAGAAACTATTTCGAGGAACCGAAAAAATAAAATAACAACATATATCATGATTATGCTAAAATCAAACATACCTAAGATGTAAATGTAAACCTTAACCTAGGTAGAAGCAATCTAAGAAAGACCCATTAGCTAAAAAAATGAGAGCGGTGTAAAAGCACAAACTCGATAAACCGTCGATAGAAGAATAGAAGTAAGTTTGCAAAACATTATATGATCTTATTGTCCACAAACCCTAAGATCGATGCAGGTTTCGATAAAAATCATAAACAAAGAAATCAAAACCTTTACATCCAAAAAAAAAAAGGAATAAACCCTAAATCACGTCGGAATCGATAAACCTTCACCTACAAAATCAAAGCACATCTAAATCAAACCTTCTAAAATGATTTCCACCGGTAAAAAAAGAGAAAAAATGAATAGAAAATCATGGAGAACGGAGAATCAAACAGAGGGAGATGAGGTGAAAATGACATAATCACACAATTAAAGCGTGATTATTACAAAAACCTCTATATTGTAATCAGAAAAATTACTACAGAGTATTCCTTCTCAAAAAGAACTTGAAAAAATAAGGAAACGGAAGAAGAAAAGAGACAGCGATGGATAAAGATTTTTGGCGGTGTGAATAGAGGGAGAAGAAAAGAAGATCAAGAAGAATTCTTTAGGTTTTTCTCGATTTTTCGTTTTCTTTTTCGAGGATAAATAAAGAAATTTGTTTATTTTGTGAAAAAGTTCTGCTTTTTCTCCTTTGCTGGCGGAACGGAGCAGAACAATTGTGAGGTGGTCAGGATTCAACGTGAACCTAATGACCTTGGTGCTTTTAAGGAGTTAGATGTCCTTTAATTCGACTAGTTGGTCACCGGAGTCGATGCGCGGGTCATTTATTATTGTGAAATATTAGATGCTCTTTTATATATACATTAGAAAACCAAAGTAATCCGGTAAGTGTGCGAAAATGAAAACGATAAAAAGGCCAAAATTATCACAGCATTTTAGCTTACAAAAGACAAAATAGGTTGAAAATACTTGTATGCCCTTCATAATCCGCAGTTTAGTTTTTTTAGCTACCATTGCAAAATCTCATTTTTGGAAACTCATATTACCACATTATTAGTTATATGGAACAATTTTGACTACCGAATATGGTTGATATTTGCAAAGAGAGCAAGGATAATCGGAAAGTTGAGGATAACACTTCATTTACTATTAGATTATAGGCTCAACAAAATTCAAAAAAAAAATTTTGCAAAATCAATCGATTTGGGGCTACTCTATATTTGGTAGTTATATGAATAATCTTGACTACTGCAGATTATGGTAGGATATTTACAAAAAAAAGAGAGCCACTGTATAACGGGAAGTCATGATATCTCTTCCTTCTACCGGATTATGGGGATCAACCAAAATTCCCAAAAAAAAAAGGATTTTCGCAAAATCTCATTTTGGGGCTACTCTATATTCTAGTTAAATAACTCAAATTCCCTAGATTATGGTAGCATTTTTGCCAGTGTCCGCTGACCGAGTCAAAGATAACTTTATTTACTACCAATTATAGGATGGAAGTCAAAATTCAAAAGATAAAGTTTTATTTTAAGGATACTTTATATTCGGGTTATACAAACCAAATTTATTCCCGATTGCTGATTAACTACCATTGTATAGTTATCTACCGATTGTAAGGGTAATTTGGGATTAAATAAACGCCCGAAATAACCTGCCGATTGTGAAATAACCTACCGATTATGACAGTTTTTGTTTTTTTATTGTGCCGCCCTAATTCTTTGGGGTCGCCCCTAAGGACCCATGAAAATTATTGATAGTAATAGAATTTATTATCTTTTTGGATTATGCAACAACAAAAGAATTGATCGAAAATATAAACATTATTTGTCGTCTATGGTTTTTGATGATTCAACTAGATTTATTCCCCGATTATTAAACTTGTTTTTAGTTGGAAATAAAACCATACCATTCTTATTAAATTGAAGATCAGCAATTCTTCACTCGCCGGTTTCTTTGTCGTCTTTTTATGTCTGTTCTTTTTTGTTTTTTCTCTTGTGAAGATTCTTCATGGTAAAGATAAGTATACTTTGTCTTTTCATTTGTTCTCCGCAAGTCTTCTTTGTTCTTCTTTTTGCGAATCTGTTGTTTTCTGCCATTTTTTGCTGTTCTTTTTATTACCACATGTGGTAGTGATACGTATACTCACCTGTATATACTACAAAAGATTTTCTAGTTTCATCATGTGCAATTTCTAAGATCGATAAAATACATTTGGTTTATATATATATAGAGTATAATTAGGGTGTATGTTTTCCCCATATTTTGTTCCATATTTTACTTAGAATTGACAGTTTTGTTTTACCCTTATTGAAGTTCTCAGCCACGAATTTGCACAACTATACAATATTTGTTACACTTTAATAGATGGATGCAGGAACATGAATAATATAAACCTATTTCCAATAAAAGAAGAACAAAAGAAAATTACGAATCAAACATGGGGAAAATATTTTTACATTTATTGACTTAATTTTCTACATAACAATTTAAATCCCCAAATGGAAAATTCTGGAGTACTTTATCATGTCTAAAATCTTGTATCATAGTTTAGACCCTAACAAACCCTGTAAACTCAATGAAAACCATTTTCATAAAAGAATTCTAAAAAAGCATTGTACTTGGCAAATAACTAATATATCAAGAAAAATCCCGATTATATCCTATAAATGGTCACAGATTTTTAAGATATACGTATACAATTTTAGCAAGCATAAAACCAAATACTACAGGAAGTGATCAATTTGGAACCTGGCTCACGCTTTCGCCATCATAGACCATCTCGGTTTGGATAACTTTTAGAATCCGACAATGGTGGCACCGCAAACACATTTTTTCTTTGTATGTTTCCATTCTTCCATACAAATGGCAATTTTCCTATTTTGAATGGAAATCACATTTGTACATGAGGCAGATAAAAGCATTGGTAGTGTTTTGGTATAATGAAAGATACCTACCCAGGCTGAGACTTCCCATTCTGGCGTTCATCCCAGCATGGAGGATCCCACCAATGATCAGACACTTAGACACTAAAATAAGATTCTTAAAGTTCATGGTTTTGGAGAGAAACTGGAATTAGAAATCAAGTATAAGAAATATGATGTTACTCCATCATGGAGAATCAATCACTCCGATTGATGAAATTGGTGCTAGGGCCGGATCGCTAAACCTTCCGAGTTTCATTTTGTTCCAAGAGGGTCAATATTTTGCTTAATGATCTTGCAATTATGCTAAGCATATAATGTCCAATCTTGGTGGACATCTTCTCAACTCCCGTCCTCTATTCTCCAGCATTCTCCCGATCATTTCTAGTTAGTTTTGTTGGTTTCTAGTTGTTGTTTCTCTACCAAGGCAGACGTCCAAAAAAAAAAAAAAGAAAAGAAAAGAACAATTTATATTTTGAATAAAATAATCTATAATAATAATGGAAACATTATGCATCAAAGAATCCTATTAGTTACCAAAACTCTCTTGACTTATGACATGGCCTTGCGAATCATCTCTCTCGGACATAAAAATATGCCGACATGAAAAATATTATCCATCTATTAGGGATCAAAAGAAAAAGAGAAGAAGAAGAAAGAACATTGCTCTTAGGGTTGTATCTTTCCCTCTTATCGTGGGTTCTTTATTTGAGATAAAGATAGATTTTGGTTCCTGCACAACAAACATGATCGGACAACAAAGCAAATAAAAAAACCAAGAACATAAGAGAAAAAACGAATTTGAATAATCAAGGAGAGGAGCGACGTTGAAATAATTTTTCCTTATCTCATGCTTTATATCGACACCAAACTCATTTGGATATAATATAAATCAAAGATTCTTAAAAATATCAAGAATTGCTATATTGCTTCAGTTCCTAATCATCAATATATATATTATCTTGAAACTCCAAGCCATAAAAATTGACAGAGTTACTAATGCATTAACTTTTACCAATCGTATTTATTTAAAAATATCTTTCAAGGGTATTTAATATTTTTCGAATGAATAATATTGGATAAAAACAACAATAAAATCACGATTAATAATAAGATATTTTTACATTACTTGCAAAAATAATTATTGAGTATGTTTTATGTTTTTTGGATAGCAACGTATTTTTGATAGTCGTATTTTCTCTTAAAAATATGGGACATTTTTTTATAGTGAAACAAATTGTTTGTTTTTTGTATTTATGGAGATAATTAATATTAAAAAAGTAATAATATTAAAAATAACTCAATTGCATTTTCTTATAAAGATTTTTTTATCTATGGATTTCTCAAAATTATGTAATATCATAATTTTTCATCAAATTTTAATGCGATATAATTTTGTTTCGACTACTTGACGAGGATTAGTTATTTATTATTATGGAAGAAGAAGCATACTTCTTTGATCTACGGTGTAAGTATCATAACTATAATTTTGATTGTCACTTATCATTGATTCAAATTTGATCTGGCAAATTAATTATTATTAAGTTTGATTTTGCATCCACACAGATCATGTATTTTCTTTTAACTTTGACCGATAATTCGATAATTTAATCTCGGGAAGTTTAATTGTAATTTGTTGAATTCACGGGTTTTAATTATGTAGTTTTGGATTTGTAATTTAGGTGAGTTTTTTTTATAAGAAATGTAATTGGACATTGAATGATTTTTTTTCATTTTTATGATCGATTTAATTATCTTGATATGATCTTTCCCATATATATATATATATATATAGTATTTTTTTTTAAAATTTTAGGATTAGTTATATAAACTAAAAATAACTACCTAAAGTTATATTTTTTAATATTTGTTTTATAATTTATGAAATTATATAAAGATTTAGTAATTTTTAGGTAATTATTTCTAGAATGTGATTGGCCAAATAATATTTCATATGGGTCCCAAAAGATTCTCTTTGAAATTATATTGGCTGAAATTTAGAATGGTGGGGCAGTAATCAAACTTAAGCCTCGATTAACCACGTCGCTTGAAAAAACTCTGTTTTTATATAAAGAATTTACTAGCTAGTTGCTTTTTGATTTTCTGGAAAAATGAATCTTTTAGGAAATCAACAAGCTAACTTTTTTTTTAAAAAATCTCATATAATGGGCATCTTTTTTTGATGCTCGCTAATCTCCTTGGTGGAACGAAAGCTTGAAAATATTTGGTTGAATACATGAAGAAAGTAATTTGCTATTTTGTTTGTAGATTTGGATAAGTCATTAGGAATAAAGGTTATTAAATCATGAAATGACATGACTTCGTTAATTTTTTAATTTTCAATAATCGAATCATTTGTTTGTTATTTTGTTTGAACTTAAGACTCAATTTGGTAAAAGAATTAATCATCCATTGTTTACGGTAAGTAGAGAAAGAAGGAATTGTTATCGAATCATTTGATTTATGTACATACATTAAGAAACAAGTCCATAAATGACTTCCTTTAATGCCATTTTCTAACTAAAATTATCCACCCTATGCATTATGCGAATTTCACCCAACCATTATTCTTGGGGGTTGATGTCATCTCCACCGTAGGATCCCAATATCGCATAACACATTTGTTAATGCTAGATGCATTCATTTCCTTAGTCTGCGAAGGTAGCAAGAACACATGAGAATGTAGCAAGTCTGCGAGAAATGTAGCGGGAGCCCGAGACAATATGAGTTGTACCCACTTATAAGTGAGCTTTCATCCACTATTTAAGCACTATAAAGAGAAAGGCAGAGAGAGAAGGGGAGAGACACATTTTGTAAAAGAAAGAGACACATTTGTGAAAAGAGGGGGACACATTTATGTAAGGGAGAGATTTATTTTATTTATCATCTTCTTCCCCCAAAAACAAGATCACAGAGCTATACCAAATATCCACACGGAGATTATAAATGTAATATTCATGTAATTCAAACAATCATAGTGAAGAACCATGGATGTAGATCACATTGATCAACCATGTAAAATCCTTGTGTCCCATCTTTACAATTTATACCTTTATCTTCTTGTTTCCTATCAAATAAGTTTAGATCAAATTATTATCACCATATCATAAGGGGTGTTAGTTGTGGGATTTCCGCAACTACACCGCCATGAGAAATTGGGGCCTCATTGTTGCTTTCTTAGTAGATTTGAGTTTGTAAACCAAGTTTTGTCTCTTTGTTATGTTTATGTCACTAAGTTCTTAGGCATTCTCCTATATGCTACAATGAGGAGGCCACCTGATAATTGTATCCCGGGAGGCAACTCGTCGAATTGAAGCTATATCATCTCTTTGTTTTGAGAAGTAGCGAGCGATAGGACATCTTATATATAATATACCTCCCATTATTGTTATTGTGCGTGCGAAATCCAAAACCATTGGCTCTAGTCAAGTATTATTCTTAGTAATTTACAATTGGTGTTACTATTTCCAACAATCTAAAGACAAGATATACTACTCATTTTTGTAAATAAACAATGGGAAAAAAATACTACCGATAAACCCGCTAAGTTTCTGGAAAATATTTTAAGCGTTGTAAGCGTCGAAAATATCGTTTTTTTCTCAAAGACCAAAGACTAGACAAAGTTTTTGGAAAAACCCTCGCGAAGGCTTCATAAACGTGTGAAAAGACGAGGGTAACGTAAATACACCACAATATTTTTGTTTCAACCTATAAGTTCTCTATCTAATGATCGACTATGGACATAGTCGAGACAATGTTGTTATTTCGATGGGATTACAATTTCGTGTGATTGGCTATGGATACTGAGATCGAGACAATACAACAACAAAGATAACTTGTGTGGGATTGACTATGGATACAAGATCGAGACAATACAACAACAAAGTGTGTTGCCTCGATAATAGGTTCGGTAATAACCAAACTCTATAGGATCACTATCAAGTAACTGGAGTTAACGATATGTATTTTACTTTATTATAATGAACAATTTTAATGAAATCAGAAAAAGACATAGCAAGATTTTGTTAACGAGGAAACCGCAAAATCTTGAGAAAACCCCGGGACCAGTCCAGTTTGAATAGTCTCACAATTAAGTCGTTATACAAAATCCTAATACCAACACGTATAGTTGAGACCCGCGGACTACCTGTAGCTACTTAGTTCGCTCGGTATCCCTGCCCTTCGACTTCAGAAGTCACGCACGTGAATAGCAAGTCCTTTGGATCATATTCCAAACAACAAAGGAAGAACTGTTTGGTAACCACTCTAATCAATCATGCTACAAGATATAGATGAGTAGTTGACAAAGGCTCTTCCTTTTAATCTAATAAACTCCCTTTCTAGTTAGATAAATCTAACTTTAACTACTCTAAACAATCAAATATAAATTCACACTCAATTAAAATAAATCTCAAAGAGATATATATAGAATACCGATCTCACTTAACTAATCAATCAATTAAATCGATTCTAGTTGGATACCATTCGATCAATGTTTGTGCACACAATTCACAAGATACAAAAGACAATAAGAAATCTTCTTCTGCCTATAAATCTTCTTTAATCTTCAATAACACCGCACAACACCACTTCAATATCTTGTGATCAATCACACATAACGGAGTGTTAACAATGGATTATCACAATATGTCTTTAAATCTTACAATGTTATATAGATCCCATCTATACTTCGATCTAATTTGAGTGAATCTTGTTAGAGCCTCGCTTTCGGTCTAACTTGCAAGCGCGTTGTTATTCAAGCTTGTTTGTCAAGTGTAGTTGCCAAAACTATAATTCTTGATTTCTAGTCTACTTGTAGTTAAAATCCTGGATTAGGATAAAAGTGTAGTTGAGCTTTAGATTTCACGGCATTCATCGATCAAGATTAGAATTACTAAGGATCTTGTGGATCTTCATCAACAAAAATGTATTTGGAAACTTGAATTTGTCTATCACTCTAAAGTCTATCTACTTTATCTCCTATTTGAGACAAAAGTTGTATAGCTATATAGACTTCGATTATACACATTTGATATTATTTGAGCTAGTTTTAACTTCGCTTTACATATTTCTAAATAAGTGTTGGTAAGATTTCGCTTTAACCAAGTTCATCTTATATTCTTGGCAAAAGTGATATTTCGATTTGAGTTTAACTCACATATTTCTCGAAATAAGTGTTGGTAAACTTTCGCTTAACCAAGTTCATCTTATATTCTTGGAAAAGTCAAAAGATGATCATGTGAAAATCACTAGAGGTAACATCTTACATGATTTGTATGAGACAATCATTTGATGTAGGACTCGAATGTTTCGTATTGATCATTCGATCACTTGAAAATTTCTTTGAAGCTAATAGTTTGTGTGACAGCTTATTCCCATCTTCTAAGAATATTTCAATGATTGAATTGGAAGTTTAGAAAAATTAACTAACCATGATTGGATATAGCATAGTATGCGTACTTGTATGCTAACTCGTTATGTTATTCTAAGTCCTGAACCATAGTATGCATACTTGGTTGGTTTAATGAAAGTCCGAACTTAGTATGCATACCCGTATGCGTAGGCGTAAGTTCAACAGGGAATTCAAGGCGAGTTTGGAGGTATGCGTACCCATTTGCATAGTTGAGTAGGTTATGTTTGAAATCGGTTTTTGTTCATGAACTAATACATTTATAAATTAAGGAATGCAATTTCTTGCAAATGTAATATAATTTTCATGAATTGATTAGAGTGAATCAAATCAATTTTGCTTGAATTGGTGTCTTGTATACTTCATGAGAATATAAACAATTGAACAATTCTAAGAACTAGTTTCATTTGAGTCATTTGAACTAGTTGTGATTGAGATGAACAAGGTTGATATGAAAGTGTTGATATGGCTAACTTCGGTTAATTATTATTGACCCAACAAGGTGTACATCGCTTAGGTACTGGTTACCCATATCTAAATAAGTCACTTTTCATTTGTGTGTAACATGCAAGTGCGATCTAACGGTTGAAGGATATTAGCTTAAGTCTAATCAAGGTTTCATCTAACGGTGAATATTGAATGCTTTGTTACCAAGGTAACATTGATTGCAAACCATGATTTTAAGACTATATAAGGGAGAACTCTAGCAACTGGAAACTTAATCTCCACACCTCATGTGTGATACTAGTTGCGACTTGAGTCGATTCTCCTTTAACCTAGGTTTTTCCTAAAACCATTATAGGTTAACGACTTAAAGACTTCATTTTGTGAAGCCGACTCCAACTATTTTCTCTGTAGTTCCGTGTTCAGATCTTGCTTTATTCTATCGTATTGAGTATTATCTTCTCTAAGATTTGCTCGAGATATAATCCTCGATGGGAAAGATAAAAAGTAGTCACAAGTATCTTCGTATCATCGTTTGTGATTCCACAATATCTTGTTTTGCTACCATACGATTAATATTATTGTGAGGTGATTGATATTACTAGGTTATTTTTTGGGAATATAAGTCCGGTATAAAAATTGGTTCCTGCTCACCTTGATTTATCAAAATACGGAGCAAAACTCATAGGTATTTATGTGGGAGCCATATGTATCCATTCAATAGACTTTTCTATGTGAGCCAGATTGGTTTATCAAGTCTTCGACTTTGGGTCGTAGCAACTCTTAGTTGTGGGTGAGATCATCTAAGGGAATCAAGTGATAGAGTCCTTCTTGGATTCAAAACACATAAGGAACACGACTTTACCCTTGACAAAGTGTGAGATTGGTTAGGAATCAATCACATTCCAGCTCGGGAAGTAAACCTCGGAGTAGGCTAGTGTCTTTAGCGGCTTTATACAGTGTGTTTTTCAAATCTGGACTAGGTCCTGGGGTTTTTATGAGTTTGCGATTTCCTCGTTAACTAATTTGGTGTCTGTGTTATTTCTTTTCCACATTATATTTTCTATATAATTGAAATATCACAGGTTATGCATAGTTCAATCAATTAGATAATCCAACCTTTGGTTGTTGATATAAATTGATTGACAATTGAACATTGGTCCTGGTAATTGTTCAAGTTGTTTTCACATAATAATTAGGCTTGCGGATTTCTATCTGTTTGATTTATTGATTACATTATGAAACAGATATACAACTCTTGGATATATTTCCATTGATTGAGTATGACTGTCTAGTTGATTCTCTTGGAATTATATTGGAGTTTGTCCATACTGTTACTAAAAACGAAATATTGGTGAGGTTGTTAGACCCCCGCTTTTTCAATTGGTATCAGAGAAGGAAAACACGTTTAAGACCTCATAAGTTTGTGGTTGTAGCAATCTGACTCTATGGACAGTTGTGCAATCTCTGATAAATGCATCACCAGAAATAAAGTTCTGATTTTATGAAATCTATGAAAGAGAAAAACTTGTCGATCTCGCATATAGATGAAGATGAAGTTCACACGAAATGAAAAGTATTGATATGTGTTACCCCGATTATCTTTGATTGTGACCGACTCAAGCAGAAGAAGCGGCCCAAGAGAGTGCAAAGTGATTCTAAAACTTGTCAAAATCCAGTAGTTAAAATCAATAGGTCAAAACACAGGTCAATATGATGGTTAGTATGGTAAAAGATCGTGATTCCCAATTAAGGGCTCTTCTTGAGGAAAATGTTGTATTTTTTTCCTCTCGAATCTTACTCAAGGCTAAAGTCAAAGAATATGCCCTTGAAATAGAATGACTATTCGGTATTCTCTATTCAAGATAAAGGTTGTTAGTGAGTCAGTATTACCAATTACTTCTGATTCTGCTGTAATTTTAGGACAAGAAGTAATATCGCTAAAAACGATTGTGTCCGTGATTTGGAATCTAGACTTGTTTTTTCCAAAACGACTGTATCTGACAAAGGTTAAATTCTTTAAAAGAACCACTTTCTTCACAGTCTATTGATAAATACTTATAGATACAGTTATTTTTATTGATGATATTTTCAACAAAAAAAAAACTAATATTGCTGAATCCAAAGCTGAATCAAAAACTATGAATCACAATTAAATTAATAATGACTTTTGCATAATGGTCTTTCTCTTTTACTATTTTTTATGACAAAATTCTAATAACGGTGACATAGTAAGGACTTTTGATTCCAGTTAATGGTGTATTCCCTTTCTTTTTTGCAGTTTTTAGTTCTTATCAAAGATGGTATTTTGTATTTTTTTGTTCAGACAGTAGGATTTACGGATGTCTTTCATCATGACAGTACTCGCAACTAGGAGGAGTTGACAGTATCTGCACTCATGTGTTTCTCAAAACAATCCAAAAATCTCTTTGGACGCATGTTATCAACGTACAGATAAAGCCTTAAAGAATCCAGGTATAACCGTTATTCCAGAAATTAATAATGATGATGTTTGTCGAGGCTCTAAATGATCTCAAGGATTGGCTTCTTTAGATGCAAAACAACGTATGTATTTATTGTTTGTGATTA
Source organism: Papaver armeniacum (assembly GCA_023531295.1). Taxonomy (NCBI): domain Eukaryota; kingdom Viridiplantae; phylum Streptophyta; class Magnoliopsida; order Ranunculales; family Papaveraceae; genus Papaver; species Papaver armeniacum. Next base: position 56,414 of record JAJJWW010015684.1, read on the forward strand.
TTGAATACTATACACCACCATTTTGATGATGAACAAACTCATGACAGTAGTGCTAAGTTTCTCAGATTGCAACCCAAAAGTAGAAAACCACATGTACAACTTATCTGCAACAACGGATAACATTCGATAAATTTTTTTCTTCTTCTTGGTATGAAATATTCTTCGTGGATTAGATTTGGCAAATGGTATGACATATTTTTCGTGGATTAGATTTGGCAAATGTAATGGCATACCTTAAAGTCACGTTGTATTCTTACATTTTTGTCAATAACAACACAATAGAAAATAAAACTTGATTATTTGTAGGACACATGAGGTTTGGATAGGTTTACATTAGAGGTTGAATTCAACCTAAAGTTACTTAATTTTCCGGTAGTTCACTTGATATGAGACGATTGGGCCAAGTCAGAATTAACATGTCACTTATTATTAAGGCCTTTATATGCAACCGAAGCATTACAAAATGTATATGAGGCAATGGTTATTTCTTAGCTTGATCTCAAATCTGTTCTAGAAACTGTTTAAGGAAGACATATATGTTTTTAAACCACCCTATAAAAAAAATTAAGAGGAAATGAGAAAATCAGCAAACGTGGAATTGATTTTTATCAAGGGTTTCTTACTTTCTTAGTTGGTGTTTACAGGTTTTCTTAGTTGGTATGAATTGAAGTCTTTCCTCCCGACCCGAACTAGGTCTCATATCAGTAAACGCCCTCGATTTTTGCTTTATATAGGGTTTGATAATTGATTTCGCCTTACTTATTCGTCTCGTGAATTGATGAGGTACATCTTCATCATCAATGTATTTTTCTTTCTTTAACTATTGTTGATCATTCAAGAATATTGTTCATTAGAATTGTCGCCATGATCGAAGTTATGCTGTAAGCTTTTTAACTTCTTAATTCGAGTTTTTCATTCGGTTTGTATATCCAATTTATTAAATGTAGCATATGTTCTGGATTTCACAACCGTTTTTTGATGGTACCGTTGTGTTAAAAATCCCGAGTTCTAGCATATGTTCCTGGATTCATTGTTTTCTTTTGGGATTATGTAAACATAAGAGATTTAGAGAAGAGATTTATTGTTTTCTAAAATAATACTAAATAAATGTATGTCGAGATGAGTATATTGTGCATACCTTATTGAATATAAAACAAAGATCGAGCTGCAATTGATGGTTTGTATTCAACTAAACAATGGGAAGAGCATCAGATTTGGAGAGAGTGGGTATAAAATTAGCAATGTTTCTTGGAAAAATACCCAAGATTGTTTAGGACTTATTCCGATAATGCGTGCATTTTTATAAACCATTTTGGTGGGTTGTCAGGGCAGGTTATTTTCTATGTCAGGTTTTTATAAAGCATTTCCCGTTAAATCTAAGAATGACATTTGAGTCTTACACAAGTTCACAACAACATAGTTATGCCTTCAATAAACATCTTATTATTAGAAATTTCACTCAAGAAAACATCTAAAGTCCGGATTGAGTGCTAGAGGTATTTCTTTTTATGTTAATGGTCATGTTTCTTTAGGACTTATATATCGCTCCTCTTTGTTTCAATTCTTGACGTCTATTGTTGCGGGAACCATATGACAGGACTGATAAGCTACATTTGTGTGTGTCTTTTTCCTATTGTATTGATCTCAATGGATTATTTTGAAAGTTTAGAATTTGCGAGTCTCGGATTACTTGCATTTCCAATAATGAGAGTTTTCTCGACCAAGGGATAAGGAAGCGGGACTATGACTATGAGGTCCTTGAAATTGGAATCTCTTTGTCCTTTTAATAAGACAGCTGTGGTAAAATAACTTCCGAGATGGTTGTCTATAACCAATCTGTGCCATGGCCGTCAGTACCCAACTTCTGGCCATCTCAAGTTTTTTTGTGAAAATAGTAATGAGATTCAGAGACCGTTGTTTAATGATACGGGAAAGTAGGTTTTACATTGGAAGCATTATTTATGTCTTATTAACTACATGCATACTTTTCAAATTTCAAATATGAACTAGACTTTTTAAATCAGTTATGGGTTTGGCTATTGATATTGTCAGATGTGTTTATTGTATGAGCTGTGACAGGTTTTCAATGAGTTTGACTTGGAAAATTTTTGAGGATATATACAATTTTGTATTTGGGATTAGGTTAAGAAAAATAGGCCTTCCATGCCTGAGTTGATAGAGGAAGAGGGGCGATATATTGTGGGTTAATTGCAATTCAAGGTTGCGGGAACTTAGCAAAGGTATGTACAAGCTCATCATTTACACTTGTCAACTTATTTTGCTTTAGTACAAGCTCAAGATATATTGGAGAATTTTGAAAAATTGTAATTAATGATAATCATATATGGTTTGTAGTTTGGTCACTCGGTCTCCTTCATATGAATTCATTTTTAATTTGTAATCCTACATGTATGGGTTGTCTTGAAATTGTGTCTCGGCATGTCCACAGGAAAAAGTTAATCTGAGTGGGATTTGGATTTAAATCTTAAAAATATTTACAAGATTTTCTTCTCTCATCTTCATCAACTTGGTGTCAATTCATTAACTATTTTTTAGGTTTCAATTTCACATAAAAACTCCTCTTTTAATATTAATTTGGGTGTAATTCATTAGCGTTCTACACACCCAGTTAGTGGATTCAAAGGCGATCGTTTGCGGGTGCATCTTTTTACTTTTAGGGTTTGTAGAATTCCCTAATTTGGATTTATTATAATAGGTTACCGATCCGGACTCCTTTCTTGTTTCTCACCAATGGAAATCAGCCAAAAACAATTTCCATATGTTTCCCGGGTAAAGTAATTTATTGCTTGACTTCTTTACGTTTTTCGTTATGGTGTCGTTAGTTAGCTCCTTACTAATTTTGTATTATTGACCTTGAAAAGTTTTTCAGTTAGCTCTAAGAAGTAATTTGTATCATGGTAAAAGCACGCATCACATCATTCGTGCTAGAAGCATGAATTATGATCTTGAGAAGAAGAGATTGCTTGATCGAGTGGAGTTTCATGAATCGAAGAGGTAAATAGAATCTTTTGGATAGGAGTTTGTTGCCATTGAGGAATAATTTATGATTTTGGATATGATTTCGTTTTTACCTCTTATTTATTTTGCATTAGGATGGTGGGAAACATAATACTAAGATTTGTGGAGGACTCGCTAAAGAATGTTGCAAGGCTGTAGAACGAATAGATGTGGTGTTGATGACGAAAAAGGGAAGTGATGGTAATGTTTGTATTATCTACAAGCTTGGTGGGAGCGGAATGCTCATGTGGGTTACAATTGCTCTTTTCATCTTCAGTTCATTTGACACTGGCACTCAGTACCGAAATTTCAAGGTACACACATATAATAAATTCATGTGAGACTCTCAACACACCAAGAAATGTCAGTCTCTTGAATTAATTATGTCATGAATCCTGTCCACTTCTTTCTGCTAGGCTACTAACTTAAGATAGTTATTATTTTTTGGTCATCCATATTTATGTAGACCATGACTTAAATTGTTTTTCTCATGTTGAGCTACTTGAGTGTTGTGTTAAGAAGAAGATTGGTAAAGGTGCGCATTATTTTCCTTGAGGAGTAGACTCCAATATTGATGCCAAAGATTGTAAAAATTTGGTAGTGTATGTTTGTTTTTCTTATTTATACATCGCTTTTTGCTTGCAGCAACTGTAAGTACTCCATGGTGACATCAGGTTGGGCTTATGTTCAAGTAAAGGTAGAAAAGCTTATGCCATTATTCAATTTTATCTTTTAAACAAACAGGTCTAAGTGTGTTTCAACTTATGTTAGGAAATCATGTTTTTGTCTTAGCTCAAACGGCAGAGCACATGGCTTTCACCCATGTTTATTGTGGGTTCAACTCCCACAGATGGCTTGGTTATATGAGTAACCAAATCTGGAACCTGTTTAAACTCTAGATTTCCTACTTTAACTAGATTTCCTAATTTAATAATATTTCCCAATTAAGAAATCAAAACCAGTTTAAACTCTTGATTTCCTAATTTAACTAGATTTCCTAAACCTCACAGTTCCTCTATATATCCTCTATATGTACACCTTTCTTAGCTGAATTGGCTTTCCTGTTCCTAAAAGTTTTTCCATATATCTTCCTTTATATATACACCTTAGAAAGTGCTCAGTTTCCAATTGTACCTTTGATTAAAGTCTGGCACCATTTGGGAACAGAGGTACTGTCATAAAGCATTGTGAATATATATTAGTTTAACCTAAATTAAATTATGAGGTAAGCATTCGATTGTGTAGTTGAATTTCTCTATTCAAGATGGTTTGATTGTTTTGATTTTTATATTTGGTATTTCCTACCAATTCTTCTTATGAGGTAAGCTTTTGAATGAGTATATTTGTGTATCAGTTCTTGAAAGAGGCAGAAGACAACATCATTGCAAGCTAGCGAGGATGGGTAACAAACTATTAATGTATGTTCCGAAATATAATTGTTTACATCGTTTGTTAATTTACATCTTATGCATATCGCAGGAAAAGTTTGTATGATTGTTTACATTATTTGTCATAACAATGAATTTCATTAATTTGCATCTTATGCGTATTGCGGGGGGAAGGTCCGTGGCTGCGAGGTTAGGTGGGAAAATAAAGCGTGAGTGACAAGGAAAAACGGGGAGCGGGTGGAGGCGGAAGCAAGGTTGAAGTTTGAACAACAACTTGAAATTTGAAAGACATGTACTTTTTAATACAAAATTATGGGCATTGAAATTCAAGGGAGATTTGCTATGTATTGACACTACTGTTAATTGTTATTCAACTTATTTGTGGTTCTCTTATTGCAGGCGGAGGATATTAGGCGGGAAAGAGAACAATTCATAACAGATAGGATAAAGGTGAGGTTTCATTCTTTTAATTAACGTGTGTATAGATGGATATACGGTTTGTGTTTAAAAGTATGATTATATTTTGGTTGCAGTTTTCAGATGCGGAGAGTGGAGGGTCAAGCCGGCGTCGTTTGAACGAGGAGGAAAAAACGTGAAAAACGTCTAGAATTATTAAATATTCGCAGTGCAGGGTGGGAAAGAAATAGAACAACAGGAGGGTGAGCATATCAATAGTCCATTAAATGTAAACCGTAAGTTATTTATTTACCGAAAAAAACCGCGTTCAATGGTTAAATTATAAGCAATAGTTTTGTTATATTATATTTTTGTATATTTAGGACATCCGTTGTCCGTGGTGGAGAAGTTAATTTGGGAGGAGAACCTCAGCGTAGAGAACAATTAATGCGTCAACAAACTCAAAGCAATGGTATTGTACTAGACGATAAAGAATATAGACAACGTGTACTTGATGAAAAGCAAAGACAAGCTCAGGTGAATAGTGAATCTGTAAATGTAGTTCCAGTTTATTTGGTTACTTGTTGTGTCAGAATTTTATGTATATGCGTATATGCTTAAGTAAATATCTTTCATGGTTTTCCATTTTTATTCAACAACCTTGCACAATACATACGGGGAAAGTAAGGTATGGACCGATGATTTGTTTGTGTGAGTTTAGTTTTTTAATTGGCTTTTAATTTATTTCTTTTTTTGATATTCAAAGCTAGGAAATATAAGAAGTATAATGATCGGAGGAGAAAGGCCGAGAGGGCATCCAAAAGGAACCGATGCGAAAGTTAAAAAGCATTAAGCAAGTATCCTCGGTAAGGATATTATATATGTTGATTCAAATGTAAAATGTGTTATGCACACCCAAGTTGCTCTAATTCATTGTGTATTTTACTTTTGAACTTTCGGACCGATCTCGGCTCGGAAAGCACGGTGGGCATCCGTGAGAAAGATGAAGGCGAGATATGGAGAATGGCTTTATGAGTGATGTTATCCATGATTCCAAAATTGGATTTGGTTCCCAAGTCACGCGTGCGTGTGCAACGTAAACATTGGTGAGTTTTAATCGTTAATTTTTTTAACATCAGTTGTTATGTTTAATCACTCTTTTTTAAAAAAATCAAAATTGCAGTATGCTTTTTTGACTGAGGAGGAAAAGTATAATATACTTTTGAGACGTGGACAAATCAAGGAACGAGTTGTGGTGGAACAACAAGATGGCGTTTCTATTGGCGGATATATTCCGAAACAAAATAGAATGGTGAGATTTCTTTAGAAATTTTCGATTTATTTTTGAACCTTAAGGCGTTTAAATTTTCAATTTATCTTTGCGTTAACGCTGTAAATATAGAGGGTCACCATTCATGCTTTATTTGGTGCATAAGTTTTTGAGGCATCGTAAATTTTTTACTTTTAATAACTTTAAGAGACAATTTTTACTATTTCAAGTTCTTAGTATTCTCAGTAAAAGGTATTAAATCTTTAATTAACACAAACTTTAGATATTGATTCTTTAAGTAAATCTCCATTTTATAATTTTTTTCATTGGATTATTAGATTTTTTTTTTTCATTGGTTTATATATTATATTTAAATCTATATAAGCATATAACAACTTCTCGAAAATAAACAAGAGGTTGAGCGCCTGCTCTCTGACTAAATAAATATGCTCCTAATTAACTAAATATGCTCCTGCAACATTATAGACGTAACCAACTAACACACTAATTTAAATGTAGACACTACATGCCTTTAAATTTTCTCCTTTGTAGGGCCATAGGCCCTGACCCCCTTCCTCGGCTACTATGATCCAACTAATTAAACACGCTCAGACCCGACTCTTATAGACGGGACCAACTAACACACTAATTTAAATGTGGGCAATTGTATTTTCCTTCAAAAACATGTCATTACCTATCATCTTAATTGCGGTACCCATAGCAAAGGGAATGCGGCAATCCTAGCTCTGCCTGACCTTATCCGGATATTATGATCGACTAATTAAGCTTGCGCTCCGTCCAACTAAATATTGGGATTGTTGCTATGGCCAGCCCAACAAAATATGTTCGAAACGTGGACACATTTTTGTGTACGATTTAATCTCAATTTATATTTTGTTAGTACTTTCGTTTTGTATTTATTATGGCTTTTGTGTCTTTGTAGGTGTTTTTGGAGAAATAAGCTTTCTTTTGGCGAAATTGGCTCGAAAAGTGGTTTCGCTCGTGGGAGAAAATTACTCCCGGACCCCATTTCGGATGAAATTTCTCATTACTAAGGGCCCCCACTTGCTATTACCCAGGACACCCAGTGTTAAAGGCACCGGCGCGGAGTTAGGGGACTTCATCTTCTTACATTTGAATTTTCAAATTTTGGCGGGAAAAATGGCAACGGAATTAGGGTTTCAGTTTTGGTCGAGTTTTAATGAGACTAAATGCATTTGAAATCAAATGGTTTGTTCTAGGCCTAAACGAGATGGTAATGGTCTTTGTTTTGACGAGGTGGCTAGATAATCGGCGGGGATGAATCGGAGCTTACGAGAAAAAAGGCGGGAAAATTTGTTCTTCACTGCGAGATTTGGGGTAGAGATTTGAAGGTGTTTGGAGTCGAGTTCAATATTGGGCGGTTGAGATTACTCTAATGGGAAAAACTGGGCAGGTATAATCGTCTAATTGGACCCCAGTGGTGGGCGATTCATGTGACGCGAAAGCGAGAGAAGGGTGGAGTATCTCAAGGTTTTACGCCCAGTTTGGATATCATGATAGAGGTTTAGCGTGGCTTTGGATTGGTATGGAATTGTTTAACCGAAACAGGGTTGGTATGGAAGTTGGTTTCGATAAAAAAGGAAGCTTTCATGGATTTTCGATAAAACAGGGAAGGATTGGAAGTCTCGGGTGTTTGAGCTGGGAAATTACATGAGATAAGGAGAGAATATCTTCTCTGGCGGGTTTGTTGCAATCTTTAGAAGGTTTCATTGGCGGGGAGTTTGAAGCCAAGTAAAGGCAGACAGAAGTTTGGCAGGGTATAAAAAGGAAAGAAATATTTGGGAAGATACGTGACTTTGGGAAGAGGGTTAACTCAAGGATTTTTAATCATTATATATAAAGGGTTATACGAAGTCTTTAGGTGATCGGGGTTTGGGGTCGACGAAGTCATTTGGGAAGACCACGGAAAGTTGCGAGAAGAGAATTTTTCTGCCGGTCTTCTTAGGAGAAGAAGAAGTGAAGAACTTTGGACCGAACCGGAGCGATCATGAGCGATCTTTCTTTAAAACGGCCTGAAAAGAAGTATTGTTCTGCTTGAGTCTTAAACCATTCTTAAAAGTTGGTTACGTAACGCGCTCAGGTGCCCAGATCGGCTGTAATATTATTTTTATCAATAAAACACCATTTCGAGCCATGTTTCATCTTTTTGAGTGCGTTTTAGGCATGAGAGAGCTGGCTTAATCTTTGAGACTGACGGAGGAAGCCAAGTTCACAATTGTTTGGTAATTATAATTGATTCTAATGACTTTCTGCATTGATTTTTAATCGATTTATGATTTTCATTGATTATTTGTGATTTTGTCGATTAGCGTATGCTTAATCTAAGAACTCTTGATCATTTATCTTATGATTTACATCTAATTCTTTTTAAAATCTACTTTTGGCGAGAAGAAAATAGAGTCTAGAAAAGAGCTAAAATTTTATGATCATTGTAGACCAATTGATTGTGAAGTTTGGTGGAATCAAGTCCTAGTATCTCTCGATATCGTGACAACCTTGTGAATATATTTTCTTTGTTTTTAGTATTTTCTTAAATCAAATCTTTACAAGTCTGAGAGGAACGACATCTTTCTTACCACTTTCTACAACAATTTAAAAACCACACCACCGACTATTATAGACAGGACCATATAACGCACTAATTTTAATGTGGGGATTATATTTGCCTATAAATTTTCTCCACCGCGGCCCAAGCCTATCCAAGCTACTATGATCCGGCTAATTAAACACGCCGGAGAGACTAAATAACACACTATAATGTGGCCACGACCAACTAAATATTGGAGATACATTACTGCTTAGCCGGACTAAGCCCCAATGCTCCCAGAGCTATTATAGACGGGACCGACTAAACACTAGATTGCAATGCCAGAGCCTTTATATCTCCTTTAAATTTTCTCCCCAGGGCCTCATCAAAGCCCTTATCCGCTTACTAGGGTCCAACTAATTAAAAACACTCACGTGACTGACGAACTAACACATTATAATATGACACCACTGCTAAATATGCTCCATTTATTATAGATATGACAGCTTACTTGCTAATTTTAATGTGGACTACCTTTAAATTTTCTCCGGTCCTAACTAATTAAAAACACTCATGACCCCACTAACTAGCGTGCTATAATATGAATCGACCAACTAAATATTTGGGCACTATCCTTTAAATTTTCTTCATGGACCTCCAGGCCACTGGCCTTTATCCCGGCTATTATGGTCCAACTAATTAAACACGATCTTTGTATTTTGTCTGCTAACACACCCTGTAATATGGCGACCAATTGAATATTAAAACCATTTTGCTATGGCCAGAGCTAACAAAATATATCGAGCTATTATAGACATGACAACTAACACACTAATTTTAATGTTTACTTTTGCCCTAAGGAGGTGCCAGTGCAGTTCGGCTCCGGTTCACATCGAGACCAAAAGTACACTGTGCCTCTAGCCTCGGTTCCAAAATTTTGGAAATTTACCCATACCTTACCTCGGTTCGGTACCATTAGGTCACATACGGTGCAGTGCAGTTAGGCACTAGTCTCGGTTCCGAAGAGAATGCAATTTTGGTGTCTTTGCCTTTGGATTGATTTTACCTTGATCGATCCTACAACGTTTGTATCTGACATTAAACGCGTGATCGCTAGAGGACCCTCTACTCATTCGGAGTAGTCTTTTCATGACAACATTATCACCATTGGAAGCATTCACACCTTTGTAAACAACTCAGCTCCTCCCTTACCAATAATGTTTTCTTCTTGAAGAATCCAGAACATCATCACTTGTAAATTGCAACCTCACGAAAGCAGCTGTTAGCTTCGAAGAGAGTCGTTTGCTTTCTTAATGGCTCGGGCTTTAAAAGTGCGACAATTGCAAATAAAATCGAACGAGATAAATGGCCCAGTCACAAGAAGAAGCATTGAGACGCAGTGAAACTCCAAACTTACAAGGTCCCAAATATGGACCCACGTAGTTGATTTCAAACAAATGATGTTGAATTGAAGTATCTAAATTGACAGTTCCGGGAACTAAACCAGGACAAATTGTTAAGAGAATGCAATAACAAATACATATTTGAAAACATATTATAGCAAAGAGAATCATCTTTGAGTTCATTTTGGCATGCCAAAAACTCGGTCTTTCAAGTTAAATACGATGTGGTGGTTTCTCATCAAGCTTGAAAGTTTAGGCTGTGCGGCTGAGGGACTTGGATTTGAAAGTTTGGATGAAGTCGAAATTCCAAAAGCTTGAGCGTTGATATTTAGTAAGGCCATGGAAGCGAAGTGGTGAGTGTTAGGCGGTTCCGGTACATTCGGTCAAAGGGACTGATGCAGGATTGGGGATAGGGCCAGTGGCCACCTTACCTCCACAACCTCGGTTCCTATTTTTTGGACCAGGTACACAGTACCCCATTCCTCGGTTCGGTGCAAAAGCAGTGCAGTTCCACCCGGTTAAGGACTGATGCAGCCGAGTGGCTCGGTTCTGTGCACCCTTACTTTTGCCTTTAAAAAATTTCCCTGTAGAATGTGATCCAACTAATTAAAACGCTCATTGCAGAGCTAACCGCAGTATAATATGACACGACCAACTAAAATGTTATGGCCCATTAATAACCTGGTAAAATTTCAAAGAAGATCTTGATCGACCAACCAAACAAATTAACAATAAACAAAACTCTAAAAAAGGTTTAGGGTTTGTCTTAGTATTTCTGTTAACGTTCAATTCTATTATTATTTAGTATCTTTAATTAATATAGATTTTATATAATTTTTAAAAAATGGAAGCAAGAAGTTGGTGGCAGAGCTCTTGGGGCGTGATACCTAGTTATATCACAAAAAACTCCAAAGAAGACCTCTGAGTTGAAGCCCATTGTACCCAAGAACCCCAACACCACCAGCCACTGCCGGATTTCCTCAGGGATGTCACACGACCACTTGCACAATCTCGCTGAAGAAAAGTCATTTTTTTTGTGTGTATTTGGTGACTTCTTTTCTTTTAGGAAATAAATATATATTTGTTCATTAAACCGAGCCCAATGCATCTCTAGCAATAGTAACATTCTTCTGTTCGTCTTGCATTTCCCAGCAACAGGGCGGAACTACAGACCAAGCGTAAGGCTGGCTTAAGCCACCAAACCATTTTGTCAAAAAGCTTGTGAATTTTAGCGGTTTTAACTCAGTCAATTAAAATCAATGGTGAAGCCGGCCCATATATTCTTAAGTATGCATTTTGTTTTTGAAGCCGCTCCCAGATTGAATCAGGTTAAACGAAACCGTGAGAAACCTTTTCCTTTTACTTTAGGAAAATATATCTTAGTGTATTAATAGTAAAAGTGGTGTTGTGAATCTTTCTTTCAAAATCCTTTCAGTTTCTAGTAAGAAAAATTGCAACAAAAGTTTATTGGTTATAATAGACCTTCTATATTGTTTACTATTGGAAACTAAAGTAAAATATATATCGTGTATTGATAGTAAAATTGGTGTTGTGAATCTTTCTTCCAAAATCCTTTCAGTTTCCAATAAGAAAAATTGTAACAAAAGTTTATTGGTTATAATAGACCTTCTATATTGTTTACTATTGGAAACTATAATCTTCGTATGAGACAACGGTCCACATAATTTATAAAGGGGGATTCCATATAAGACAAATTTAATAGTGGTATCCCCTTTATAATCATGACGGTCTAGGAATCCCCTTAAATGTGATAGACCTGATCCGTCAAGTTGCAAGGGTCTAGGCCCTAGGGAGGTGTGGGGCATTGCCCCGGCCCGTAATGTTTGTTGGTTTATCTTAATGAACCTTAAAAGCCAAGACCAAGCCCGGCCCTAAAATGCTTTTAGCTAAAACCAGCCGTTCTGCTCCTTCTCCCTCCACTTAAGGCTTCCCTAACCAGCAAAATCCTACTCTGCCTCATACCAAAATTAAAAGATGAACCCGAAAAAAATCAATCGTTATTGAGAAACGATAATGATCTGATCACCAATTGGATTCAGGCTCAGCAATTGGCTTACCCAGTTTTGCGATTTGCAGTTTGAAGAGTTGTAATTTGCAGCAATGTCAAATATTCCGGAAAGAATGTACCTTGAAATCAACATTTGTATGTAAGTGTATGTGTAAATCTTGGTTGCTCAAAATCTCTACTCTGATTTTGTCAAAATGCATCTCAATGTTTGCTTTATACTCTATTAGTTATGACTCGTTATTATCGTCGATGAATGAGTTTGAATTCAAGCTGTTTGAATTGAATTACCCATTGGGATATTTAGATTAACTTTTCAAAATATTGGGTAATCTGTGATGGTTTGATTTGCTTATGGTTTGAATTTGGGCGTCAGAATGTTCTTTTTCTTTGGAACCCAGCACGAGAATTCAGGAGTACCCGAAGCACCGAATGAATCTTCGGATACTAAAGAGCCTGGAATTTGTGGTTTTTGTCATGATAAAAGGATTGACGATTACAAATTAGTCAAAACTTTTACAGTACAGTAAGAAGTTTAACAGTGGATGATAGTTATCCGGTAGACAGGATTGATCAGAGTCAGGAATGTCTTTAGTCGATGTTTATACCATGGGGTCAAATTCATGAAAAGCATTGAATCCGTTTCATATAGTTTTTCCTATTTGTGGAGTTCGGGGTGCTTGTTAATGGAGCTCTTCATTGGTATAGTCACTTTTAATATCATAGAAGAGAGATTCGTAGAATTGCAACTGCCAAAGCAACCCCTTTGAGAAAAAGAATATATTTTGTATCTGTGGAGTGTTAGAAGGGGGTGTTTGTGTCATTAATAGCATCGATCACAGTCGCTTTCAAATATGGAAGGTGCCCAGGACTATGGAGTTTGAGAATCTTGGAATTTATGTCATGTTATTTTTCAATGAAAGATTGCAAAGCGGCTCTTTATTAATGTTGGTTTGGGTCAAGAATGGGAGATTTTATTTCAAATTCCTGGTGATCTAGTTTTTTATGACCGAAAGAATGGAACAGCTAGAGAGCCAAATATTGTTAGTTCATATTGGTGTTGATCAAAGAGAGACTTATTTTGAAAGCTTAGTTTCTTTAGAATGTGGCACTTTGTGGGGAATGGGCAGTAGAGGAGGAATAATTGAAACATGAGGAAGAAGCCAATGTGGATTCTTTGATCCTTATTATGTGCAAGTGAGGTAAATGGTGTTTAGAATCTTGCTACGTACAACTTCAGACTTCAGTTAACTTTGGTCATAGTTTTTGTTTTTCAATAGATTTATTGGATCATCCAGTCACTTGAGATCTTTAAATTATAATTGAATAGTTCTCCTCCATGTTTACAGTCATGCTATATTGTCCAGAATTTGCTTTCTAAATAAATCTAAACTGAGAAGTAAAGAATTTTTAGGTAATTTATTAGTGTTAAGGGTTAAAGTAAACGCCTGGCTTATGATATTATGAACTGAAAGCAGAACGATAGAGGAATCTTTTTAATTTTGAATTCTTGAACCTTTCTTTTTTGTTACGATGAGATTTGGTTAATGAGAAGTTTAGTCTGACTTCAGTCAGTCACAGAACGTTCGTGGAATTACAACTTGATTTGGTTTCTTATTCCTCTTCCTTGATAAAATTTCAGTCAGGTTCTGAAATATTTATTAACCCTGTGTTTTCATTCACTTTGGTTGTTGTTTCAGATAATCTAGAAATGGAGAATGTACAGGGAAGTTGTTTATGCTTCACGATTAGGTGCTGAAGCTAGGAGCTGCTGAATCTGTTATTGGAATTCACAACTAGTTCCTCTTTTAGTATCTGGTTTTAAGGTCTTGCTGAGGTTAGCATTTTACCGTGCTGGTTTTTACTTTGAGGATCTTACTTTTTTGATGTGTTCTGTGTTTTATAATGTGTGATAATAGCATATTGAATCTGAATATAGTCTCTCCACCATGTCAACAAAAACATATCACTCTCTTAAAATGCATATCAACTTGTGAATATAGAATTAGAAGGGCCATATTCAGTATCTGCAGTAACAATATATGATGAAAATGGTTTCTTGTTCATGTTAAGCTCACCAGTTCTAGTTTAATTTGGATTTGGTTTTGCAAAGAGATAAGGGTATATTCGAGTTTTTGATAGAGTAGAACCCATGCCACAAATCATATGCCGCTGTAAAGATCAACCCAGAGGCCAAACCTTAGGATATAGAACCAGATATTAGATATGCTTCAACATGATTATTACAGTTAAATAGAGTGGCGTTTCTCACACAATAGGAGCTCGTTTGTCCCTTGTTAGGAGCGCGCTCCCATCACGAATTTCACTGCGGAGCCTGGGTTTGCTGTTTTCAGTGAAATTCGGTGATGACCTTTCACCAATCTGGTGACTAAGGGCCAAACAATGATATAAGCTGTGTCGGTTCTTATTTACTGGGCTGCCTGGGCATGCCATAGAAATGACCACCTGTCTAATTACAAGATCGATACACAGGTTTTACAGATGTTCAAACTTTGCTTAAATTCATCAAGGGAATCATTAATGCCTGTCATGAAATAATTGTGATGGGCTTACTTGTCCATAGTTGACATAATAGGTAACGAGGTGACAAATCTGTGGACTTTTAGCCTGTGCTTTATATTTAATGGCTATCCAGATGACACCAATTGTTAGAAATATTTGATGAGTGGGAACAAAACTCCGCCGCATCATTGTTGAGATAACTGATGTGAGAAGCTTTGCTCATTCCTGTCGGTTTTAACTGTAATATGTTGAAATTGTTAGAAGAATCTCTGCTTTTGGTGATTTTACTGAAGAATGTGATGGCAAGTCGTCAGCTGCTTATAGAACAGTATTGCTCATCTGCAATCCGATCCATGTCATTTTTGGTCTGGATCGCGCACTCTAAATGGGGTTGTTTAGGTCACAATCTCTTGGATGATATGTGCAGTTAAGGAAAAATTCTTGTTTGTAGTTTGCAACGGCTAGTAACACGGATATGTAGTAGTAAACTGTATTCAATCATCAAGAGTTGAGGGTTGATAGTTTAAAATTTGCAGCATCAGAAAAATGTTCTGTTAATGCATGTATAATGTATACAGAATATACTTTTTAACTGAATATTGTGAAAGCGAGCCTGGCGAACCCGAAAGACCCTCAAGGCTTTAGCCTGGGCCCTGAGCCGAACTTCTTCGGTCAAGAATTGAATTCATATCTAACACAATTAGCTGTTGTCGATTTGTTCGGGGCTTTATCCTTGCCTGTGGTCATTTTATCTTTAAATTGTCTGCGGCGCAGGATCAATTTCTGACTCTTCGATACATCTTTCCTGTCACCAAATTTCTATTGTTGATAATGTCATTTTACAGTAATAGCTGCATTTTGCTTGCATTTTTTTGTTATCTGTCTACTAAAGAAATAAAAGTACTTATGAGTCATGAAAAGTCACCTGTGAGTCATCATTCATACATGAATTGAAAAGAACTTCATTATTTGATCATGGAGTTTTGACAGATTTCACAGTAGAATATTACTTATTTGGTTACCATACATTAGCATTTCTAGTGCATGCTTCAGTAAGTACTTCTATAAGAGGCAATAGAAGGAATACTCTGTTCATGTTTAAAGAAATTCTCGGGATCAAACTTGCTCTTTACTTGTACCAATCTTTATAATTCCCCTTGAAGTACCTTTTACCCCAACTTCTACCTGACAGATAACTTGCAGTGCCATTCTTGCTTGACCTAAATCAAGGTCTCTGTAATTGACATAAGCTTCTCTTGGACATTTTTGAAACAAATGGAGCCATATATCTATACAGATTCCTCATCCAGGTAAGATACTTTTTAGATGTTTCCACCCCTTCTTCTTTGTTCCAAATCACCACATACATAATCATATACAGAGTTTCCATTTCTATGAGAAATGGGAGTACTGGTCTGAAATCTCATCCATTCTTCCACCATAAGGTGTGAATATTATAACAGGATTCTCTTTTGTTA
This sequence comes from Papaver armeniacum, assembly GCA_023531295.1. Classification (NCBI taxonomy): domain Eukaryota; kingdom Viridiplantae; phylum Streptophyta; class Magnoliopsida; order Ranunculales; family Papaveraceae; genus Papaver; species Papaver armeniacum. The sequence goes on from JAJJWW010015684.1 coordinate 72,485, forward strand.
AGATACTTCTCCATAACCCCTCTAATCCGATTTTGAATGGGGTGTCTTACGTAATCGGATTTTGCCTTGAAGGTGTTTGCTGCTTTGCTCCTGCTCAGCAACTTATTAAGAGGGCCGTCTGCCGGAAAGTTACCGAAATGAAAGGCAGACCCAACTCGTTTCTGTGCAGTCTTTACTTTTCAAGCCCAACTCAGAAATCTCTCTTTCATCACAAGTAGGAGTTTTGTAGTATTCCCTAGGTACATGGGTTGAATGATGCTTGGATTGTTTTTTCCTTTCTGAGTAGTAGAGAGTTACCCCAAAGTAAGTTCTCTCATGAAGAGTTCATTAGGAAATTTTTGGTGCAACTTCTTGCCACTTGTAGACAAGATCAGTTGCACCTTCTTCTAAGGTTTTGGTGATGGTAAACAGAGTCACAGTTGGTGGAACAGGAACCAACTTGATCTTCCATGAAAGTACTACTCCAAAGCTTCCTCCACCACCTCCTCGAATAGCCCAAAACAGGTCCTCGCCCATGGCTTCTTTGTTGAGAATCTGTCCATGAGCATTGACTATTCTAACATCGATGACGTTATCACCTGCAACGCCATATTTTCTTAACAAGGAACCATACCCCACCTCCACTGAATTGTCCGCCCACCAACCGTCGTGCAAGCGGCTGCAGGGAAACCAAGAGTTCGATTTTTCTCTGCAATCCTATAATAAAGATTCGCCTAACATTGCACCTGTTGAACCCATGCGGTTCCATCTTTTACATTTACATTAATGGCTCGAGGTTTTATCATATCAACGATTACAAATGGAACATCAGAGACAAAGAGGGCCTTCGTAATCATGACCTCCGCTTCTAACCTTAGTTAGACCCCATGTTTCTTGAACAAATTACAGATGTGAACATGGGATTCTTGCAAGAGGTGTAATTACTAAGAAAAGGTTTGAGATTGGTGGATGATGATAAGGGTCTCTGGTTATATATATTAGACTCAAGATGGATGTGTAGTTAGGATTGGTTTTGTGCAGGTTGGAGTGTAAGTATGAGAATTTAGAGAGAGACATTGGGAAATTTTCATGAATATCTGAGGTTGTTGATGAAGCTCCAAATGAGATTGAAAAATGAATAATGAAACTACAAATAGATGTGCATTTGAAAAATACCCATCTTAATTTAGTTTGTGAAAAATGGAGTGCACTGCGATGACTACTTATAGTTATGGGATAACTTAACTTTCCTGTAAAGTAGATTACATTTTGCTTCACAAAAACATAGATGTTTGTTTCTTGAAAGACAACTAATTTAATATGTCTAGCTTTTTCTGAAGCATACATGTAGTTGATACTTCAGGTTTTCTTTATGCTACAGTGGTAAAGGTTATTCTGAAAGTCATCAGAAAACAGGAAACAAGTCTGAATAGAGTGTACATGTTAAAAAAGTCCTTGAATGATATCTCTCTGGTTAGGTGGTGCTGATTTGATATAACTTAAAAATAATACTAGCTCTTGAAACATCTGTATCCCAACAGAAGCAAGTCATTCAAGTTTTTTAGTTGAACACATTAAATTTTTTTTGCTGACTTGAGTTCTTGTTTTCCTTGGTAACCCCTAGTGTTTTCTAATATCAACAGCAATGTAGAAACTATCTGAATCATCATTGATCATTACA